>CM054059.1:114963070-115404676 GCA_028641055.1 Alopecurus myosuroides | reverse complement strand
TCAACATCATTTACGCGGACACACTCCTTAAGATGAACAGGAACCTGGACGGACTCGCAGAATCAGAAACATCCTTCCACGGGATAGTACCAGGCAAAACAGTCCGACCACTCGGAACAATCAATTTGGAAGTGGTGCTCGGAAACCCAAGAAACTACATGCGAGAGTTCCTCGACTTCGAGGTAGTCGACTGGCCCTCACAGTACCACGCCATTCTCGTCCGAACGGCGTTTGCAAGATTCATGGCAGTACCCCACTACGCCTACCTGAAGCTAAAACTTCCTAGGGAATACAGCACCATCACCATAGATGGTGACTTCCAAAAATCTGATAAGTGTGACATTGAGTTCAATGAGATCGCGAAATCTTTCGGGATGTAGGAGGAGCTGGCAGAGTTGGCAAAGACCACGGACCACTCCGTGATGCCACTCACCAAGAAGAACGCTCCGGAACTCGAGTTCAGTGCAAACAGCGACACTCGAAAGCATCAAGTGCACCCGACAGAACCCGCGAAAACGGCGATGGTGTCCACCACCCTTTTGCCCGCATAGGAAGGCGTGCTCGTCGAACTCCTCCGTGAGTACTAGGAAATCTTCCCCTGGCAGCCTTCAGATATGCCAGGGATACCCAGGGAGTTCGCCGAGACCTCTCTAGAAGTTTTCAAAGATGCCAAACCTATCAAGCAAATGACCTGACGGTTCTCCGAGCCAAAGAAGAAGGCACTCAGAGAAGAGGTGAATCGACTACTCGCCGCAAAATTTATCACAGAGATAAAAATATCCACCTGGTTAGCAAACCCGGTGTTGGTCCCGAAGAAAAACACTGACATCCTTCACGTGTGCATCGACTATACATCGTTGAACAAACATTTCCCCAAGGATAACTTCCCCTTGCCACGGATCGACCAGATCGTAGACTCCACTGCAGGTTGTCAACGCCTCTCCTTCTTGGACGCCTACTTGGGCTATAATCAGATCATGATGAAAGAGGAGGACGAGGAGAAGACAGCGTTCATCACACCTCATGGTGTCTACTGCTACACGACAATGCCCTTCAGGCTGAAAAACACAAGCGCAACATATCAGCGCTGCATGCAAAAATGCCTCGCCAAGCTCATTGGCAAGAACGTACAAGTGTACGTTGACGACATCGTCATAAAAACTCGAGTGAAGGATACACTCCTCGAGGACATCAGGGAGACATTCGACGCCCTCAACGCGTAAAGGATCAAGCTCAACCTGACAAAATGTGTCTTTGGCGTCCCTGCAGGACAACTTCTCGGGTATTTGGTGTCTGCCCGAGGAATCGAATCCAATCCAGAGAAAATTCAAGCCATCCTGGCAATGAAGGAGCCAACCAATCTTCGCGGCGTACAGAAGCTCGCAGGGCGACTAGCCGCTCTGAGCAGATTCATCGCAAGATTAGTCGAGCAAGCATTGCCCTTCTACAAGTTGCTGAAGAAAACAGATAAGTTAGAATGGACACCCGAAGCAAAAAAGATGTTCATCGACTTGAAAAGAGCACTGCAGAGTAGGCGCGTCCTGGCAACCCCATAGTAAAGGGAGCCTCTATACTTATACCTAGCCGCAACAAACCAAGTCATCAGCACGGTCATCGTCGTCCAGTGGCCAGAGGATGGCACGGTGTACGGAGTTCTGCGGACAATTTATTACGTCAGCGAGGTGCTTTCGCCATGCAAGCAGCGATACCCTCACTATCAGAAGCTCGCGTATGGAGTAGTCCTCACAGCCCGAAATCTCAAGCATTACTTCCAGGAACATACACTGGTAGAAAATAGGCCTATAGTCCCGGTTGGTAAGGGACAGTAGTCCCGACCGAGCAACCGGGACTAGCTATGCGCGACTAAAGACCCCCCCTATAGTCGCGCCGATTACGAACCGGGACTAAAGGCCCGGCCACGTGGGCGGGTGGCGGAGCCGGGGGGCGGAGGACCTTTAGTCCCGGTTGGCCACCTGAACCGGGACTAGACTTTATTTCGTTATTTCCTTAATTCATTTGGGTTTCTAATTATTTTTCACACCAATTTTTCTCTCCTTTTTTTTCACTCCCTTTTTTTTGAATTTGTATTATTTGTTTAGCGTCTAACTACAATTATCTCTAGTCAAATTACTTACTCATGGTCAAACTTCCCGCTCGGTCACCCATCCTCCCACTACTCTAGCACTAGCACGCTTAACTTCCGAGTTCCATACCGTCCCGCATCCAAGTGTTTTGCACGCATGTATGTGATAGTAGTATCATATCAATCTTATTAACATGTTGGTCGATGCCACATTTCTTTATTGTTTGAATTTCAAATAAATCTTTTAATAAACAAAAGTAATGATGTAATTAATAATTTTGAATAAATAAATAAACATTAACTTTTTAATTTGTATTATTTCTAAAAATACTATTAATATATCAAAATATTCAGAAAATAAAACTAATTCATTTTAAATCTTAAAAAAATACAAATAATATATCAAAAAATTAAGAACAATAATACTAATTCATTTTAAAATCTTAAAAATACAAATAATATATCAAAATATTCAGAAAATAAAACTAATTATTTTTAAATCTTAAAAAATACAAATAATATATCAAAAAATTAAGAACAATAATACTAATTCATTTTAAAATCTTAAAAATACAAATAATATATCAAAAAATTAAGAAAAATAATACTAATTCATTTTAAAATCTTAAAAATACAAATAATATATCAAAAAATTAAGAACAATAATACTAATTCATTTTAAAATCTTAAAAATACAAATAATATATCAAAAAATTAAGAAAAATAATACTAATTCATTTTAAAATCTTAAAAATACAAATAATATATCAAAAAATTAAGAACAATAATACTAATTCATTTTAAAATCTTAAAAATACAAATAATATATCAAAAAATTAAGAAAAATAATACTAATTCATTTTAAAATCTTATAAATACAAATAATATATCAAATAATTAAGAAAAATAATACTAATTCATTTTAATACTGGATGAGTTTGGTATTTGACTAGATATATGTTTTCCTGGCTTAGATTAATTTTTGGTGAACAGATATATAGAAACTGTAGTTTGTCTGTTTTGTTTTCTTGATGTGTTTTTGTTTGTTTTCTTGATGTGTTTTTGTTTTTGCTTGTTTGGAAACGTGTGTTTGACATAATATAGAAATAGTATAGCTAGGAATTAATATAGAAATAATATCCATTACACTTTGCAACACTTTGCAAATTTTTCCAAGTCATTTAAAACTAGGAAACAAAAATAGTTTTATGAACAACAAAACACAAGTGATAATTAAATCACAAGTAAAATACGAGTAGAGACATCACAATCATGAATAGAACACAATCATATCACATTCATAACATAGAGTCTTACGATCACACATAACACAAACATAAGTCTCACAATACTAAGATATTCATTACATACTAAGATACCCATTACATGCATATATATCGAACGCATACATCTATGGCTCCGTCGAGTAGATGCGGAACAACTCGTAGGAGACGTACGCATCTATGGCTGCATACTTGACGTTCGTCAAGTCCAGTGGGGTCTTCTCCCAATACAAGTGATTCCTCGAGGGGAAACCAGACTTCATGGTTTCGTAGCCCTCGTGGATTAAGGCAGTTGCCATGCGAGCCATCCCGGTCTTTGGCCCGTTCAACTGGATAAGATCCTGAAGATCAATGTAGTGATCTTCAGGTATCACAATACCCAAGCGCATCAACTTCGGACGGTCTTGCGTGATGTCGACGCTGCAAAAGTCATACCCCTTGTTGACAAGAAAATCAACAAGTGCCGGAGAATTCTTTGAACTACTGCAGCAAAAAAAATTTGATACGTGTTAGAAATGTTGCAACACATGTATTCTTCAAATGCAACAAACAAATCGAAGATGTGCATTACCTTGACCATTGGAAGACCAAAACGGCCTCCTTGAACGCAATCTGGATGACGGCAAACATCCCGTTGATCCGCCGTATACTCCAGATCAAGCCCGAAGAACCGGTGTTCATCGGGAGAGGAGAAATAGAGATTGGTCAAATGCTCAAGAGCACCGGGGATACTCTCGCAAATGTTGGTGTAGCACACGTCGAGACGCTTGCCGCATGGTGTGGGACCCGTGTATCTCTCCCAAACTTCAGCCATGGTGTGCTTGGTGGAGGAAGATCGAAAAGAGGGAAGAGAAGAGAAGAGAGGAAGAAACAGAGACTCGGACGCGCACTGTAGCAATGGCGCCCTTCTGCCTCGCTCGCGAAATAAAAACCGCCGCGGGTAGGCGAGCAGTTTGATCTTTAGTCCCGGGTAACCACGCCAACCGGGACTAAAGGACCATTAGTCCCGGGCGGTCACGCCAACCGGAATTAATGCCCTCCACGCGCCTCAACGCGCTTCCCAACCCGCGACGCATGACCTTCTGTCGTGGGTCTCCTCCCGACCCGGGACTAAAGACTCATTAGTCACGGTGCGCAACGTTTGGGGACTGATGGGGGCGTATGGAAGGCCTTTTTTCTACCAGTGATACCGTAACGGTGCTAAACGACGCATCACTCGGTACCATCATGAACAACCCAATGGCGTCCGGAAGAATCGCAAAATGGAGCATCGAGCTAGGCGCCTGGGACATTATTTATGCAGGTCGCAAGTCCATAAAATCCCAAGTCATCGTGGAATTCCTAAGCGAGTGGACAGAGCTGCAAACACTAGGACCCCCAGAATACACAAGCAACTGGATTATGTACTTCGACAGGTCGAAAAGAAACGAAGGAGCCGGAGCCGGGGTTATTGTTTTGTCTCCCCAAGGCGATAAGCTACAATAAGTCCTGCGACTGGACTTCCCTCCTGATGACCCAGAGTCCAACAACGACGCGGAGTATGAGGCCCTCCTACACGGCATGAAAATGGTAATCGCCTGCGGAGCCACCCGATTGATGATATATGGAGACTCAAATCTCATCGTGCAGCAGACGATGAAGGAAAGCGATGCTATCCCGGATAACATGGTCGCATATCGTGACATGTACAATCTACTCGAGGGAAGTTTCAAGGGGTGCAAACTGAAGCACATTGCACGATCAAGCAATGAGGAAGTAGGTAAACTTGCCAACATGGGGTCAACAAACGCCCCCATCCCTCCAGGAATTTACTTTGAACGAATGATCAAGCGATCAGTCAAGGTCAGAAAGCCAGCAGAAGCACTCGCAACAGTGGAAACACACGACAGCCTGCAAATTGCTATGATCGAGCTCATCCAGAATATTTCAAGGCAAGTTTTTCTGGTCGAGTCAGTCTGGATGCAGAAATACCTCGACTACTTGTCAAACAAACAGCTCCCAGCAGACATTTGCGAGGCTCGACAAATAGTACGACGCAGCAAATCCTTCCGGGTGATCAACGACGAGCTATACAAGCAAAGCATATCAGGGGTATTGTACAGATGCACAGCACCCGAAGATGGCAAGGAATTGCTCCGGGATATACACCAAGGAGACTGCGGCCACCACGCCAGTTGGAGAGCCATCGTGGGTAAGGCCTTCAGGGCAGGGTTTTACTGGCTCACACATGCCAGACACGCCAAAGATCTAGTCGACAGATGCAACGTCTGACAAAGATTTGCGCCCAGGCCGCATGCTACTGCGACAGAACTGCACATGATTCCCATCGCCTGGCCCTTCGCCCAATGGGGGCTCGACATGGTGGGACCACTGCGCAAGTCAACACCTGGAGGATACACGCACCTGCTCGTGGTTGTGGACAAATTCACAAAATGGATAGAGGCCATGCCAGTCACTTCCGCGCACACACAATGCGTTGTGCGATTCCTCGATTCCATCGTGTGCAGATTCGGTGTACCGCACAACATCATCACAGACAACGACAGCAACTTCACGGCCAAGGAAACACATAAATTCTGCGAAGAAAAGGGAATCACCCTCAGCTTCGCCTCGGTAGCTCACCTGCAAACTAAGGGCCTCTTTGGATTGTAGAAATTCCATAGGATTTTTGCAGGATTCCAATCCTTAGGAATTTTTCCTATGGATTGCGTTTGGTTCAAAGGAGTGGCCTACCAAAATTCGTATGGATTGAATTCCTATGCCCCAATTCCATAGGAATTGAAACATCCACTCCAACCTCTTTTTTAGACTCAAGTGCGTAGGATCGAGACATGTTTCCTGTGTTTTTCCTGCGTTTCATCCAAACGACTATTACTATAGTTTTTCTCACTTTTACATTCCTCTATTTTGCACAGGCAAACCTGTGAGATTCCTACGTTTTTCACATTCCTGTGTTTTTGAACCCTACAATCCAAAGAGGCCCTAATGGCCAAGTCGAGCGTTTTAACGGATTAGTTTCGGCTGGCCTAAAGAAGCGTCTACTTGATCGCCTGAAACCAGTGGCAGGACACTGGGCCGAGGAACTACCATCAGTACTGTGGAGCCTACGCACAACACCAAACCGGTCAACAAACTACACACCATTTTTCATGGTCTACGGAGCTGAAGCTGTCCTACCCGAAGATGTGAAATTCAGCGCTCCACGAGTCGTTGCATACAGCGAAGAAACCTCAAACAGGGCACTCGCAGAAGACGTGGACACACTCGATGAGATTCGGGACATTGCACTCGCAAGATCCGCAATATACCAGCAATCACTGCGCAACTATCACAATCGCCGTATACGCCACAGATCCTTCGTGGTAGGAGACCTGGTGCTACGGCTCAAGCAAAAGTAAGGACACAAGCTCGAGCCACCTTGGGAAGGACCCTTCATAATACATGAAGTTATCCCAGGAGGCGCCTACCGATTGAAGAACCCGAAGAACGGTGGTATCTACTCCAACCCGTGGAACGTTGCGCATCTCCGCAAGTTCTACCCCTAGAATTATCCTACTCGCAAGAAATAAGGTTGTACCAGCCACGCTGTACCTCGACCAAACACATGGCTTCTCAGCCATATCAATAAATACATGGTTTCTCAACCATAGCAATCGGGATTTCTTGTTCTTTCTAAACATGCTAGAACAACAGGTACACACCCCAAACACACGGGGGCTACGCCTAACTAGCATCATAACATAACTTCGAGTAACATCACTCGATAAAACAAATACAAGGTATACACCTTATAAACACCTTTAAACCATCATACAAAATATACAAGGTCACAAGGTTTACACCTTACAAACACTTTACAACAAGATATTTACATCTTAAAATTACAATTAACGGCGAGCGGCCTCGTCGGCAAGCATCTGATTAACCTCCTCGGAAGTCAGTCGAACAATATCCTTCGCTGCAGGAAGCACGGCCGCATAATGAGGAGACAAATCAACACCTGAACCTCTCGAGTCTGGAAGCCGCGCAACGGAAAGGAAGTTGACCTCAGGGTGCCACGACCGAACGAAGGCAAGTGCCACATGGGCTCCACTGACAAGTTGTTGGCGCACGCACTCCCGAACCTCTCCCACCCGACCGAACATCCTGAGAAAACTACTCAAACTATCCGGGACAACACCCAACGGATAAAATGTCCAGTGGACAGAGGACAGGGCCTCGCGACAAGACTCAATGATTACCTGCGCCTGGCTCGCCCGATACTTCAGGGTAGCAAGGATGAAGCCTCGCTTGCGGTCAGACCAGAACTCACTCGCATGAGGATTGGGGCTACCCGACTCGTGAATAATGTGATTATTCACCCAATGGGTCTCACAGACTCCGTCAGGTTCAACAACTGCAAAGGCAATAAAGACGTCAAAACAAGGAGGGGAACAAACGACAAAGTACTCGGGGGCTCGCAAACTTACAGAGCATGCCTTTGGCAACAGCCGCAAGTTCTTCCATCAAGAACTGCTCACGCTCCATAGCAAGCTTCTGCTTCGACTTGGCAACATCGGCCACACCTCGCGGAGCCTTCAACTTGCGCTCACCATCCGCAACACGGTCGCGGAGTGATGCAAATGTGATGGCCTCAGCAAAAAGGGAACTAACCTGCAAAGCAGACCCGCTCGAGGACTCTATGCTAGGGTCCACTACCTGAAAAGAAAATAAGAAGGTTCAGACAAAATCACAAGACCCCACTCGAGAACATACCACCCATTCCTCGGGTGCTCGGGGGCTACTCCCATCGGGAGCATACAAGTGTAAGGCGCAACAATCACACACTGGGGATTTCAGAAAATACTTCGATTATGTAACACAAAAGTATGGGAATACACCCCAAGGTTCATTACATCGACAAGCAAAAGGAAATAAAAAACTATCCTAGGGGGCTGCAGAAGTAGCTCCACTCGCGGAAGGATGCCCCTTGCGGCTAGCACGAGCGAGCACCTCGGAAAGCATCTTCGCGAGGACTTCAGCACGAGCGCCAAAAGGACGGGGGGCTACCTTTTTGCCATGGGCGTCGTAAGAAACACTCGAATACACCTTCTCCAGGTCATCTGAGACTCCATGCGCCAAGGCAAATTGAATAGCCATCTTGGCCCGACACTCGGACTGGGCGACTGAGTATCCATGGAGAAGATCTTCATCACCCAGGAACACCTTCAGGAGGCCATCCGGTGTAGGTGGAACCGCCACGTCTACCAGTAAACGCTCGTGGAATCGCGTCAACACTTGGGTGGCATCACCAACGAGGGTGCAGATTCTACTTGCATGTTCCTCGAGCTGAGTGCAAGAGTCTGTGAGGGCATCCAGCCGCTGGTTTCCA
Source organism: Alopecurus myosuroides (assembly GCA_028641055.1). Classification (NCBI taxonomy): domain Eukaryota; kingdom Viridiplantae; phylum Streptophyta; class Magnoliopsida; order Poales; family Poaceae; genus Alopecurus; species Alopecurus myosuroides. The sequence goes on along the minus strand of CM054059.1, from coordinate 115,395,939 downwards.
GGCAACTCCAGTCCAATCCCAAGGGCGTCTGGAACAAAAACAAATTAAAACTCTAAGCAACCAGGATAAAATCAAACCACAGGACAAGAAAGGTGAAACACAGCTTACCCGCAAGCTTCTGAGCCGAAGGACGAATGAGGTCGATCAGATCGCTGTCGTGCTTGGCGCCTGCCTCCTCCAGCTGTTTCAGCGCTTCCTGAGCCTTCTCGAAGTTCCCCTCAAGATCAGCTGAATGCTTGTGAGTGGTTTCCAACTCCTTTCGGGAGGATTCCAACTTCGCCTCAAGGGTTTTCACCCGAGCGACAGCTTCAGCCTTCTCAGTATTTAGGCGGATAACTTCGTCTGCAGTACAAAGCATAAGGCCAGGGAAATCTTTACAATTAAGAGAAACAAAAAAGACAAGAATGGCACGTTAGCCTACCTTGGAGAGACTGACCATCTTGGACAAGCCGATCGCGATCTGCCCTAAGGGAGATGCAGTCCGCTTCGGCTGAAAGTACTCGACGCATGAAAGCAGCGAGGGAGTCGAGAAGAGCCTGCAAAAACCCAAGGTAGAAATCTATTATATACTAAAAGCAATATACAGATGTTTAATAGAGACACCACGTTGAGCCACATCACCCGAATTGTTTTCGATAGTTAGATCTAAAACTAATGGTTATGATTAAAAAATGTAACGTAATCCTGTTTTACAAGGTACGTGTTGACAAGATTGTTGTGTATGCCACGAGATGTGAAGAGCGCACGTCAAACCGATCGGTAGTTTTCTCAGGAAAAAGATCTGATCGATTGCCAAGATATGTGCTGAGCTCTACACCAGTTTTATATCATCTCGACCTAAAATTTTGTCCTGCCAGATCGAGCCGCCGCTGAAGCTACCAGCATAGCTTCCTCCTCCACCTCGCGCCACCTCGCGGGCGATATTATCGTCCTTGATCCAGCCTTTTCCCTTCAGATAATGAGATGGCATTAACGGGAAATAAACAGATCTGCCGGTACAAGGTAGATGGCAAACAAGCGCGCATCAGGCTGCGGACACCGGTAATCACGTCTGTGAATTTCCTGCACTATGTACCGGTGCCTCTAGAGAAAAGGTATCAACATTATTTTGTCCGGTGACGGTGGCATCGTCTGTGCCATTTACACCGAGGCATCTCTCCCCAATACAGATGCACAGATGCACGTCTAGATTTTTATGGATGAATTCTGGGATCAACGTGCATTAGACATTTAGACGGTGGAATTTATACATCAGATTTGTCTCTTTCTTCAAATATGCTAGCTTGGTTTATTGCTTGAAATAAAGGATTTCAAGGCACGAGTCGAGTATAAACGGATTTTCTTGGGTTATAATTTTTCAATCATATTGCATACGAATATCATCAATATTCTGTATCTGGCCACTTGCTACTTCTCCGTCACCCAGCGGACAGTCGCGCTCAAGGAGCGGCTTCTTCTTTGTATGGTTACTACCGGTCCGTCGCAACCATGAATATGGCATCCCTACATAATACCTCCATCATCCTGTGTGCACATCTTCACAACAAAAGTCACCAAACGTGACCTCTATTATGCGTGCATCTGCCTATAACTGTGTTGGAGCTCAATGAGGAGATGCAACCGTGTTCTTAATCGATCCTTTGTTTTATACTATGACTTCTGCTTGCTTACTGGAGAGTATTTCCAGCAAGGTTAGTATAACGATCTACATTCTACTACCTATATTTAGTTGGTCAATTTCTTCTTCTAGATCATTTTTAATATAATGTTTCAAATTATAAACATGTGTTTTGTGTCCCGACTATTTACTTTATTTCTCGATCAAGGTGTTCCCAAGCTGAGGCTATTGGTCACTCCTAAGGCGATAATTGAGGTAAGACGACAAGAAATATCTCCCCACATTGATGTCATTGTTTGCACAGTTATTTGTTTAGTGCATGCAAAGATCGCATAAGTATTATGTCGTGGCGTGGAGAGCACACATATAAAGTTATCGGTTGTTTCGCAAGAAAAAAAAATGATAGGTAGATGTGAAATTCACTTTGACTCCTGGGTGTGCACCCGGTGTTTAAAATATATATTTCAAAATTTCAACAAATTCCAAAATAAAATATTATATATACATGTTAACTTTTGTTGTGTTCACAAAGTCGTTTCATGTAAAACTGATACTTTTTGTGGCATGTGTAAAAAGACAACAAATGTCTCATGAAAATCCCTATATTATAGCACATTTATTTTTATCGGCTTTTTGTGAAACGAGTTTGTTAACACATAGGATGTTAAGATCTATGCATGAACATTTTATTTGCAACTTTTGGACATTTCAAAATATGGTTAAAATGGATGTTACATATAGGATGCATTTGCAACCATGAGCCTAGATTCTTTATCTTTTCATTCAAAAGAACAACTTTCGAATTTGACAGCACGGCAAAACATAATCGATTGAACGCTGAAATACAAAGCTGATCATACTTGGTTATTGTTTATTCTCGAGAATGGACTCTTTGTTTTTTCTTTTAAATTAAAATTGTGTTGTTTAAAAATAGTGTATTCATACATATTTATCAAAGTTTAAGATACCAGCCTATTGCATTTAGCTCCGGCGATTCTAGCGGCTACGAAAGGCTATAGCCGAGCTATAATCATATAGCGATTTGGCTACATACTATAAAAATTAAAAATGTGTGTAGCATATAATCATATATATCATTATTCACACAGATGCACAACGTAATAATATGGTCACATAAGAGGTATCAATAATCATTGGTTTAAGTAGTAGATATTCATGACATAGTTCATTAGTTCTAAAGTCAGATCGGCATGGTCACACTCGCACCTCATAGGAGCAGTTTAACAACCACCAGTGGTTGATTTGGGCACCAAAATTTGCCCAAACTAACAAATTTGGGCCAAAAAATTTGCCCCCTAAATGGGAGATTATCGGTTAAGGGGTAGATAGGTGCTAAGTCTATTTAGCAGGGCTATTAGCAGCTATATTCTTATAGCCTATGAAGGATGTAGCCGTAGCGCGGACTCTCTCTAAAGGACATAGCCATCCTATAGACGGGCTATAGCAGACTATTGAAAACTTTGATATTTATGCAAGATTGTGAATTAAAAAAAAAGGTTGATTCCTACGTGACTACTATAATTTTTAGAAACATTGGGTATGATTTAGATATACCCATGAGCGTAGTATGAGTCGAGGAGCTTTGAGATTTACTAAGGTACCGTTATTGGACCGCCAACGATAGGAAAGTCGGCACATATCCAAAAGATCAATCAACTTAGTTATTCTCATATGGCGCAAAGCTCGAGGTTTGATTGGCTCAGTGGACAGTCCATATATATAGAAAATACCCAAGAATTAAACGAAGCCAATAGACTTCTATTTTTAATGACATGATGTAAACCCCAGCTCATTGTCATGAAGAACACACTAACATAACATGCATAAATTACAATTATGAGATTGATTAGTATCTCTTTCACCTCTCAAAGGCATTGTATACTATCCAATGTGAATAGAGCTTAACAAAGAATGAATAGTTCCTTAATTTTTGGAAAAGAAAATTCAGAGATTAGGTTAAAGGAAAAGGAAATGCAAAAGTTAAAGAGATGCTAATTTATAATGCATCATCATAACTTTAACTATTAGGATATTAAATAAATTATACATTAAAATAAAATTATGTTAGAAAAGCACAATATGTAGAAAAATATGCACATGCATAGTTTATTAGAAAAGCGAAACATCTGGTAACCAATCTAGCGCACCCTTTTTATTTGTAATATCTTGAATAAATAATGTTCATAAATCTTCGTACCAGATCAAAATTCAACATTCATCTTAATTTTTTCTAAAAAAATCATAAGTAACTATATTTTCATAATTGTAACTAAAAAAGTCATTGTCAATAGATCATGTTACTGTAAAAATAGATTGATCTTTTTGTGATGTTCTTAAATTTTAATCATATAGCCTTAACTCATAACAACCAGAAAATATCACGAGTGTAACTCAACAAGATACATAAACATCATCAAATTGTTGTATTTTGAAGGACTAAGATAATCTTTGAACTCAAACAAAATAGGTTTTCTCAAGATAGGTCAACGATAATATCTATTTTCTATCATATATAAGTGATCTACTACCAGTGTTGTTGGAAAATATTTTGGAGTTATTATAAATTTTATTCATAGAAATTTTCTACAAATTTAACATTTTTAATGCTTAGAAGTATAAATCAAAGAATGTACTTCTAGAATCAAATTAAATGGAATTAAAAAAATCTGATTATAAACTTTGGAAAATAAATTATGTCTAATGAGTTCCTATGGTGTTTTTATAATGTGATTAAATATACTTTTAAGTCTATTTGTTTGAGGATTTTTTTGTGCGTAGAACTTTGTTTGGTTTTTATTCTTAATATTTAATTATGACCAATGAAGTTGTCAAACAAATGTTGTCCATAGTAGTGCAGCCATGTTTCATGACACAAAAAATACAAGTGAGCGAGAGCATATAATTATTTAGTTGAAGAATGGGTTTGGTGGGAGAGAGTTAAACCATGTGAATTAAATAATCGACTTAAGCTACTAGGTAGAATGAGGATGATGAAAGGAATGATTATAACCTAATGGCTAGAATTTTCTCGTCAAAATATTAGTTGTCAAGTGACTTAAAGTAAATTGGTCATCGATTAAATTGTCAAAATTACGTAGCATCCAAGCATGTCGCATGAAACTTTGTTTCATATAAGTCCATGTAGTCATTGTTACATGACAAAAGAAATTGGAGGTAAGAGAGTAGAACGATGAAATGGGGATGGGGTGAGAGCGTAAAATATATATATCACGAACTTGTAGAATATGTGACAGGGTATTTCTGTAAATATCATAGTAACTACTCTCCCATAAATTAAAAGATTCACACGTGTGATATTTTATAAGTCATACTATTTATGATAGTTATAGAATGCTATGATTTATATTACCTTATCTGTAGTGTATATAAATAAAACCGCAAATTTAGTTCATCAGTAATTCAATATGCTCAAAACAATGCCCTCGCATTTGCGAGGGCCACCTTGCTAGTTCAAGTTAAAAGCAAAATCACTTGATCCTATACACGACTGTACACAGTCGAGTATAGCCTCGGGGGGCTACTCCCATCGGGAGCACTGCCGTGCACCCGATAGAACTCAAGAAGAAAAGGAGGAGAAGACTTCGACTTGAGCCTGTGGCCAACTGCAAGCAATTAACCACAGACTCGGGGGCTACTCCCATCGGGAGCACTGCCGTGCACCCGATAAAATTTCGAACAAGCAAGGAAAAGTCAAGTGGACTTACTTTGCCCTGAGCGGTAGACAAGGGCTCAGCCGAGCTGCCCGAAACTTCCTTACTCGCGGACGCCCCACCCGCAAAGCTGGACAGCTCGTACTCCGGAGCAGCGGTTGCTCTCGCAGGGCTTGGAGATCTTCGAGCGGCCTCAACAACTGCGGCTTCAGTCGCGACAGCCTCTTTCCTTTTCACGGAAGTAAGCGAAGAAGCAAACCGGCCAGGGCTAATAGTCGCAAGGCTGCTGTTGAAAGCGAAATCAGGATAAAAGAACAAGGAAAGAGAAAGAAGATTCACGATTAGAAGTGAAACACAAAAAACTTACTCATCCTCGTCATCATCGTCTAGGACGTCCACGTTCCAGGTGGTGGAAACCTTGGGTGGACGACCAAGAGGCGGAAGCGTACGGAGAGGAGGCACCTGAAGAGGCTCATTCGCCTTGGTGGACTCATCGCCCAAGGAACTATCCTTGGAAGTGACTTCGTCATCCGCGTGCCTGTGGCGCTTGCGGTGATGGAGTTGGTCGCTACCCGACTCCTCCACGTCGTCTGAAGAGTCACGCTCGGAGCTCGAATCGGCTTCGGCGACGCTAGTTTCGAGAGGAGCCTCGATGTTACTCGCCAGGAGGTCCGAGGCATCCTCGGCCATAACTGGCAGGTAGCACGTCGCCACCTTCATGCTCTACGGGAGCAAAGGAAGAAAAGGAGAAAAGATTTTCAATCGACGCAAAATTGGACTAGAAACAAACAGAAGAAGAACACGAAGAAATTCACCTCAGCAGGGGGAGGTTTTGAAACCTCGAATGTCTCAAGAGAACAGGCCGAATAGATCTCTCCTTTCTTCAAATTGGTGATAGCCGCGATCTTTTTCTCGAATTCAGCATTCGAGATAATATCTTCGCAGACGCGGCTCGGGTCGTGGGCGCCCTGGTACTCCCACATTGCAGATGGTCTCTCCTGAAGAGGCTGGATCCTCCGTCGAAGAAACACACTCGCCAAGTGTATCCCATTCAACGGAACTCCTAGCGCCTTGTCGCGGAAGTTTGCCACCTTCGCGAGTAGTGGGGAGACGATCCTGCTGTCTTCGACAGTGAGCTTGTGCACTGAGGACTTCCTCCGCTTTAGAATGGCGAACGGGTGGAATTCAGGAGCTCCACCCGCGCTGTTGTCATGATGTAGCACCAATTCTTCCTCCATCCTTGCTCCGAGTTTACGAAATACATCTCCATGTAGGGGATGTCCGTTCTCGCCTGGATCCCGAAGCCCCCAGTGCGCAGCGGCTACCCCGGCGTCTCGCCTGGTCGCGACTTCTCCCTGAAGATTCGCACTTTGAACAGGGCCTTCCAGAGGCCCCAATGCGGGCGGATGCCCAGAAAGCACTCGCAAAGCACGATAAAGCACGAACTACTGAATCGCGTTTGGAGGCAAGTCATGGAGCTGTATGCCATAGACATACATCAATCCAAGGAGAAAAGGGTGATGAGGAAGAGAGAGACCGCGCGAGACGTGCTCCGCAAAGAGCACGCGCTCATTCGCGTGAGGATTGGGTACCTCTTACTTCTTGGACAGGCGCACGCGCTTGTCGGCGTCAGGAGGAAGCAGCCCCTCCCGTTTCATGTCGGTGATGCATTTCTTGGTGGTGTTGGCGGCGCGTCAGTCGCCCGTTTTCACGGCGGGCGGCGCGGAAGCATCTCCAGCTTCCTTCGAAGACGATGCGGCAGCGCTGCGTTTTCTTCCCCCAGCCATTAGAGCTCTCTGGTGCTTGCAAAACATGAGGTGTGTGCGAGGAGGAAGAAGAGGAGAAAATGGCCAGGAAATTTACCCATCTCCTAAGGGCTACTATTTATACACGGGCTGCGCTGATCCGGACCGTGGATCTGGCAACGTGGCACCCATCGCGGCCGCCACGCGTGAAACAGAAGCGAAGCGGCGATCGTGCGCATTTACAGCGCGTGGCCTGCGGAAAACCCGGATGCGACCTATCGTTTCCGGTCAAAAGCTGACAAGATGGGACAGAGTGCTCTGCTTCGTTCCGTCACGTCCCATCGGGAGGAGTCAGAACAGACGGGTGCGCAGTGACATCACTGTGTACCTCATCAAGACGCGAAAACTCTTTCGCATAAGCTCACTAAACACGAAATTTCTTTCGTATGGGCAGGTCAAGACGCGAAAACTCTTTCGCATAAACTGCCTAACACGAAATTTCTTTCATATGGGCATAATAAGACGCGAAAACTCTTTCGCATAAGCTCCCTAACACGAAATTTCTTTCGTATGGGCATATTAGGACGCGAAACCTCTTTCGCACAAGCTCCCTGATACGAAATTTCTTTCGTATGGGCATATCAAGGCACGAAAATTTCTTTCGCATAAATCCCCAGACACGGAAGCTCTTTCGTATGGGCAAGACAAAAGCAAACTTATTACAAAACGCAGAAATCTCTTCTGCATAGATACAACAAAGGAAGGAGTTCTCTTCACTCGAAGATCCACAAGAAGGCAATCAAAGAGAAATCGCGAGTACGCGGCTCCCGCTACTCTTTCACACGATGTATCTACACATCTCTATCCTGAATTGTTTGGCCGACTAGGCACATACGGATGCCATATTCTCTCGAGTATGAAGGTAAGACCCAAAGATCTCTCTTATGGGCCTGGAACCGCACTCAAGATGCGTCCTCCGGTAAATTTCCGTGTCAACAATACGAAGAAAAATCCTAACGGATGCGCCGGGTACCCCTATAGGTTAAGTTCGACTCGGTAAGACCTTCAGCGCCTCGGTCGTTGAGGAGGCCCGCATCGGTACGTGGCCACACAGAGACCGCACGGGCACGGGTGACAGGTCTGCTACAGCTCTGTGACTGCGATCTCCGTCCCCGTTTCTTGTCGGTTCCACGCCCACGGGTGGACACTGTACAAACTGCAGCCATGTTCCAGTGCCGGAAAATGCCGCCACGCATTTGTCACGTTCCCCAGCGCCACATCACAGTAGCTTGCCATGGCCGCAACAGAATTGCTTGGCACGTAGTAGTACCAACTTCAGATTTTCAGCTGGCTTCGAATTATCCAACGTTTAGCGGAGCAAGTAAGTATAACCAGACCGTGATACTGTGCGTGAGAGCAGTAAAATGCTGAAGAAAACAGGCAAAGCGTTATTTATCTTACAGCGCACTGATCCGTGGTACTACTTGTCCAAATCTCATCACCATCACTCACACATCAACGGGAAGAACAGAGGAAAGAATCGAACTAAACAGCAGGCAAATTAAACGCGAATTAACCACACTAAAGATGATGACGAACACCCTCCTAACGAAGCTCGGCGCGCTCGTGGCTCAGCCGAGGTGCACCTCGGCCTCGCGCCTCTCGCCGCGCCTGGCGCGCACCACGAAGGCCACTGCCACCGCGACGCCGACCAGCGCCAGGGCCGCGATGCCGCAGGACACGCCGGCCGCCACGGCCACGGATCTGCGCGGCGGGGCCGACGACGTGGCGGCGTTTGTGTTGGTGTTTGTAGTGGTAGGCATCGCCGAGGCGGCCTCCGGCTTGGCGGGCAGGGCCTCCGGGAGCACGGCGGCCTCGGGCTTGGCGCCGAAGAAGGAGGCCATCTCGGGCGTCGCCTCCGTCTTCCCTTCGCGATACTCCTCCAGCCCGTGGGACTCCGACCCGACGGCCAGCAGCGCCACCACGCAGAGCGCGGCCAGCAGCAGATCTCGCCGGAAGGACGCCATTGCTTCGGTCTTTCTTCCGAGCTGCCGTTGGCAAACCAAAAGTCAGAAACAGCTAAAATAGTAGCGAACTGCTAGCAAGTTCCTAGACTAGTCTCTCGAAATGCAGGACGATTGATCGATCATGTGAACGGATTCACCAAATTAATGGCCGGAACGTACAAAAAGAGCTAATTAAAAGGTCGCGCGCGCCGACAGATCTCGGTGTCACAAGACCATGTTACTTCTTTCTGCAGCGAACCAGCCACGATAAACAACCAAGTGCGGAATTCCACGAAAGCAAAAGCTACACGAGATTTCCTTCCTCCTTTGAGCGGCACGAACGTACCTCCGGAGCTTACGAGAGTGGGGTAGCGCGACGGACGGAGAAATTCAGCTGAGCGAAAAACAACGACTTGTGTGAGTAATGGTGAGAGCTGGAAGATTCCTGGTATATATAGGAGCTCCGACGTCGGCACTAGTATGTACGTATGTGGTGTGAGAGCGAGAGACTCGTGACGCGAGTGAGTGAGTGAGAACCCTATCTAATCAACCGATCTATCTCTATGGGCATGTAGGGGCAGGGCTGGTTGATTTTGGGTGGTGGAGTGAGTGGGAAGCTATTCCCCGTGCCCGTGCTCGGGGGAAACGAGGGAGGGTGAATGAACAACGAAGGGAGAGGTGGCCTAGCAAGTAGCCACCCCCACCACATTAGGTGGCCATGCCATGTGAGGTCTTTTACTCGGTTTACTAACCTCTGTCGGCTTGCTCGTCGGATCCACTCCTCCTCCTGGTCTTCCGCTGCTAATCCCGCCCGTGTCAAGATTCCGTGCTGCTCTTATACTGTACTAGTACTACTAGTTCTGTACTCTTCCTTGGCCGCGTACGTGTACCTAGGGGGCCGTCTCTTCACGAGCCGGCGCCGGTGTCGTGCTCGTCATGTGTTTGTCGGGAGTGTAGTAGTGTGTCTGGTTATAATTAGCTCATGCGTCGTCTGCTAGCTTGGCAGGCCATCGATCAGGCCTTGGAGGCGTTTGCCCGTCAAGTCACGCAACTTGTCAATTCCCGTTGGAGATCCATCGCCTGCTGGTTGTTCGACGAACGAAAACACAGCCATTCAACCTACCATGATCTGAGTTGATCGTCATCGGCCGGTGATTCGATGGTAGTAGTATTGTTTTCTAGGCGAGTTGGTAAGTACTCCCTCCGTCCATTTTTATAAGACTCACTACATACCATTTTAGTTTTGACCACATACATATTTAAATGAGTGAATCTATATACAAAATAAGTCTAGATTCACTCATTTTGGAATGTATGTGGACAAAATTGAAATGGCTTATAAAAGTGGACGGAGGGAGTAGCATTGGATGGGCACGGCGAGGCCGGGAATCTAACGAGGAGGGTCTGGTCCCGTGCCACAAATAGGCACGTACTCGGCCGATCCGGCCATCATTCCAGCGACGTTGCATTGGCCGGGCACGCCTGCTTGCGTGCATGGGGCTATGCGGTTAGTTGGCAACTTTTGTACGCTACTCCCACCTAACCCAATGAGACCATAAAGGTCATCATCGCAAACAAAAGGGGGTTCATCATATGGTGGCGACACTGTTGCAACGGGACAAGCCAGGCACCTGCAGCGGTCGATCCTGGTAAATTAAATGCGCCAGTATCTGATTACAGTGAGCCAAGGTCAGATCCCTGTACGTAAAACTCGTGACACTGTGATCGGGAAGCGGGTTGAATTTCTGCAGTGCTTGGACTGAAGATTAACACTCAGACAATTAACGGACTCCACGTTAGATTCGGGATAGAGTCAGAAGGCAAGAGCAACGAGATGAAGTTTCCGTTCTGCATTACACGTACGGCCGGCAAGCTACCCCTGACACCACTCCCCGGACAAAGTGCGCTGTAACCGTCCCTTCGCCCGTGCATGCCTATGCTCTTTTTGCGATGAGACAACACTGTACGTGGATCGATCTGGGTTGGTGGGCTAGGACCAGCACACAATTCAGGTCCCGGCCTGCTCCATCCGTGACAGCCAGTGTTACGCCTCTCCCTCGCCTCGCCCTTCTTACGCGTGGAGATACTGAACGATAATGTCAGATCTTCAGCCAGTGCGATGCGGTGCATGCTGAACAGTGGACACGCACCCAAGCAGCTCTAGAGCAGCCTGTATCCTTCAGCGTACATTCATGGTACATGCATATTCAGCCTGTATCTCACTGGTGGTGGTCGGATCGGATGATCCAGGCAGAGTCCCTTTGCCTTGTGTTCCTCGTCTAATTTACGCAGCTGCTCTTCATGTTGTATGAGAACCTTTGCTTCGTGTTGTGCTCTTCAATCCTTCTTGGGAAAAAAATCCAGTTTAAAGCTTAAACTCATACTTCCTCCGTCCTAAATTATACATCCACTTTTGTCCAACTTTGAGACAATTAATTTAGGACATAGGGAGTAGAAGTTAGGCGGTTTGAACACTAAAGTCAGAATCCTTGTCATTTGCACCTTGAACATATGACTCACGGTCTAAATTAAGCTCAAGGGAAAACCCGGCAAGGGATTTCTGTTCTCTCACTCACCAGCGGGCCGCACATCCTATTTATTCCTATCCATCTCTCTTCCCCATCTCAAAAAAGAAAAGAAAAAATGAAATCAAGGAGTGTTGTATCGTGACGAGGCCTGCCGATGGCCGTGCGAGGTCCACGCCACCACGACACACTCGGGGGTGGGGGTGGGGGTAGGCGAGTACTGTTGAAGATATGCCCAGAGACAATAATATTCAGTTATTATTTTATTTGCGAGTTCAGAATTAAGTTTATATCATCATGCTACAACAACCGTTATAGCATTTGAAAAGTGAGTTTTCAAAGAAATATCTTAAGGCGGGTGTGAAGACATAAACAACAAAGTGTTCCCAATCTTGTCTCTAAGAGACATGACCACGTTTTTCTGATCATGGATTTAGTTAAAGTCTAGCAAAATACAAGAATTTATTGTTAGGACAACAATAGTAGTGAACCCATCCAAATATAATATCTTGCTAAAAGAGACTAAACATTTGTAATTTATTTAGCAAAGTATGTATGAAGTTGTTGTTATCTATAATTCATATAATACGAGAATATCTAGTGACCGCACGATCAAAGTTATACTTTGTATGTCATCAAACATCTACTATAACAGCGGATCGTAACGTTGACATCTGAGTATAATCTAGAAAGTATAATGGAACCGAGATCATTCAAAACTAGTATTTAATTTCTCTAGACGATAGAGAGATATATCACTACAAGAAATGTGTTGATACAGGACCATTTTATAATGACTATGGATGAATTGGTCATATTTCAATGACCATTTCAAACCAATTAGTCGGTTAGTTGTTTGGAAGGGTAGAAAAGTCATGATTTAATTAGAGCAATTGGTCATAATCCGACAGTATTCCTCCACTTCATCATTTTTGCTTATGTGTCATCCTAGTTGTCTCAATTTCGGATACGTAGTATGCTTAGCTGTCAAGTTTTGTCACAATTTTGCAATTTTTGTCTCAATTTTGCATACGTAGTATGCTGAGTGGACTAACACGTCCGATCCTGTCCCGTTTACGTGTCCACATCCACCAAGCTGACAGGTGGGAACCACCTCGCTTACGTGTGCCTCCACCGAGAACCACCTCTGAACTGAAAATGAAAGAAAATAAGTGCAAGGGGAGGAGAATATCTAGTGCAAGTGGGAACCACGAGCTAATATATTTAGCAAAGTATGTATGAAGTTGTTGTTGTCTATAATTCGTATAATATGGGAATATCTAGTGACCGCACAATCAAAGTTATACTTTGTATGTCAACAAACGTCTACCTATAACAGCGGATCGTAACATTGACATATGGGTATAATGTAGAAAGTATAATGAAACTAAGATCATTCAAAACTAGTATTTAACTTCTCTACACGATAGAGAGAGATATCACTACAAGAAATATGTTGATACATGACCATTTTATAATGACTGTGGATGAATTGGTCATATTTCAATGACCATTTCAAACCAATTAGTCGTTAGTTGTTTGGTGTTTGGAAGGGTACAAAGCTGAAAAGATAACGACTATTTTGGTGAGAAAAATCATGATTTCATTAGAGCAATTGGTCATAAGCTGATAGCATTCTGCCACTTCATCATTTTTGCTTATGTGTCATCCTAGTTGTCTATTTCATTAGAGCAATTGGTCATAAGCCGATAGCATTCTGCCACTTCATCATTTTTGCTTATGTGTCATCCTAGTTGTCTCAATTTCGGATATGTAGTATGCTTAGCTGTCAAGTTTTGTCACAGTTTCGTATTTTTTGTCTCAATTTTGCATACGTAGTATGCTGAGTGGACTAACACATCTGATCATGTCCCGCTTACGTGACCACATCTACCAAGCTGACAGGAGGGAACCACGAGCTGACAGGTGGGAACCACCTCGCTTACGTGTGCCTCCGCCGAGAACCCCCTCCGAACTGAAAATGAAAGAAAATAAGTGCAAGTGGAGGACTTGAACCGACGCCTTCACGTAGACAGCCAAATGAGCCAACCAGTAGGCCAAGTAACCGTTCCTGATTGTAGAATACATTCACCTCTATTATACATTACAACCCGTCATGGGCTTCTGGATGGGCTAGCCGCGCTGAGAAGGATCGGTCGCGTTGCTGGGCTGGCCGGTCGCGCTGTCAGGGATCGGTCAGGCTGCTCGGCCCCCCTGTGGTGTGGCCCCCCGGTGGCCCCCCTCCGGGCCTCTTCGGGACTCCGTGGAACCTTCGGGGATTCTAAAACTTCCGGGATTCGAATTTACCAATTCCGAGAATATTTTCAGAACAACCTTTCTAAAACTAAAAACAACAGAAAACAGCTAACTGGCTCTGCGACATATTGTCAATAGGTTAGTCCCGGGAAATCGATGAAAATGACATAAAGTGTAAGGAAAACATGTAGCATAAGGCATGAAAACAACATGGAATATCAGAAATTATAGATACGTTTATGACGTATCACCACTCATGTTGATGATGATTGGATCAACATGAAATATGTGAGTGCCCTCATGCCATTTGAGCCCGTGGACTTGAAGAGAATTTAAGGAAGACACAACTACCGGCTCATGACTTCAAATGAGGTTATGCAAGAGATGGCATCCTTCCAAGTTCAAACAAAGCTTGCTCAAGACAATCGTGCTCGTGCTATTGGAATGCACAAAGGGGACTCCGTTGCTTTGAAGGCCAAGGTTGTGACCAAGGTGGTGAACCACAAAGAAGAGGTCGAATCGGAAAAAGATTTGGCTCCTCTAAATGCCAAAGAGTATGATACAGTGCTTAAGGACTTTATTCCTTTTGCCATTCAAAAGTTTTGGAAGAGCCCTCCCAAGGCCAAGACAGATATTGAGGAGAAGACCAAGTCAAGTTATGACAAGGAAGGTACTCAAAAAGTGAGGTATTGTTTCAATTGTCAAGACAAGTATCACTTTGTTGTCGAGTGCCCTTTCGAGAATAGAGAACCTCAAGGAGGGAGACTTGTTCTCAATGATAAGTCAAAGATCCCTCGCAATAAGCCTTTTTCAAGAAGAACTCCTCCAACAAGAATCCAACTTCAAGGTTTGTGCTAGTGACTCAAGAGATCTCCCAATCCCTCTGAAAGCTCATGATCCCTCTATTGATTTTGGTGATGATGATAACACGGATATATCCTATCTAACAATGTTGTTTAGACTGTGCAGCTATTATCTCAGGTGATCATCTCTATATACACATCAGAAGATCAAAGAGAAGCTCTCCGTTGTGGAATTTCAGCCACCGGATTTTTCAGTTTAAAGGGCGGAAATTCCGGCACTTAAGGGGCGGATTATCCGGCCCTCTCACCGGAAATTTCCGGCCTCCTATCTGGCTTCCACGAAAACGACTAAGTGTTTGTCTGCCCGCGCACAGAAGACAGGGCGGAAATTTGCCCCGGAAATTTCCGGGCCAAAAATCCGGCCTTCAAGGACTTAGCAGAAATTGGGCTACCTCATGATGCCCGCGCACAGAAGGTGGGGCGGAAATTTGCCCCGGAATATTCCGGAGCAAATCTCCGGCCCTTGGTCCTTAGCGATTTTTCATCAACATGTTGATGCCTGCGCACAGAGATGGGGGCGGAGTATTGGGGCGGAAATTTCCGCCCCCGGATTTTTCAATTATCCGCCCCCCGGAGTTTTCAAATATCCGGCCTACTCACACCGGAATATTCCGGCCTTTACCCCGGAAATTTCCGGTCCCGCAGGACTGCAACGGTCAGAATTTGGAGGAGCCTATAAATAGCTGTCTTCTTCCTCTAGATAGGCAGCTCGTCCATTCCTCTCTCTCCTCCATTGTTGTAGAGCTCAAAACGCCCCGATCTCCCTCCTCCTCCAACCAAACTCGATGCCCTTCAAGGATCTCATGGAGGAGGACTAGATCTACCTTTCCACCAAGCCAAAACGTGTGTTCCCACACCACAACTCTTGGGATCTTGTAATCTCTTGGTTGCTTTGTCATCCAAGGGAAACTCTAGTGCTTGTAGCTTCCACCTTGTAGCAAGAAGCTTCGATTGTTGAGAGCCTCCATCTCACTTGTGGAGTAGCCTCAACCCCTTGTAAAGGTTTGGTCAACGCCTTCAAGTCGACCTCATAGTGGAAACGAGAATCTCCCTCACCGGAGAAGCTCAAGGAGAACAAGGTGTGCACATCCGTGCTATTGAGGAGCGCCTAGGTGGCTCCCCACCTCTCCAACGTAGACGTACTTCTTTTAAGAAGGAACTACGGGAAACATATCCTTGTCTCCGTGTTTTCACTTGTTGTTATCTTGTACCGTTCCTTTATTTCCGCTGCTACTTGCTTCGTATCACCTAGGGTACTCACTTAGTTGCACATTTAGGTAATCAAGCATTTACTTTCTTAAAAGCCCCATTAAAAGTGAAAAAGAAGTAAAATTTGTAGGTCACCTATTCACCCCCCCTCTAGTTGACCATATTGCACTTTCAATTGGTATCAGAGCCTCGGCTCTTTTATCGGGCTTAACCGCCTAAGAGTAATCATGGTCAACGGGGATGTTCCCGAAACTTCTAAGGAGGAGCTCTCCAAAATGGCCGACACTATAGCCAACCTTGAGACAACGGTTTGTACCATACAAACCCAATTGTCCAAGGTTAGCTCTAGTGTGGGCTCGGAGGTCTCCTCCATCAAGAAGATGTTGGAGAACATGATGGGTAGAACCAAGGAGCCGTCTCACTCTCCCCATGTCACCGACAAGGATAGTTCGGATGAGGAAACAAATCCGGACATTTCCGAAATCGAAGAAAACATTGCCAAAGCTAAGGCTAAAGCCGCACAAAAGGCTAAAGCCAAAGCTAAGGAGAGTGACGGTGGCTCCAAGTCTCAAACGGATAATGGTTCGGGGTCCAATTCAAAAGTTCCACCACCACAAAACTATGATTCTATCCACCCAATTGTTTCCATGCCACACATCCTTAATGTTGGAGTTCCACCCATCCTTAACACTAACGAATTTTCCTCTTGGAAGTTTGAAATGGAATCTCATATTTCAGGATCGTGTACGGCATTGTGGAGAAGCGTGATCCATGGATTTCATCCTCATGATCCAAGCAACTTAACTCCAAGAGAGGATGTTGAATCTCAACTCAACAAAACTGCTCTTGTAATTATCCAGAAGGCTCTCCCAAGGGAGCATCTCACTCACATCCGAGGTTGCAAGACCGCCAAGGAAGCTTGGGACAAACTTGATACCTTGTTTCAAGGAAATGCTAGTATTCAGTCTTCCAAGTATGATGTGGCCATTGACAACTCCGAGAACTTCGTTATGCAAGAGGATGAGACTCCTGAAGAGCTCTATAGACGAGTTGTCACTCTTGCCAATCAACTGAGAGACTTTGGCAAGGAAGAGATCACCGATGAATGGATAAAGAGGAAGTTTGTCAAGGCTATCACACCCTTCGAGAAGAATCTCGCCACTAGCATCCGGACAAGAGCGGACTACAATACTCTCAACTCCATTGGTGTTCTTAGTGAGTTCATCGCAATTTCTCTCTCACACAAGAGTGCGGATGATGCTCTAGCTCGCTCTAGAGGGATAGGAAAATCTCCCAACCTTGCATTGAAGTCAAAGGCAATGGCTCGAGTTGATGAAAGTGAAGAAGATGATGATGATGAGGAAGATTATGAAGATACTTACACCTGAGCTCACAAGTGCATTGCCCTTGCTATGCATGGATATTGGAAGAGATGGGAAGCTCACAAGACCGGATCTCCAAGGCCTCCACGAAACAAGAACTACAAGAAGAAGGGGGAGCGACCAAGGACATGCTATAATTGTGGTAGCGCTAACCACTTCGTGAAGGAGTGCCCCTTTGAGCCAAGAGAAGAAAACGAAGGCAAGCTCATTCGCAAGAACAAGACCAAGCCTCCTCAAAACAAGAACTTTGCAAGGAAGGTGCCAAGAGCTCTCTACGTACAAGAAGGGGCGGTTCTTGAGACTTACATCTCCGGAGATGAAGGAGAAGATGAGGTAGTTGGAGTTGCTCACATCGCCAAGGCCACCGCATCATCACCTTCGATCTCTCTATTCGAATCCCCCAATGAGAATGTGGCTACCCGACCTACATGTCTTATGGCAAAAGCCACTTCGGTATGCTCTCCCAACTCTAAGACCATTGTCACTAACCCTCCTTCGTTATTGGATTGTGTTGAAAATGCTTGTGAGGAGGATAGTGAGTCTAATGAGTTAAGCATATGGCTATCTAGCCTTAAGGGTGAGACTAAGGAAAAGGTGAACTCCCTTTTGAGGCAACTTGATGAGGCTAACTCTCTTGTTGATGAAAAGGAGGAGATCATCATGACCTTAGAAAGCCATGGAGGTCACACTTGCAATGAGCAAGAGCTTGAAAAAGCTCTTGATAATGAGCGTTCCATTCGTGCCTCACTTGAGGAGAAATTGTCTTGTCTTGAAGAAAACTTTGCCATAAGTGTCTCTAAGCTTAGGAAGGAAAATGCTCAATCTCTTGCCTTAATTAAAACTCTTGAGCATGAAGAATTGAAGCTAGGAATTGCTCACGAGGAACTTGGTACTCGTTATGAAAAACTTGAAAAAGAGTTCATGTCTCTTAAGGAAATTCATGACAAGTTAACCAAATCTCGTGACAATCTTCTAGCTCAACAATCAAACAAGCAAGTTGTATCCACTTCACTTTCTAGCTTGAATGTCTTGTCTAGCAATGCTTGTAGTACCACTAATCTTGTAGGAAATGAGAAGAGTTCCCATGAGATTGCTTCTCAACGTGCCAACAATGGAAAGGAGGGACTTGGCTATATAGCCAAGTCAAAGAAGAAGTACAAGAAGAAGAACAAGAAGAGAGTCACCTCCTCCTCACAAGAAGTAAGATTTGTGAAAGAGGGAGAGGTGACCAAAGGGAAGGAGACCAACACCATTGTGGGTGGTGAGACCTCTAGGGGGAGCACCACTCACAATAACTTTGCCGGGAAATATAATCCATCTTATGTTCTTATGAAATCTAGAGATGGTCATGTATATGCTAAATATGTTGGTACTTCTTATGGTGACGATTATCATTGGAGTATTTGGGTTCCTAAGACCCTTGTCGCTAACATGAGAGGACCCATTCAAAGATGGGTCCCTAAATCAAGCAACTAATCTATTGTAGGGAAGTGCTTCCGGTTCGAGCAAATGGACGGTGGATAGTGGTGCATCCCAACATATGACCGGAAGCAATGACGCAATGAGTGATATTCATCCTCCATTACCTCATCTCAATTGCGTCACTATTGGTGACAACTCCGAACTAAAGGTATTGGGACGAGGCAAGGTAGCAATCTCAAATGACTTGTCAATTGAGAATGTTCTTCTTGTTGAGTCCCTTGGCTACAATCTCATCTCGGTTCTTCAACTTTCTAAAAGTGGTTTTACCTCTTTCTTTAATAAGGAGAATGTGATTGTCACTTGGGAAACGACTCTTAAAGTAGCTTTTGTTGGGCATGTCGAGAACGGCATGTATGTAGTGGACTTCTCCAAAGGAGACACGTGTGCCGCGACATGCCTAATGGCTAAAGTTGATGTGGGTTGGCTATGGCATCGCCGGTTAGCCCACACCAATATGAGGACGTTGCATGACCTTCAAAGTGGCAATCACGTTCTAGGACTAACAAATGCTAAGTTTGCCAAAGATCGTGTGTGTAGCTCTTGCGTTCTAGGAAAGCAACATGGAGAAGCACATCCCACCAAGACGAACATCACTACATCAAGAATCCTCGAGCTCATTCACTTGGACCTTTTTGGTCCTCTATCATATGATAGTCTTGGAGGCAAGAAGTATTGCTTGGTGATTGTGGATGATTACTCACGATATTGTTGGGTGTACTTCTTCAAGAGAAAGAGTGAGACTCAAAAGCGGGTCATCGAATTCATCACTTTGGTGGAAAGACAACATAATACAAGCATCATGGCTATCCGGAGTGATAATGGATCCGAGTTCAAGAACTACACCGTTGAGGGATTTCTTAGTGAGGAAGGCATTGCTCATCAATATTCCACTCCCTACACTCCTCAACAAAATGGTGTGGCGGAGAGGAAGAATCGGACTCTTATGGATGCGGCTCGAACCATGATTGCGGAGTTCTCTTCTCCTTATAACTTTTGGGCCGAGGCCGTCTCCACCGCGTGTCATGCTAGCAACCGATTATATCTCCGCAAGATCTTGAACAAGACCCCCTATGAGATTCTCACGGGCAAGAAGCCAGATGTTTCATACTTCAAGGTCTTTGGATGCAAATGCTTCATTCGCAAAAGAGGGAAACGCTTGTCAAAGTTCGAGACTAAATCCTATCAGGGTATCTTTGTTGGTTATGCCACAAACTCACACGCCTATAGAGTCTACAACAAGTCCACCGGACAAGTTGAAGAAGCTATAGACGTGGTGTTCGATGAGGATAATGGGTCCCAAGGGGGCCGTATAGATCATGGTTTTGTAGGAGATGCAATTCCTCCCATCGTCATAAGAAGAATGGGGATTGGTGAAATAATCCCCATTGAGGGACACCGGATGACGGAGGGAGAAGGACTATGCTCTACTCAAGTGGAGCCATTGACTACATCCATTGATAACCATGCTACCCAACAAGATGCACCAAACCCTCATGCCTCACCACAAGGCCAAGCTAACAATCAAGGCCAAGCTCATGATGAAGGCCGAGCTCACAATGAAGAACAAGATACACATGGTGATGATGCAATTCATCACATAAGGAATCCACCTCCCATCAATGATCAAGATCAAGGTGGACATGTCTCCGATGATGAAGGTGATGATCAAGTCCTATCCAAGGAAACTTTGGAGGAGATGCTAGCTCGTAGAGCAAAGAGAAGGCTCGATAATCTTGCTCGTGCCGGTCACACGGAGGATATGATTCTTGGACAAGTTCGTGGAAGGGTCATCACAAGAAGGCAACTAGCGGACTTTAGCAAAGCTCATGCATTCGTCTCTCACATTGAGCCAAATAAGGTCTATGAAGCTCTTGAAGATCAAGATTGGCTTGAAGCTATGCACGATGAACTCAACAATTTCGAGCGCAACAAAGTGTGGAAATTGGTTCCAAGGCCCAAAGATTGCAAGAACGTCATCGGCACTAAGTGGATCTTCAAGAACAAACAAGACAAGGACGGCATCGTCATCCGCAACAAGGCTAGATTGGTTGCTCAAGGCTTCTCTCAAGTCGAAGGTGTCGATTTCAGTGAAACATTCGCTCCCGTTGCTCGTCTTGAATCTATTCGCATCTTACTTGCATATGCCTCTCATCATAACTTCAAATTGCAACAAATGGATGTTAAAAGTGCTTTTTTGAATGGTCCCATCCATGAGTTGGTTTATGTCAAGCAACCTCCGGGTTTCGAAGATCCCAACCACCCCGATCATGTCTACAAACTCGATAAGGCGCTATATGGGCTTAAACAAGCTCCACGTGCGTGGTACGAGCACCTTAAAGAGTTTTTGGTAGATCGTGGGTTCAATGTTGGTTTAATCGATCCCACCCTTTTCACCAAAAAGGTCGGAGGCGACTTGTTCATATGCCAACTCTATATGGATGATATCATCTTTGGTTCCACTAACGTTGCATTAAATGATGAGTTTTGCAAGCTTATGACGGACAAGTTCGAGATGTCTATGATGGGAGAATTGGAGTATTTTCTTGGCTTTGAGATCAAGCAACATCCCGAAGGCACATTTATTAAGCAAGCCAAGTATACTCAAGATATGCTCAAGAGATTCAATATGCATGATGCTAAACCTATGAAGACGCCCATGTCCACGACTATTGATTTGAAACCCGATCCGAATGGTAAAGAGGTAGATCAAAAGGTATACCGCTCCATGATTGGCTCTTTGCTTTACCTTTGTGCATCTAGACCCGATATTATGTATAGCGTTGGTAAATGTGCAAGGTTTCAAGCCTCCCCAAGACAAAGTCACTTTGAAGCGGTTAAGCGTATCTTTCGATATTTAGTTCATACCGCAAACTTTGGTCTTTGGTATCCCAAGGGTTCAAGATTTCAGCTCATTGGGTATTCGGATGCGGACTATGCGGGAGAGAAGACGGATAGGAAATCTACATCCGGAAGTTGTCAATTTCTTGGCCGCTCATTGGTATGTTGGTCGTCCAAGAAGCAAAACTGCATTGCTCTCTCCACCATTGAGGCCGAATACATTTCCGCGGCGAGTTGTTGTGCTCAATTACTTTGGATGCGGCAAACATTGAGAGATTATGGCATCATCTTCGACAACGTTCCTCTCTTGTGCGACAATGAGAGTGCCATCAAGATCGCCTACAATCCCGTTCTTCACTCCAAGACGAAGCACATTGAGATACGGCATCACTTCATTCGGGATCATGTTGAGAAGGGTGATATTGACCTCTCCTATGTTGCGACCAAGGATCAACTCGCGGATATCTTCACGAAGGCCCTTGATGAACCAAGATTTCGGGGTTTGAGGAATGAACTAAATGTGATCGATGCATCTAACTTCTCTTTAACCCTTGCATGCGTACCTTCACTATATGTGCTATCTAGTCTAGATGTAGGCATGGACATAGGGGGAGCGTAGTTCAACTCATGAACAAACACTCCACCTATCATGCGTAAAACAATCAAAACGTAATGCATATCTAGTCAGTTCGTGACTTATTGTGCTTAAAACGTGAGTGATACTCTTGAGTCCAAGATACATCTTCGCGGCTCCTTGGTGTCACTCAAACACGGTGGCTCCGGCCACCAACTTTTTCCTTTTGAATGTGTTTTGTTTGATGTTTTCCTCGTGTTTGTTCGATTGTTTGTGTCTTTTTGCATCTTTGGAGGCTCACGTTTTGATCCATCTTCCACAAAACTTGGATGGCATTGGCACCCCGGAAATTCCGGCTCAGGACCGGAATATTCCGGCCCTCCGACGTTTGACTCAGAAATTTCGCTAACTTCCGCTGTGCCCGCTCGCAGAAGGCCCACCGGAAATTTCAGCGGAAATTTCCGGTCCAAACTTCCGGGACCCGGAATATTCCGTGTCTTAAGCCACGGAAATTTCCGGAGGAAGATTTGGACTCGAATAATCCCCCAACTATCCAGCGTGCCCGCTCGCAGAAGGCACACCGGATATTTGGGCGGAATATTCCGGCCCAAATCTCCGGGGCCCGGAATATCCGGTATTAATGCCGGAAATTTCCGGTGCTCTTGGTCTGGGGCTATATAAGGACGACGGGAGGGAGCAGTTCCACCTTGCTTCCCTCCCCTCGTCTCTCCACTCGCCCCCAGCCAGCCGCCGCCGCCTCCAAGACTTCCGGGAGGCCTATTCGCCTCCCCTCCTCATCCTCTCCTCTACCCTTGCGGATCAAGAGACCGCACGTCCTTTCCTGTTCATGGATCCCGGTACGTGTTTGTTTTCTCCGCAATTTTGGGTTGAGTAGATGCAATTGCTCCTATCTAGTGTTATTCGTGTTCTAGCATGGTTCCTTGCTCACACAAAGTACCATCTAATCTCAAGGATTCATCCTCGTTCTAGATTCCTCGTTCTAGATTCGTTATAGGCCCAGATTCAGATCTGGATTCGAAAATCCCGAAGGCCGGAAATTTCCGCCTAGGGCCAGAATTTCCGCACCCCGGAAATTTCCCCTGAGGCCGGAATTTCCGTCCTCCGGAATTTCCGTGCCCATGACCGGAATTTCCGGCCTATACTGAATCTTCAACAGAACTCCACGATATTCCATTCCTCAATTCGTGAGTCCCCATTTTTGATTTGTGTTTGGTTTTGTTTGCATCTTTTTCCACCTTTCTCGCAGATGGTTCAAGCTCTAGGCCCGGAAAGCTGACAAGTACCCGCAAGCGTCTCCGCCACCTGACAGAAAATGAAGAAGGGACGTTTGTTGAGGATAATGAGACTCGCCGACGTGCGAGGGATGCTGAAAGAGATTATGAGCGTCAACGTGATGCTGAAAGGGCTGCCCGCAAGGCTGGCAGACAGCAAGGCAAGGCCACTCTAAACGTGGGCACCATGTCAACTCTGGAGTTCAAGGCATGGAGGTCCAAGGCTTGGTACACAGAGGGTCCTCAGGACCCCACCATTGATTCCTGCTTTTGGCATGTGGAGCAGGAGACCCTATTCAAGCAGGTGTACACTGTGATGAGCAAGCCCATGTGCCCCATGAAGGTGATCAATTTTGCTCATCTGGCTGCCAACCCCGCCTACTTCAACAACTCTGTTCAGCTTGCTGAGGTTCTTGGTCTGCGTCCGCTCATGGAGACTAGGTGCTCTTTCAATACCACATTCATTCAGCAGTTCTATGCCACTCTTGTCATTGATGATTCTGAAGAAATTGGGATGTCCTGGATGTCTGGCCCTCACTTGCTCACAGCCAACTTCCATGACTTTGCTTCTGAGCTTGGGTATCCTTTCTCTGGCCTCAACACTCCCCAGGGTCACCGCATGCATATTCACGGGGTTGAGTATGAGAAGAACAAGCTGGCTGACTTGTATGGCTCCACAGGTGTGATTGGTTCGGCCAAAGGACTGTATCCCGTGTACGACATTCTGCTGCGCATGTTCCTGGAGTCTATTGCCCCAAGTGGTGGTAATAATGATGCTATTCGTGGTGGCTTGGTCAACCTCATGCACCACGCATTCTTGACCTTCACTGAGGGCGACATGACTGACATGGAGGCCCACAAGGTTGATGTGATGGATTTCATCTTCCATGAGCTCCACTTTGCTCTTTTCCACCGCAAAGTGCCTCCATATGCTCCCTATATTATGAAGCTCATCAAGGCCCGCTATCCCGCAGCTCTTCGTGAGGATCTTGAGCTTGACTGTGAGGAGCACAAGGATGTCACCCTGTACAAAAAGGCTGCCCACACTCAGCAGGATGCACATGATGTTGGTGCCACAGGTCAAGGCCACCGGGACCCTCGCATGCGTCCCCCTCCTCCTAGCAAGAAGAAGCGCTCCTGGGTTGTTCGCGCAATTGAAAAGGTGCTGTGCATGAATGTGTGCCTCAACAAGGAGAACTACAGCGCCTATGTGGAGCGCCGCAGCATCCTCGAGAATCAGCATCACATCATGACTGCTGTTGGTGCCCCCAATGTGCCACCACTTCCTCCTCCCAGGATTGCCTACAAGAACTGGAACAACCGCGACGTTGACTGGGACATCGGTGTGGATGATGATGAGGACATGGAGGAAGTCACCGAGGATGAAGCCGAAGAGGAAGAAGAGGACACCCAGGCCTAGAGTTTGCTCCATGGGACGTAGCTCTCTCTTTTCTCTTTTTGGTATCTGATGCCAAAGGGGGAGAAGATCTAGATGATCGCGGGCATTTGCTTGGGAGGGTTTCGTTCTTCATTTGCCGTTTTTATTATTTCGTGCGTCTTTTCGAACTTCGTTCTATCGTACTCGTTATTCGTTGGTGAACTATTATTATTAGGAGGCATGTCTCCTTTATATGCTATCTGTGATGTTTTCATATCTTGCATTGTTAGTTTACTTTCCCGCAAATACCCGTGTTGTCATCATTCACCAAAAAGGGGGAGATTGAAAGCTCATGATCCCTCTATTGATTTTGGTGATGATGATAACACGGATATATCCTATCTAACAATGTTGTTTAGACTGTGCAGCTATTATCTCAGGTGATCATCTCTATATACACATCAGAAGATCAAAGAGAAGCTCTCCGTTGTGGAATTTCAGCCACCGGATTTTTCAGTTTAAAGGGCGGAAATTCCGGCACTTAAGGGGCGGATTATCCGGCCCTCTCACCGAAAATTTCCGGCCTCCTATCTGGCTTCCACGAAAACGACTAAGTGTTTGTCTGCCCGCGCACAGAAGACAGGGCGGAAATTTGCCCCGGAAATTTCCGGGCCAAAAATCCGGCCTTCAAGGACTTAGCAGAAATTGGGCTACCTCATGATGCCCGCGCACAGAAGGTGGGGCGGAAATTTCCCCGGAATATTCCGGAGCAAATCTCCGGCCCTTGGTCCTTAGCGATTTTTCATCAACATGTTGATGCCTGCGCACAGAGATGGGGGCGGAGTATTGGGGCGGAAATTTCCGCCCCCGGATTTTTCAATTATCCGCCCCCCGGAGTTTTCAAATATCCGGCCTACTCACACCGGAATATTCCGGCCTTTACCCCGGAAATTTCCGGTCCCGCAGGACTGCAACGGTCAGAATTTGGAGGAGCCTATAAATAGCTGTCTTCTTCCTCTACATAGGCAGCTCGTCCATTCCTCTCTCTCCTCCATTGTTGTAGAGCTCAAAACGCCCCGATCTCCCTCCTCCTCCAACCAAACTCGATGCCCTTCAAGGATCTCATGGAGGAGGACTAGATCTACCTTTCCACCAAGCCAAAACGTGTGTTCTCACACCACAACTCTTGGGATCTTGTAATCTCTTGGTTGCTTTGTCATCCAAGGGAAACTCTAGTGCTTGTAGCTTCCACCTTGTAGCAAGAAGCTTCGATTGTTGAGAGCCTCCATCTCACTTGTGGAGTAGCCTCAACCTCTTGTAAAGGTTTGTTCAACGCCTTCAAGTCGACCTCATAGTGGAAACGAGAATCTCCCTCACCGGAGAAGCTCAGGGAGAACAAGGTGTGCACATCCGTGCTATTGAGGAGCACCTAGGTGGCTCCCCACCTCTCCAACGTAGACGTACTTCTTTTAAGAAGGAACTACGGGAAACATATCCTTGTCTCCGTGTTTTCACTTGTTGTTATCTTGTACCGTTCCTTTATTTCCGCTGCTACTTGCTTCGTATCACCTAGGGTACTCACTTAGTTGCACATTTAGGTAATCAAGCATTTACTTTCTTAAAAGCCCCATTAAAAGTGAAAAAGAAGTAAAATTTGTAGGTCACCTATTCACCCCCCCTCTAGTTGACCATATTGCACTTTCACCCTCCACCCAAACTCGTTGATCTTTGGAGGATTGAAGGAGAAGGCCCCGATCTACATCTTCACCAAGACATTCTTCATTGCCCCTCATTCACTTGAGGGATTTGTGTCTAGGGTTTCCTTGTGGAAAACCTAGACCTCATTGTTACTCACTTGTTTTTTTGTAGCATATTCTTGGTGTTCTTGAGAGCCCCAAAATTTAGTTGTGGGTGTGTTCCTCATGCTCATTGTAAAGGCTCCGATTTCTGCCTCGAAGGATTCCATAGTGGAAGGTGAACTAAGCCTTCGTGGCGAGGTTCATCGGAGAATAACGTGAGGCATTTGTGGCATTAAGTAGGCCTTCATGGAGAAACTCACACCCCTCCAACAAGACGTACTCCCCTCAATGGGAGGAACTCAGGATTACATCCTTGTCTCCGTGTGCTTCTACTATCGGTTCCTTCTATCGTTTACCTTTACTTTTTGCTTGTATCTTGCTTAGTGTAGCTCTTTCCATATAGGTAAATTCACCGTAGTTGCCTATCTAGAGAATTTACCTTTGTGTCAAGTCTAAATCGAAAAAATATTAAAATTTGGAAGTAGCACATATTTACCCCCTCTAGGTGACCATACTATCCGTTCAGTTTTCGGTTAATACAATTCTAGTATGAGAAATAAATATTTATCATAAACATGGAATAAGAGAATAACCACTTTATTCTTACCTCTCAGGCATATTCCCGTCACATTTATGTCTGTGTACGTAGATAATTAAGATCCAGAGGAGACATTTCGTACAAGGCAATAAAGGATCAAGTTTGGGATGTAATATGGTGAAATCAAAGCATTAAAAGCCATTGCATAAAACATAAATTCACAGAGAAGAAGAAGGAGTCCACCGTAGCAAAGAGGAGACTTTGGCATAGGGGGCAAAGTGGAGATTGCCAGCGTACTAGAGAGAAGACGGTCGCCGTAACGACCACTGGTACAGTGATGAACGATTGTACCGGTCATCGTACGAGAGCTCGTAGGCACCACCTCTTCAATTATATTTACCCCGTGCCCTCGGATTTCCAGGGAGACACACAGAGCAGCCGAAGACACAAAACTCCACCAAACCTAGCCCTCGGAAGCCATCTAGAGGGGGAATTCGTAGAAGGAAATCCATCTCCATCAACACCATCAACATGAAAGCATCCGCATCGATCTCCATTGTCATCACCGCCATCTACATCTACGTGATATAATCACTCATCCATCTCGTTGTATTTCTAGAACATATAGTTGTGTATTTGCACGTGTATTTATTGATACATCCATTTTCCATCTGCAATACAATCATGATGATGTTTACCGCCTTTATTGGGAGTAATTTCATTAGTTCTTGGGGAGACGGGGAAACCCTAATACTACTATCAGTTGAGATAAAGATGGAATGTTTACCATTGACTGCTTTGTGATAACAATCCTCATGCTTTTGGTGTGAAGTCGACCACTCAATATTTGCATATAGAACATGATGTGGTTGTTAGTGTTGGTTTGATGCAAAGTGTTTAGAGTGAGGAGACGGTATAGAAAGTCGCTCATCCATTTTGTTGATCTCCGACGTGGGAATAACAAAGACTCAAAGTATCAATATTGTATCCATGGGGAGACTTTTAATTACTAGTGCCAGTAGGTGCATCGCTTTTATAGTGGTTGTGAGTAATGTGTTTCCTAGAGGCACTCAGAGCATACTAATTTATGGAGCTCCATCCTCACAAAGCATTCATATGTAAACAACATGGACGACTAATCAATTCAGAAATATGCTAGGGGTAAAACCATACTTCCCAATAACACTTTTAGTCCTATTGTAGTTCTAATCACTTCACTCATTAGTTGCTTTCATTTACTGTTTTATTCTATAAACTGTTTTGTTTACAATCACCACAATCAACATTTTCAGCACCTGTTTGCTTGGATGGAAGACAATTTGCAGACACAAACGAGGAGAAACATCAAAATTAAACACACGAGACCATTTTCATAGCTCTACCGTGGTTCGATACTCTTACTTCAAAAGTAGCTATAACAATCTTGCGCATTTGCATCCATCATTGATCCAACGACGATTCACGGTGAAGCTGCACCACAGAAAGGTTTTTAGTTTAAATTCCATTATAGAAGTCTTTAAACTTTAATGAAATTTGAGCCATTTGTTTTAAATTTGTGTGTTCATTTAAAAAAAAAAGGAAATCGGTATGATATGAGGTGCTGCTCTAGTAGCCGTCTGTAATGGTCCTGACATGTGTCCAGCTAGTGGAGATGCTTTAACCTCTTATGATCCCCTGGGTGGTTGTGCATCAGTGCATATATGTATGCTATGCTCTTTTGGCGATGAAATAAACACGAGTTGGTAATGAGATCTTTTGTTTACAAACAAATTTCATAATTACTGATAAACGAAAGGAACACAAAACGGCTGAATGAAAGTTTAATTGACAAAGCATCTCTCAGCAGCCGACACGACAAACAAAACCCTAACGACTCGAGTAGCTGTAGCTCGCGAGTTCTAGGTTTTAGTTACAGCCTCGCCGGCCTGAGGTATAAGGGCATGTACAATGCTAGAGAGGGCGAGTCTTCTCTTAACCCACCAAGTCACCCGGAAAGGCAAATAAATATTCGTCGTACAATACGTTATCGCTTATTGTCATCCCTAGCAATTAATAAAAATTAATAATGTGGGTGTCAAATTATGTTAATAAGGAAAGATATGTAGTACAATGGAGAAAACAAACTTCTCTTAATTGTTAAAGGATCATCTCTTAGCTAAAGAAAGACAATCCTTTCTTTCTTAATTCGATCTTCTCCAACTAAGCAAAAAATTCTACGTGATATCTCTAAGGAAAGGCTGACGTCACCGCATCTTACATGTTCTAACGTATCGTCCCAGATACGTCTGTCTCGAAGAACCATACTTGAGTACGTTTTCTTTTTATGAGGGTAAAAAACTTACTCCCTCCGATCCTATTTAAGTGTCATATCCACTTCACAAATCTGTACGTAAACAGTTCATTTTGGACGCCACTTATCGGAGGGAGTAGTAGGTACGTCCGCTAATTTCCAGTTTCGAAACACGCTCGGGCCATAAACAAGTTGAGGGCCCAAAGTGAAGAAGAGGCCTTGTTATCCCGAGAACGCGGAGACAGGCCCAGATAACAATACTGACGGTCCAGATCGGGAGCAAGATAGGATCTGGACCGTCCGTCCCTGTCCTAACACGGGCGGTGCAGAGGAAGCATCCTCTCTTTGGCTCCCATCGCCCGGCCGCAACTACTAGGGACGGCCAAAAAAAAAAAGAGAGAAAATCTTCAAACGAAATCGAGATCCGAGGCACAGGTCGAGGTGATTCTCTCTCAATTTCTTGCTTGCTCCGTGTTAGTATCATTCTTTCGATCGATTAGCTAATTTTGCTAGGAATTTTCGCGCGCTCGCATGCTTCCTACCGTTCTCGATAGAAGCAAGTGATTTCTTCTTCCTCGTATGTATATATCTCCAATCGGGGAACTCGCGCTGTACCAATTTAGTTTTTTTTCGGTTAATTTAGTTTTTTTTGGTTAATTCCATGATGATATGTGAATCCATACAGCGGTTTGCGGCTAGCATCCTTAGGATGCGCGGCTGTGGATTTGGTATGAAGCTAGGGTTTCGAATTAGGATGTATTGACGACCTGTAGAATCATCGGACATGCTCCTCATGTTTCGGTTCGATACTTGGTTTCCTGGTTTTCTATGCTTAATTGTAGCGAAATTTCTAGCTTATCCCTGCTGTTTATTTTGAGGAAAAGTTGCCTCTTTCTATGCAGGCTAAGGCTTAAAATTTTGCTGCAAAATTAGAGTTTAGTCGCCGGGTGATTAACCCTTCTCATTCTTATTACAAGTTTTACCCTCAATGGATAAACTGATTTCAAGTTTGGTGCCGAATTTACTCGGTTTGTAGTAATACAAAATTGCTCATTGTGCATATTTTAGGTTACTGATTTTGTATTCATATAAATGAGTGCACGTTAGTTGTTCTGTTGGTTCCTTTTAACATGCGGTGAACAACTAGCGTGATGTATTCCTCTAAGTGATTAGGTTTTCGTTTGATTTACTTTTCTCGATAATGTTTGTTTGAACGTTTGGTTTTTCTTAATGCATTTTGAGCTGAAGTGTTCAATGGTTGCATTGCAGGCATTTGTATATTTATTTTTCTAGGTTGGGGGAAACAGGAAGTTCATCCCAAGATAGGATTTTAGAATTTTATGGCCTTTGATTCCAATAAGACAGGAGACGCTTCACCCAAGTATCCTTCTAGCATTTGCATCAAGGACACACTCATCCAGGCAAACACCTTCACTCATTGTGGAAAAGCTATAAACTGGAACAGCTTCAACAGATTAACCAACCAGGAGTCAAGTCATGGATCACAGCCAAGGGTTACTGACTCAAAGGAAAACGGCGAAACAGGAAATGACACAACTGCCTCAATGTGCTTCAGTGATCTGCCGGCTGCATTGGTCTCTGAAATCCTTGCCCACCTTGATCCAAAGGGGCTTGGGATCGTATCTTGTGTCTCCACAGTTTTGCAGACCCTAGCCACAGATCATCAGGGATGGAAGAAATTCTACTGTGAAAGGTGGGGACTACCGAATGTTCCCATCGGACCCTTAGTTCCAGGTGGAACTCCAGATGGGAGGTCCTGGAAAACATTGTTTGTGGATCGGGAGTTTCAAAGTAAATCCTTCATGGGGAGATTTAATGTGGATGTTCTCCGCGGCCACAGTGAGGATGTACGCACCGTGTTCCTTCTGGCATCTGCAAATCTGATATTCACTGGTGGTCATGATTCTGTGGTTCGGATGTGGGATATGGAGGAAGGTCTACTGATTGATGAGTCCCGTCCATTTGGTTGCACTATCCGAGCAATTGCTGCTGACAGTAGGCTTTTGATAAC
The DNA here is from genome assembly GCA_028641055.1 of Alopecurus myosuroides. Classification (NCBI taxonomy): domain Eukaryota; kingdom Viridiplantae; phylum Streptophyta; class Magnoliopsida; order Poales; family Poaceae; genus Alopecurus; species Alopecurus myosuroides. The sequence goes on along the minus strand of CM054059.1, from coordinate 115,364,420 downwards.
TGGGGGATCCAAAGCCTTTATTCAGTGTTGGAGGGCTGTTGAGGGGGCCTCACACCTTTTCCACATTTCTGGATATGGTACTAACGAGACTTCTGAATTTCGCCTCTGGGGGCATGAAGGACCTGTGACTTGTCTTGCCTTGGATTCAGTGAGGATTTACAGTGGTTCTTGGGATATGACTGTTCGTGTTTGGGACAGAGCTGAGATGAACTGTGTGCAGAAGTTCATGCATGCTGACTGGGTTATGGCCTTGGCTCCTCATGGAAATACTGTTGCCAGTACAGCTGGTAGAGACGCATATGTGTGGGATGTCGGGAGTGGTGAGTTGACAACTATAATTTCCAATGCCCATGTTGGTAATGCATATTCTGTAGCTCGAACGCACCTGGCAGATGTGCTATTTACTGGAGGAGAGGATGGTGCAATTCGCTTGTTCGATGTGTCTGAGATATCTGATAATGAGAATATGAAACCAGCTGCTACTTGGGTGCCGCACACTGGCCCGGTTCATTCTCTTTCTTTTGAGTACCCATGGCTTGTTTCTGCCTCTAGTGATGGCAGGATTGCACTAATTGATTTAAGGAAGATCCTGACCCCACCGACCCCATCAAGGCGCGGGTTTAGGGCTAAGACCATTGATCCAAGTGCCATAGAACCTCCACAGAGGATGCTTCATGGCTTTGGATGCCATCTGTTCTCCGTCGACATCGGTGCAGATAGGATCATATGCGGGGGCGAGGATGGCGCTGTTAGGGTCTGGAACTTCTCAGAAGCACTGGAGATTGAGAAGAGGGCGCAGGCTTTGAAGAGTTTGAGGCAGGAGAACCGCATGAGACGGAGGAAGGCACAAGTGGAGATGAATGCAAGTGGCAGAAGGGCTGATCAATGCTCAGTAGCCATGAAAAGAAACCAACTGAAGGGTGATAAGAGCGTCACTTGGCAGATCAAGCGTGCCGTCAGTGACAAGGTCAAGTCTTAGACCAAGATTTGTACCTTTTTGTACTTTAATCATGGCCATACAGCTAGCTCTTTCATGGGAAGTTGGTTTTCCTAATTCCATCCAAGCTAGATTTGCTATACGTAGGTCAACATTGACATTTTTCAGATATTAAACTCATATCTATGACACTATTGTCCCATTTCATGTGTATGCAACCCTTATTCGACCTGGCCTATATGTATATTGATCTAATGGAATCAAGTTTCCACACAGCCTTGTGCTTAAAGCTTTGATTACATTTGTTTTTGTATCTTTCTGTTTGCAGTTGTGGTGAGGGAAAAGTTACATAACACTATGCAGGAATTATTAACTTGTGTGTTTATCTCACTGTTGCAGCAAATCCATAGCTCTGTTTGGATGTACTTTTTAGCTGTGTCCTTTGATAAGAAAATAATGAATTTGCTACACATTTAATTTTCAGCACGAGTTAGGAAGTCAGATTGAGTCACTTGGACTGTCAAGCTTAGGAATTCCAGTATATAATTTACAAAGCTGGGGCATAAGTATTATCCATATTTATCTGGTGAACTGCAATTTTACCTTCACCTCATCATTTCGTGCAATATTGATTCAATGCTGTGTTTTCTAAGGGCATCCAGGAACGTATCATTCCCGTAGTGTTTCAGGAATTACTGTCCAAAACATTGCTGGATTTGCTGCACCTTTTATGTTTAGTTAGGATGCTGCGGTTTTTTCAGAGCAGGATGCCTCTTTTGTTTTGTTTCGCGTCTCCTACTTGCAGCTAGCACTATGAGTAGTTGCTGCAGCTTTGCAACTTGCAAGTGAGCACCGACTAGTACACCCAGCCCAAGAGGATTCGTTCTGGTAGAGACCAATCCAGTGTCCCAAACACAATGTCAACTTGCACATTATCTATTCCCTGCTTGAATGATTGCACATTTTTCAATTGTTTTAGCAGGAACATGGCCAAGAGAAATTCTGCGCCCTGCATTTTCTGTTTTGTTTACGCGTCAAACTATTGGTATCTCTGACAGCCGGTGCAGATGCCACATGCCGCAGGCTTATGTGCGGCAAATTTGAAATTGCAATTCAAGGTTTCAAGGTCTCTGTTCTTACCCAGGCAGCTTCCTCCCTGTTTCCTTCATCCTTACCTGCCCAATTTTTTTTTCTTGTTGCAGTTTCCTTGCTGATCACTACTACAGTAGAACTGTGTGATCATGAGCATGGTCTAAAACCAGAATCTACTACCCCGCAAAAAAAAAAAAAAAAATCTGCTGCTTGGATGCGATGTGATCTGCAGATTGCGAGTTCGTTGTGTCTTTTTTGTAAGATAAAAGGGTGTTTGGTGGGTGCATTTTTCTTTCTAGAATCTGTGCGTCGGCATCTACGCATCTTTTTTGCGCTGTGATATTTCAGGTCTATGTGAGGAGTGGCTATAGTGCTTTACCATCAAATCAAAATGATACCCGTCCTTTTCTCCGAACCATCAGAATCAACTCTAGTGACATTCCAACACCCAGCACTTGGTAATGTTCACGCGTAACAGAATGCTACTAGTATAACAGAATGGTGTGCGCTTTCCTTCTCTAACTACGGACTTTGCAGATCACATTAGGTGATCTTGTTTTCCTAGAAGTTTGTTTGTGCACTAATTTTGGTGGTAGCTGCATGGCGATTGAGTATTCAGAGAGATATAGGAGGAAAGAAAATCTAACCAACACATGTGTGCAACCTCAACCGTAGCCAAGAGGTCTCTTTCTGAAAGCTAACACGTTTGTCAGGCAGGCAGGCGTGAATGAATGAGTCATGCAATCATGCGAATATGATGAAAATTTGTTAGACTAGTTGTTATCTGATGAGCAGTTGAGGTTGAGGGGAGACTACTGGGATGGGATGGGAACATGACCATGTGTCCATGCATGTGACCCACCACCACCTTCTCTCCCCCAATGGATCGTGACTGGGTTCTCAGTTCCTCACCACTCTCTCCAGTCCCCACTTTTCAGGAACAAACCAGCAATTTAGCTGAGCAAGTTTAACTTCTTGCGCGTTATTAGCATGGTTAAAAATGCCTGAGACACAAGTCCATCTATGATGGTGCTCGGTTTATCAGTTTTTTTTTTTTTTAGTTTTCACCGGGGGAGACACAAAGGCCTCCACCTGAATATATATTTGATGAAATCAAACTTGCCGGGGGCTGTACATCGCATGTACACACGGGGGGGGGGGGGGGGGGGGGGGGGGCGAGGCAAAGACAGAGAGAGGGGGGGGGGGGTTAGAGTACAGGGATCATCAGGAGCGGAGGGGGGGCGCAGGTGGCTAAGCCAGATATCTACGTCCGGGCGGTGATCGCGCGAAAGACGGGTGCGCCAGAGAGCGGCCGTGTCGCGGCAGAGCTTGCGGACACGGCGGAGGGAGACCACTTCAGCGTTGAAGACGACGCCGTTCCGGTGCTTCCACAGCTCCCAGATGCAGAGAACACGGAGAGTGTTTGCAGAGCGAGCTGGCACGTCGGCGGGGAGCGGGCAGGTCGCGGCGTCCTCGGAGCACCTGCCAGGATCAGGCTGGGCGCCGAGCGCCGTCCAGAATTGCTGGGCGAAGGCGCACTGGAAGGCGATGTGCGCCCCGGTTTCTGTCGAGCAGTTGCACAGAGGGCACCCACTCGCCGCGGGGAGGATGATGCCCTTGCGAAGCAGGTTGGAGCGGCATTGCGTGCGGTTTTGCACGAACAGCCAGGCGAAGAATTTTGCGCGGGAGGGCGCACACGTGGACCAGACGAAGTCATGGTGGGGGAAGCCAACGCCACCGAGGGAGCATAGCTTGTAGAGGGCTGAGACCTTCAGCTGGTTCTTTGGAGCGCCACAGAGCGGGAGAGAACGGGTGTCCATGGTGCCAGCGTCGAGCCGGAGAGCGGCAAGAAACTGGAGCAGAAGCAAGCGCTGCTGCGCGGCAGTGATCGACAGGCGAGCCACCAGCGCGTTTATCAGTTTATATGGTGCCGTACCACCAAGCAGCGTCGAGAAAATTGCACAAACCTCCAACTATTGGGGTACCTGTTGCAGCAAACTACAACTATTGAGACAAGTTGCAAAGAACTACAACTTTTGGGTACATCCGTTGCACAAAACTCAAATTACACATTTAATATGTTTAATAGCGCATCTGACGTCTAGGCCCCACGCTGTCAGTGTCAACTTGGACTCCTACGTGGTCCGTTGCACAAAACTCAAATTACACGTTTAACCTGTTTAACAACACATCAAACGATTGGCCCTCACACTATTAGTGCCAACTTGTCTAACGGCACATCTGACATTTAACCTGTTTAAACAAAAGAAATTTCTGGAAAAAAATGGACGTCGACCCGACGCAATTTGTGCAGAAGAAGAAACCCTAGGTTTCTACCAGGCTAAGAACCCAGTCATAGGGGGATAACGTGGGGCATAGAGATACGGGAAACCTAACCCAACGAAGGAGAGTGGTTAATTGCGGTCCATAGCCGGCGTCCAACTCAACAGCGCGCCGCCGACCACCGGGGACTTCGTTGTCGCCACTTCTCGCTCGCCTTCGACTTGAGTTTGGGAAGAAGGAGTGAATATGGTCCAGTCAAACGAGAACCTAATGATTAAGCCTTTTTGACACGGTCTGCCAAGTAGGAGTCCAAGTTGGCACTGACAGCGTGGGGCCTAGACGTCAAATGCGCTATTAAACAGATTAAATGTGTAATTTGAGTTTTGTGCAACAGATGTACCCAAAAGTTGTAGTTCTTTGCAACTTGTCTTAATAGTTGTAGTTTGCTGCAACAACTACCCCAATTGTTGGAGGTTTGTGCAATTTTCTCAGCAGCGTCACCTAGTTTTAGCAAGATGAATCTTTTCCGACTCCACTCAAATATTCATGTCGCGCCTGAAACACAATTCTGGCTAGCCATTATATTCGAAAATGAGAAATTTTCCAAAATATTTCCAAATCGTACTCTAAAATAATCTAATTTATCTACAATTTTTTTTTTGGGCAATGTTCGTTTATTTTCGTTTCCCAGTGAGAATCTGAGATCCATCTCCCCAAGACGACCTCCACGGTTCCTCCCCCTCTGCAGTCACCTTTGTCTTTGTCTTCCCTCTTCCGCTCTTCTTCCTCTCCTGCTGACCTACCCAAGCTCCCAATCCAATCCAATGCGCCTCTGAAAATCCCCCACTCGCAGCCCGCCGCCGCCGCCGCGCCCTAGAGCTGCAGTCGCCACCAGCTCCTCCGCCTCCCACGCGCGGCGCCGCCACCGCGGCCCCCGTTAGTCCTACCTCACTCATCATTGTCCCAGCCCCTGCCGCGGTCCTGACCGCCGGTGAGCTTTCTACCATCCGGTGATCAGCTAACCCCGCTGACGTCCACGAGATTCCGGGTGTGCCGGCGGCCCACACCCGGCCGGCACACCGTCTAGATCCGCCGTCCCTCCCGGAGCGATGTTCCAGACGAGGCTCCTCCTGCTGGCCGCCGTGAGCATCGTGTTCGCCAACCTGCAGTTCCTGAGAGCTCACGGGAGGGAGCTGCTCCTGAGCTGCGGCTCCAACGCCACCGCCGACGCCGACGGCCGGAGATGGGTCGGCGACATGGGCCCCGGCCTCAACTTCACCCTCAGCAGCCCAGGGATCGCCGCTCTGTTGTCGCCCGGGAGCAGCAGCAGCAGTAACGGCACCGACATCTTCGGGCCCGTGTACCGCTCCGCGCGCCTCTTCACCACCACGTCCTGGTACGACTTCACCGTGCTGCCGGGGAGCTACTGCGTCAGGCTGCATTTCTTCCCGGCCACGTTCGGGAACTTCAGCGCGGGCAGCGGCTCGGTGTTCGATGTCGTCGCCAACCAGTTCAAGCTGGTGTCCAAGTTCAACGCGTCGGAGGAGATTCTCTGGAGAAGCTCCGTGAGCGGTTCGGCCGTCACCGCGGTTGTCAAGGAGTATTTCCTCGCGGTCGATACACATCGCCTGCAGATCGAGTTTGATCCGAGACCTGGGTCGTTTGCGTTTGTGAATGCGATCGAGGTGATGCCCGCTCCGGATAATTCCTTCAACGACACGGTGAGCACGGTTGGTGCCGTGGATTCGCGCCGTGCTCCTGAACTAAGCAGACGAGCTGTCGAGACTATGTATCGGCTGAATATTGGAGGGCCTGCGCTGGCATCTTCGCTTGATCAGTACCTTCATAGACCGTGGTACACCGATGAGGCGTTCATGTTTTCTGCGAATGCTGCTTCAACCGTGTCCAACACTTCAGGTGTCAGATATGTCTCCAGCAACGACTCCTCGATTGCTCCCATCGATGTCTATGAGACTGCAAGGATCATGAGCAACAACATGGTTGTGGACAAGCGGTTTAATGTCACATGGAGATTTTTTGTCCACCCCAATTTTGATTACTTGGTCCGGCTTCATTTCTGCGAGCTTGTCTATGACAAGCCCAGCCAGAGGATTTTCAAGATCTACATCAACAACAGGACAGCTGCTGAGAACTACGATGTGTATGCCAGTGCCGGAGGTATTAACAAGGCATATCACGAGGACTACTTCGACAGCTTGCCGCAGCAGGTAGACTCACTTTGGCTTCAGCTAGGCCCGGACTCCATGACCAGTGCATCGGGTACTGATGCACTTCTCAATGGTTTGGAGATATTCAAGCTGAGCAGGAGTGGCAACCTTGATTATGTCCTTGGCCATATTGACATGGGCAACCAAAAGGGAACTTCCAAGGGTGGGAAGAGGATAGGTTTATGGGAAGAAGTTGGTATTGGCTCTGCCTCTTTTGTGACGCTGGCAAGTGTTGTTCTATTCTCATGGTGCTATATAAGAAGGAAACGAAAAGCTGTTGACGAGGAGGTCCCTCCTGGTTGGCACCCTCTGGTCCTCCATGAGGCTATGAAAAGCACTACAGATGCCCGCGCATCCAATAAATCACCCTTGGCACGCAATTCATCTTCCATCGGTCACAGGATGGGCAGACGATTCAGCATTGCAGATATTAGGTCTGCCACAAAGAACTTTGACGAGTCATTGGTCATCGGCTCTGGAGGTTTTGGCAAGGTTTACAAGGGTGAGGTTGATGAGGGCATCACGGTGGCAATCAAGCGTGCAAATCCATTAGGTGGTCAGGGTCTGAAAGAATTCGAAACAGAGATCGAGATGCTGTCCAAGCTTAGGCATCGTCACCTTGTCGCAATGATTGGCTATTGTGAAGAGCAGAAGGAGATGATTCTGGTTTATGAATACATGGCCAAGGGGACATTGCGAAGCCATCTTTATGGAGGTGGCCTCCCACCTTTGACATGGAAGCAACGGGTTGATGCCTGCATTGGTGCAGCCCGTGGGCTTCACTACCTCCACACTGGAGCAGACCGAGGTATAATTCACAGGGATGTGAAGACCACTAACATCCTGTTGGATAAGAACTTCGTTGCAAAAATAGCTGACTTTGGGCTGTCGAAAACTGGACCAACACTGGACCAGACCCATGTTAGTACAGCAATCAGGGGAAGCTTCGGGTACCTTGATCCCGAGTACTTCCGAAGGCAGCAATTGACACAAAAGTCTGATGTGTATTCTTTTGGGGTGGTGCTCTTCGAAGTCGCTTGTGCAAGGCCAGTTATAGACCCCTCAGTGCCCAAGGATCAAATCAACTTGGCAGAATGGGCGATGAGATGGCAGCGTCAGCGTTCACTGGAAGCGATAGTGGATCCGCAGCTGGATGGTGACTACTCGCCAGAATCTTTGAAGAAGTTTGGTGATATTGCCGAGAAGTGTCTTGCTGATGATGGGAGAACCAGGCCTTCAATGGGTGAGGTCTTGTGGCACCTGGAGTATGTGCTGCAGCTCCATGAAGCTTACAAACGCAATCTGGATTGCGAGTCATTCGGAAGCAGTGAACTGGGATTTGCTGATATGTCTTTTAGCATGCCGCACATCAGAGAGGGAGAAGAGGAGCATCACTCAAAGCAATCAGGTATCAGAGAAGATTCAGCCCCCTAAGGTTTCTGACATCTGGTAACCCACTGAACTATCTTGATTGCACTTTAGCCGTGGCCTTGATGTAAAATTGTGTTATATTCTTCACTTAGATTCTTCTTATTCTTTTGGGCGTTGTCCTGCTCGACAAGTGTAGAATAATAGGATTTTTGTAGATTACCCCCTCAAAAAAAAAAAAAAAAATGGACACGTCAAGTTTTTCCTTGACAGCCTGCTCTATCATGCGATTTGTTTAACCCATGGGGTTTCATGTAGCTCTGCCTGTGTGACCTGTATAAATCTTACTAATAATATAATAACATCTTTCAACTTATATATGTACTGTGGAACTGTTTTCTTATCTGTCCAATGTTGTGTGGCTTGCCCCGGTCCAACATTTATTTCACTGTCATTTCTGCATACCTGCGCAAACTTTACCCTTCGCTGTATTACCTTCTACCCTGCAATAATGCCTTGCATTGTTGTAATTATGTTAAACTTTGATGTACCCAAAACCAAATATATCCAGAAGGTGTTTGCAGAGTTTTTAAACAATGTTTGCACTTGTGAAATTTACATGAGCCAAAGTCTGCACAATTTAACCATTTCTCTTACTGTCATGCTATAAAATACATGGTTTATTGGTAGTCCTGGAGGGGGAGACCTGCCACCGAGGCTCGCCTGAGGCAACCTCCATAGCCAACGGCAACTGCATAGTTCTCCAGCTAGGCGTAGTCTGCACAACCTCCAAGCAACTCCATCTTGCAGAGTCTCTTGCCATCTGGTAGCAATCCTGATATACTGCAACAGCTAACCTCTTTGAGGGGCCACCACCTCCATGTAAACCTGACTGAACATTCAGTCGATTTACAACCAACAATCGAAGAGATGTACTGAAGTTCATGGTGATAATATTTCAACTTCCAGGCTCTTGGTGACCAGATTCAAAGCCAACACGTAACAGTTTCTCCCGTCATTAGATACAAAGACAGATCCCGACGAGGATGGTAAGCAATGACAGACACCTGAACCTTCTCTCTCGCTGTCCTTCTGAACTTTGTATCAAGCCGACAGTAGTATTTGGTGTTGAAGATCTGGCTCTGATACCAAGCCGACAGTAGTATTTGGTGCTGAAGATCGACCCCTAGGATCGTTGTATTATTTATAATACAAATACAAGAGCAACGTATACAAGTCAAGAATTAAAATCCTGGGTGAGGAGCTCCTCTAAAATATTTGGGAGAATGGTCTTTAGATGCTCAAAGCCATCGCTTGCTTCGGCTGTCTTGAGGTATTGAGAAGACGCGAGGAACTTGAAGCATGCCTTCTTAACCCCGTCGCAACCATGTTGCTCAGCGAATGCCAACATAGCTGCCACCGTAATAGCGTCGATACGGCTGTGCAACATGTTGGTGCAGATCAACTTTAGCCTCTCGAGGTTATACCTATCCGCCGCCACAAACAAACGCTGAGCCATTTCCGTGATTTCGCCGCCGTCGATGCTAGGCAAGGTGTCGGTGTAGATGAACTGGAGCACCATCCTGAACACTTTGGCTTCCATGTCATTGATCTGTATACGCGTTGTTGTATCGCTCTCCTTAACGGGACCGAAGAGCTGCGCCATGAACACCGAGGAGCGAGCGGCGAGCAAGCGCCTATGCGCAGCGAGCGTCTCGCCCGCGACATCAAAATCCACATCCGCCCCCACACCGGTTTCCAGCATACGGCCAAACTGATGAAGCATGGAAGGAGGCGGCACGGTGACGAGCTGTGCCGTGGGATGCGTGGTGCGGATCCCCTCGGTGACGCTGACATCGCATCTGATACTGAAACAGTCGTCTCTAAGATAAGCCGAGTTCTCCAATGCCTCCCTTGTAATGAATCTTGGAAACCTGGTTGTGTACCCTTGGGCCGTCGTGGATTCTGGCACCGGCTCACCCAACTGATCCAGGAGGCTAAACCTGCACCTTACCTTGACGTTGGCAGCATCATTGGTTTTTGGATGAGGAAGTAGACAAACAGATATGCAATCGTTGCAGGAAGCATGGTGGCCATCAGGGTAGTATAGGATCTTCCAGGTATGCCCTCCAACGCTGAATATGCCGGATGGGATGCCCCAGCGAACGCCTATTCCAACGGTTTTGGAATATCCCTTGACCGTGAGCACGTGTGACCCGGATACGCATTCGGCGACAATGGTCGACGATGTGTGCGCCGGCGTGGCAAGGATGATAGGCTCGGAAGAGCTGATAAGAATATCGGGCGGTGGGGTGTCAATGTTGGCGACTAGCTCCTCTAGAATATTTGGCCGAGCGGTCTTGAGGTTCTCAAAGGCATCACTCCCTACGATCGCCAACAGGTTTTCAGAAGACGAGAGGAACTGGAAGCAATCCTTCTTAAGCTCAAGGCAACCATGCTGCTCAGCGAATGCCAATGCAGTCACCACCGTGCTCGTGTCGATGCGGCTGCACAACATGTTCTCGCATATCAGCTTGAGCTTCTGGAGGTCATACCTGTCTGCCGCGGCAAACAACATCTTTATGGTCTCGTCATCGTCGTCTATCTTGGGCAAAGAGTCGGTGTAGATAAAGTGAAGCACAGCCTTAAAAACCTTCGGCTCCATGTCATCGATGATCGATACACTCGAGATTGCAGCATTCTCCTTCACCGAAAGAAACTGCGCCATGAACACCGAGGACCTAGCGGCGAGAAAGCACCAGTGCGCTGCAAACGAGTCTCCGCCGACCTTGAAGGTCACGTCCGCCACCTTGCCGGTCTCCAGGATGCGGGAAAGTTGCTCATGCATGTCATAGGGTGGCGGCGTGACTTCCTCCGTGCGGATGTTGGTGACGGTGACCTCACATTTGGCGCTGAAACAATCGTCTTTGAGATACATCGACTTCTCCAGTTCGTTCCTCTTGATGAATTTGGTAAATACAGTCCCGTCTCGTGGGGCAATCCATGTGCGCGTGAAGTATGTTGTGGTGTATTTTGGCACCGGTTTGCCAAGCTGATCCAATAAACTAAACCTGAATCTTACCTTGACGTTCATAGCACCGTTCTGACGAAGTAGACCAATGGATATCCAATCGCTTCCTGGTCTGAAACCATCAGGGTAGCATGTCATATCACAGGTGTGGCCTCCGACGCTGAAACTGCCCGATCGGATGGACTGGCCGGAGCCGTGTCCGACGGTATGGGAGTATCCCCGGACCATGAGCACGTGCGACCCGGACACATCTTCGGCGACAATGGTCGAGGCTGTGTGCGCGGGCATGTCGCCGCCGCCGGCGAGGACAGGCTCGCAAGAGTTAAACATACGAGCAAGAGTCGTCGATCGGGCCAACAGCAGCCGGATGGATTTATAATAGAAATAGATTGCTAACTTGGTGCAGGTTCGGGGGAGAAACACCTACGACACAATGAAGCTCTGAGATCTTGTCTGATGTATAGTATTCATGTTATATATACCATCCTTTTCAGAGTCGAACTGAAAGATTCTACCGAAGCCTACTCGGATGCGACCTCCTGGCCGTCCGGATCTTTCAGAGTTCCAGACTCGACACCATGACAGGCTTAGTCCGTGCCGTCGAGGCCATGCCATGCGCTTGGTTAACTCACCAAGGACCCTGCTAAAGATTTACTTCTTCAGGCATAGCTAGGAGGTTACATCCAAGTAGAGTTCAGTACGGCTTTTGAGTTTGATTCTGAATAGGACAATGTGTACTAGTACTAAATACTAATACATCAGAAAATTTGCAAATTTCATAGCTTACTTTCTCGTGTAGGTGTTCCTCTCTAAATTCAAAAGCTGTTATCGATTCCTTCCTATTTAATCCACGCCGCTGCTGCTAGGTAGACGACCGGACCGGAGATGTGTAGCTCTTCCAAGTCTGTGCTTGCCGGCGGCGACGCTCCGGCTCACACGGCGTCGACCATTGTCGCCGAGGCTGTGTCTGGTTCGCACGTGCTTACAGTCCGGGGATACTCCATTACTGTTGGGCTCGGCGTCGACAAGACCCTCTTATCCGGCAGTTTCAGCGCCGGGGGGCATACCTGGAGTATGGTCTACTGCCCGCCTGACGGTCGCGACCCAGATGGAGATTGGATATCCGTGCGTCTAATCCTTCATCACACCGTCGCCAACAACTTCAAGATAAGCTGCAGGTTTAGCTTACTGGACGATGCCGGCGTACCGGTGCCAAGATACACGACAGAATGCCGGACGGCCACACGCTTTGACAAAGGAGAAGTAATGGCGTTTCCAACATTCATCAAAAGGACCGAACTGGAGGAGTGGGGATGTCTCAAAGACGATTGTTTCAGTGTCAAATGTGACATGACCGTCACCAAGATCCGCACGAAGGACACGGCGCGGTTCGTCATGGTGCCGCCCTCTGACATGCATGAGCAATATGGCCGTATCCTCGACCTCGAGACCGGCAAGCTGGCGGATGTGACTTTCGAGGTCTCCAGCGAGACATTTGCCGCACATTGGTGCTTGCTCGCCGCTCGGTCTTCCGTCTTTATGGAGCAGATGAAGGAGGGTGCCAACCGACATATACGGATCTGTGACATGGAATCTAAGGTTTTCTGGGTTATGCTGCGGTTTATCTACACCGACTCGTTGCCCGAGCTAGATGACGGTGAAACTATGGAGATGGCTCAACACCTGTTTGTCGCGGCAGGTAGGTATAACCTGGAGAAGCTCAAGTTGATCTGCGAGAACTTATTGTGCAACTTCATCGACGCAGGCACTGTTGCACCTGCATTGTTATTTGCTGATCAGCATGGTTGTGATGGGCTTAAGAAGGCATGCGTCAAGTTCCTTGCGTCTTTCCAAAACCTGAAAGCAATGATAGGAAGTGATGGTTTTGAGAAGCTCAAGGCCACTAATCCAAACATTATAGAGGAGTTAGTCGCCAATGTTAATGCCCCTTGATCATTCTGATTGACTGGAAAGCGACAACATATGAACACTTTGTTAGCATTTATATTGTAGGTTTGAAATTACATAATGTTTGTTAAGGCTCTGGAAAGACTTGGCCTTTTTTTTTTTGAGAACTGAGTGCTAGCTCAGTGGCTAGAGGCTTCGAGTGCGGTATTTTTTTTGCCAAAAAAGGCCCTTTTTGCGGAGTAACGCCAAAACTGGCCCCTCCGCGGAAGTAATTCCAAATCTGGCCCCTGGGGTCGGCGCCAGCGGACCTGGAGCCGAACACATACAATTAACTCGGCGCCATTTCCGGGTGGAGCCGAAGTCTGCCACCGAGTCGTAACAAAAATCCTACGTGGCACGTTCGGCGCCAGGCCGATTGGAGCCGACGTCGCGAATTCTGAATTTCTGGCCGTTGCTGTCGGCCGAGACTTCGGCTCCACTCGTGGTGGCGCCGACCTCGCTAGGTTAAGTCGCGCGTACGCACTGGATCCCTTGTCGCAGAAGCTTTCCCCGTTGCCCTTCTCTGTCTAGCGCCCTGGACGGCGCCGCCAAGCCCCTCCCGGTCGCCGTCGGGCACAACCAATCCCTCGCCGCCACTCCCTGTCCCCGACGCCGCCACTTCCAGTCCCCGTCGCCGCCCCGCGGTCAACTCCCTCTCCCCGTCCCCGTCGCCGCCCCGCCGCCATCTCCACCTCGAGCGCCACCTGCTCCGTGGCCGGCTCCGCCATCGCCGGTGCCGGAGTAGAGCTTGCAGGCCGCCTTTGGAAGGTATATCCCTCTTCCCCCTAACACTTCCTTGATGCAATCCCCATTCCTCATCACATTGCGTTTGCAAAAAAATTGGTTGTCAGTAGCATACATTAGGGCAGTGGCATTGTAGTGCTAGGATGTGGCATAAACAAAATTAGGATTTTAGTGCATAAATTGACCATAATACGATTTACCATTATCTTTGGACAATGTCATAAATTAGGAAAATCCTAGGGCAGTGGCATGTTTTGCAAAAGAAATAATACAATTTATTTGCAAAACACTACATTCTAGTTATAGATGGACATTATTTGTTTTGCAAATCCTATGGTGTAGTCATTATTTGTTTGCAAATCAATATGATTGTAGTGGCATAAATTAGGTGGTCATGCATTCTAGTTATAGATGGACATTTAAGTGTTAGCCTCTTTCTAGGCACCTCTTTTGGTAGTATATTACTGTAGTTGGTTAGATAAGTTGTTATATATTTTGCCAAATTAGTTCTCGAGAGCCTTATGTGACGCAAGTTATTATCTAATGGTAGTGGTATCTATGTTTTTGTTCCGCTTATAGATGGCTTACTCAAAAGTTGTTCATGTTCATCACGGAGGCCGTGTTGTGCCCTCTAGCTGCGGTGCTGAGTTTGTGGATATGACTAGTCAAGTTATCTTCTTTCCGCACAGTCCTAGTTTGTGTGAGGTTGTCGTGAAGGTTCAACAAGTGCTAGGTTGGTCCGAGCCATCTGTGGCTCTAAGTTTGCAAGGAAGATATGATGCGGGCGACTCTAGGTCTTATACTCAGATGATACCTATTGAAGGCAACGAAGAGTGGGAGTTGTACAAAGAACTTGTTCACAACTCTGAAATCAAATCACTTGTCATTGTTGCCGTGAAGGTCGACGTTGCCGGTCGTAAAAGAGGACGACAAATCCTGGATTTGAACAAGCCTCCCTCGGTGATTGAAACAAACAATGACGACTCTTGTGAGAATGATGTGGGTCCAAGCCAGCCCCCCGAGTGGGAAAATGACAATGTTGACAGCGAGGTTGAAAAGGAGCTGCTTAGAAAGGAGAAGGAGAAAACGAAGGGTGTGTTCTCCGCTTTTACTAGAGAAGTGGTCATTGAGGGAAAATCCAATGAAGCTGAAATGGAGATGCTTAGGACGGAGAAACTGAAGGGTCAAGTAGTACACGAACCTCGTGTTGGCTTGTCCTCTTTGACAAGAGAAGAGATCATTGAGGAGAAATTCAATGTGAATGTTGCCCGTGAAGCTAAACTGGAGATGCTTAGGAAGGAGAAACTGAAGGGTCCATTAGTAGATGGACCTCGTGCTGTGTTGTCCTCGTTGACAAGAGAAGAGATCATTGAGGAGAAACTTAATGTTGCAAACTTGGAGTACACAGGTGGTGAGTTTGCTGGTGTCTCCCCAATTAGCATTCCAGCACCACCTTGTGTACCTCAAGTGTCTTCCTCAGAACTCGATGGAGATCCATATACGTATGAAGAACACAATTCTGAAGACGAGAGTTATGCGCAAGCTTATGCGACCGACTCTGATGAGGACCGTGATGATTTCAAGTGGTCCGCGGAGGAGACCAAAGCCTTTGTCAAAGTATGGGGCAGACATCCGAGTGTTCATGAGTTTAAGGATGTTAGGGAGGCTCACCTAGCTGTTTCCGACTCGAACCTCCGAGAATATGGCCCCGAACCGCCTATACCCATCATCGAGGACGGGGACGGAGCAATCTGTCATCCTAGGGCACGGCCTTTGATATATACGGGTCTAAAATTCAAGGCTATGTTGGACATGCAGATTTGGCTCCAAGAGTACGCCGTTAGGCATCACCGGCAGTACATTGTGTTCAAGTCCAACAAGACAAAACGCTATGTTGTGATGTGTGAGGACGAAGAGTGTAATTGGAAGGTTAGAGCAAGAAAGTCTCCCGAGGGTTGGTGGAAGATAAGTAGCTATGTTGGCCCACACACATGCGGCAACAAGGTTCTCAAGGCCACCGGGCATAGGCGGCACCGGCAATTGACATCAACTTTTATAGCGCACCGGTGTGCGGAAGCAATCAAAGCTACACCCACCCTTTCAGCGGCATCTTTGAAGTGGTTCATACATCTCATTTTTGACTATCATGTCACGTATGGCAAGGCGTGGAGAGCTAAGCAGATGGCTATGAAGATGGCCTACGGTGATTGGGAGGAAGCCTATGGAAGGCTACCAAGGATGTTGGGAGCAATGGCACATCGAAACCCGGGAATGACGCAAGTTGTTCAGGCACATCCCACATTTACTCGCACGGTCAGAGGTGTCAAATACCCCGTGTTTGGGCGAGCGTTTTGGTGCTTCCGCCCATGTGTCGAAGCTTTCAAGCATTATCGTCCATTTCTTAGTGTGGATGACACATTTTTGACTGGAAAGTTTAAGGGCTCCCTTCTCGTTGCTATCTCTTGTGATGCGGACAACCGTTTGGTCCCTCTTGCGTTTGCTCTTGTGACAGGGGAAGACAACTACAACTGGAGCTGGTTTATGCATTTGTTGAGGACTAAAGTAGTAGGTCGAGACAGGGTTGTTTGTTTGATATCTGATCGCCATCGGAGCATATTGAATGCTGTGAAGGAAGAAATAGCTGGGCATCCCCTTCTAAAGCACCAATGGTGCATGAGGCATTTTGCAGCTAATTTCTACCATGCTTGTCGTAACCGGGAAATGTCCGAGTATCTTCGTCAGCTTTCCATGGTGTTTGAGCCGGCTACATTTGAAGAGATGTATGCAGAGTTGTATGGCTTGACAAATCCCAAGGGGAAGGCTTTCCTGAAAGAGCATTTGCCGATGAAATCGTTGTGGTCACAAGCATTTGATGCGGATGGGGTTCGGCACGGACACATGACAAGTAACATGGCCGAGATTTTCAATAAGGTGCTGAAGGGTATACGTGCATTACCTGTCACCGCCATAGCAGCATTTACATTTCACAAGTGCAACGAGTATTGGGTGACAAGGAGGGAAGAGGTAGAAGTCCTTCGGAATGCCGGTAAAAGATGGCCAAAGACCGTGGAAGAAGAACTTGATTATCAGGAAAGGAAATCAGAACCCCAAACATCCATCTGTTTTGACAAGGATGTGTGGAAGTACGAGGTTTCAGAACAAGGAGGTACGAACGCGGGTGGTGAGCAATACGGTGGCCGCAAATATGTTGTTGTCTTAGCCACTTCATCTTGCACTTGCGAGATTCCATTACAAATACATCTACCATGCTCCCATATATTGACAGCTTCCCGTGCTAGGGGACTTGACCCAATGAGTTTGCCATGCATGTCACGGTTCTATCGAATTGAAGCGGTCCAAGGCACATGGGCAGGTAGATTTCAGCCTTATCTCGATATGGCCCAATGGCCCAAGTACACAGGCCCGACTTACTTACCGGATGTGAAACTCATGGTGGACACAAAAGGCCGACGACAGACCAAGAGGTTCAAGATGGACATGGACCGCGCACAAGGGGGGTTACCCTTCAAGAGACCCCGTGGAAATGATTATTTCGTGGAGGACACCGTGAAAAATCGTTGTTCGGTATGCGGCGAGGAAGGTCACAGGAACACAAAGAAGTTAAGTTGCAAGGACCGGAAAAAGAAAATAGCCGCCGAAGCAGCTGCGGCAGAAGCCGCTGCCGTATTCGCCGCAAGTAACCCTTTGAAAGCGCATGGTTCCCCCATATGTGGTTTTGGTAATTAATGAAAATCCTTATGGACTAATGTTTGCATTGATTTATCCTTGTAGATCTTGTCCATAGGAAATAATGGAGTTCATGTGTTGAACTCTATTAGGTTCCTTGATGACCATTGTTATATTTATGGATTTATATGAAGAATGGTCTTGGTTTGAGTTGAGCTTATTGCTAGTTTGTCTTGAAGAAAAAGGATTAGGTGATCATTCATTATCATCTTCAAGACATCATCTTTAGAAGTGAGAAGCAAAGATACAAGGTTGATCAAGCAAGCGATCAACACACAAAGCTACAAGTTGTACCAAGTGGGATTGTGTATCTCATGGTATGGTAAGCAATTGTCAATATAGCTTTGTGAACTAACCCATGATATGTGTGTGTCGCATCTCTATGTGTGGTTAGGTATCTTTCCATGGGCATGAACCTAAAGGAAGATTTCATATAGCCCATGGTCTATGTCGTCGTCAAGCGGTGTTTGTCATCTAGCTTGACGTAGAAGCTCAAGTGAAGCATCTAGAAGATATCCTATGCTTGATGTTTGCCACCCTTTTGGAGATTGTGGCCTTGTGAAGATTTGCCGAAGGGTCTCTCCCATAATGGTGTATGGGGGAGCTAGTCTCTCCCATAATGGTGTATGGGGGAGCAACTTGCAAGTCTTCATCAAGCGGAGTTTGTGCTAGCAAGCACAATCAAGAAAGAAGATCCAACTTGAGAGAGTCAAGATCGTCATCATCTAGCTCAAGTGGAATGCTCAAGGCAAATGTATAATCTTGATAGGTTTTCTATTTTACCGGTCTCGTGTATTTGGGAGACCGGGTTATAGGATAGATAGTCGTACTATCAAGAGGGGCTCTCAAGTGAGTAACTCGATCGAATCGTTATGGAGAGCTCAAACCTTTGCATACTTTGCATATCATCTTTCTTGGTTCTTATTTGGCTTTTGTCTCCTTTGGGTTTTAGTGCTTGTCGTGATCTTCATGACAAGCCTTGGTTTCTCGAAAACGGATTTCGTAAGAAAAACTTGTTGCGTTTTCGGTGGTGAAAATATTCCGTTCGTCTTTGAGAATGTTCCCACACCTTCCGTGTGTCGTAACTTCTCCATACTTTGAGGTATCAATATTTTCACTTGTTATTTGGATACTCCTTGCTGTTATCTTTCCAATGCATTTGCACTCACCTAATTCGGAGTTCATTCGCAAAAGTTATGTGAGTTTTCGTGTTGGAAGTTTTACCGGGTGTTCCTATTTGAGAGGTCCAAAACCTTTCCCCATTTGGTTCTATCTTTCATTGCTGGACAATGATGTTTCTATGCATATTATTGTAGTGCTCGTTGTGGTGATTTCAACGAGCCCAAGATCATCAAAAACGGAGTCCGGATGAAAAAGTTATTGCAGTTTTCGTGTTGTTGTTTTTGTTAGTTTTGCGGGGGGCGGATATTCCGGTTCAAGTTTGAACCGGAATATCCGGTTGGCATCCCTCCACTTGCTCGAAAACGGCTAAGGACCGGAGTCTAAACTTTCAGTTGTGAACCGGATTATTTGAACCGGATTATTCGGGGCATACCGGATATTCCGGTTTGGGCAGTTTTCGGACCATATTTCTCACTGGAGTGAACCGGATTATTTGAACCGGATTATTCACTTCGGACCGGATATTCCTGTCAGACCGGATATTCCTGTTCAGTTTTGAACCGGATATTTTGAAATATCCTGCTCAGACTGCACACAAAACGGCTAGTTTTTGTGGGGACCTATTTAAGGGGGCTTTCTTCCCCATTGGTCCCCAAGTCTCCTAAGCTTGTTTTTCTCCCTCTCCCCCACCATTGTTGACCTTGGAAAGCTTGCCCCTCTCCCAATCCCTCCTATGATTCTTGCATATCTTTGAGGAAGAAGGTAGAGGATATCTAGATCTACATTTCCACCAATCCATCTTCCTTCTTAGTGAGGGAAACTTAGTAGATCTTGATCTTGGAGTTCTTGGTGTTTCTCCTCCATTGTTCTTCCTCTCTTATTCCCCCATAAGCATTTGTTGCTTTGTTGGAATTTGAGAGTGAAGGATTTGAGCACTTGTGCTCTTGCCATTTGCATCGGTTGCATCGGTTTGCTCTCTCCACGAGGATTCGTGGAAGTTGAAAGTTTGTGAGCTTGTTACTCTTGGGTCTTGGAACCTAGACGACTTGTGGTGTTCTTGGGAGTCTCCAATTGAGTTGTGGATGTGTGCCCTAAGATTGTGGTGACACCGAGAGCCTCCAATTAAGTTGTGGATGCGTGCCTCGGATTTGAAGGTTGCCAATAGTGGAAGGTGAACTAGGCCTTCGTGGCGGAAGTTCATCGGAGAATAGGGTGAGGCCTTTGTGGCGTTGAGTAGGCCTTCGTGGTGAGCTCACACCCCTCCAACGAGACGTACTCCCCTTTGTGGGAGGAACTCGGGAATACATCTTCGTCTCCGTGTGCCTAGGTTATTTCTATACCCGAGCTTTTTACTTATGCAATTTACATTGTGATAGCCTTCGAGCTTGAAGTTATATATCTTGCAATTTACTTATGCAATGCTAATCTAATTGAAGAAAACTCTAGGTTAAATAATGAGCTTGCCAAGTTATCTTCTTCTATTTCTAATGATGCTTGTGCTACTAACTCCACATCTTGTGAAGCATCTATTTTGAAGGAGAATGTTGAGCTAAGGGCTCAACTTGAGCTAATGACTAGCAAGTATGGGAAATTGGAAGAAAGTCATGAAAAGCTATCTAGCTCTCATGAGGATCTTCTAGAATCCCATACCAAGCTAAAATTAGCTCTTGAGGCTATCACTACAAAGGTAACATCTTGTGAGCCTCATATGGTTACTAGCACAATATCTTCTAATAATGCTATATTGACTTGTGCTAGTATTAGTAACTCATCCTCTCATAATGTTTCTACATCTTGTGATGAGTTTCTTTCATTGCCTTGTTGCTCTAACAATGAAGCATATACTTCCTCTAGCTCTTGTGTTGTTTCTAACCATGTAGAGGAAAATAAAGAGCTCAAGGCCCAAGTCACTTCTTTGAAGAAAGACTTGGAAAATTGTCATGAAGGGAGTTCCACACTTGACAAGATGTTGAGAGTGCGAAGACTTCCCAATGACAAGAGTGGACTTGGATTCAACTCCAATATCAAGAACAAGTCCATTATTGACAAGAAGAAGGGCCAAGAACAAGAAAAAGATTCGGCCAAGATTATTTGCTTCAAGTGCAAGATTGAAGGGCACCATGTTAGATCTTGCCCTTTGAAGAAGAAACCTATTAGTGAGAAGCAACTAGGGAAGCGGCCTCTTGTTCAATCTCATGCTCAACCACGAGTTGAACAACGACCACCTCCTAACAAGACTCAAGCAAATGCTCCTCTTGTTGAGAAGCCTATTGAGAAGAAAGAAAAGAGTCGATGTTGCTACCTTTGTCGCAAGAAGGGACACTTTGCTTCTTCATGCACTAATGGTACATTATCCAACCCTATCCTTGTTGATGATGTTTATTCCATTAGGAAGGATAATGTGGGCAATGTGTTTGCCAAGTATGTTGGTACTCCAAGTGGTGTCAAGAAAAGAACCATTTGGGTTGCCAAACCTATTGTGACTAACCTCTTAGGACCCAACTTGGTTGGGGACCAACAAGCTCAAACTTGATCAATAGGTGTTATTGGAGGGCATTGGAGACTTGGCTATTTCATGAAGAATTAAGGGATCTTCATCAATTATATTTACTCATGCCAAGTCACTTGGATTATATCTATCTCTCACCCAATGTTCCTCCAAGCGGTAACTTGTATTTAAATCATATATTCATTGAAAGTTGCTTGCTCCCTTGCATATGTTAGTTTTGTTTCTAGCATGTGTTTGTATATGTTGTGCTTACTACTTACCTATCTTGAGTAATCTAGTTATGTTTGTTGGTTTGCACTCCATGTACTTGTGTTCTTTGTGATGAGCCTTCATTGCTATTGTTGCTTATTTTAGTTGGCTCTTTGGGAGATTAATGGACTATCCCATTTTGGGGGAGTAATGTGCTTTGCACTTTACTATCCTAAAATGTGTGTACATGAGGAATACCACTTAGTGTTGATATATCAATATTATCTATTCTCTATGTGGTATGTCATTCTCATGAGAAATTCATTTCTAAATGTCCATTAACTTTATCTAGTTGAATTTATTTTCTTTGCCTCTTGCAAAAAAAATGGATTATCACATTATGGGGGAGTAATAAGCTATGTGCATATTACAAGCCTAGAAAATGTGAACATGTGAGGTATTGCCACCTAGAGTTGATATTCTAGTTATCTTGTTCCTTTGTGGCATGTTGCTCAAACAAGTTCCATATTTGCTTAAAATATCTTGTGTCTCTCTTCTTTGGTATCTTGTTTGTTAGAGAGTTTCTTGTTGCCTTGCTTTTCGGGTTTTATTTGAAGCCTTCAAGAATCTCTTCCTAAGCATGTTTTATTGTTCCTATCGTTTACCACATGCTTATGTTTTGTGAATATGATTGTGAACCAATCTACCACCGAGAAATAATCTCCATACATATCTTGTCTTTGACAAGCGATAATAATACGTGGTAAATTTATTGATCATATTTACTTTGGCCTTTGCTCTAATATTGCCTTGTTTCTTGCCAAGTATTTTGTTTGGTTCAAACTCCTTTGTGTCTTCCTTGCTCTACTCAAAATTTGTTTTATGCTTTCTTGAGTTAGGAAAAGCAATGATCCCATACTTGTGCACTTATGTTCAAAGTCATACTTCTTTGGGTTGCACTATTCTTGGGGAAGCTATCCTACTTTGAGTAGATCACCATTCCTTATATTGGTATTGCATCTACTTAATTTTATTTAAACATGACTAGTGTTTGAATAATACATATGGAGAGTAATGATTCCATTGTATGCATTTTGTATTCAAATGCAAGATCATAAATAATGCACTATGATTGGAAGAACTATCCTATATGCGTTTGAACACTTGTTGTCTTTAAATTTGTTTGTTTTCCCAATGACTTGTCTCTTTGGAAGACAAACACTTTTCGTCTTGGTACTTTGTGTGCTATCATGAAAAGTGTAGAGGGGTTGTTCACTCTTTTATGATTTTTTGGTATCCTCTCTATGTTGGTTTCCTCAATCATGTGTTGATTTGGGTCTTGATATTTTTTGGACAATTCTCTTTCTTTTCACTCTTGTGAGTGGCTTCTTGGTTTAATTAGTTCTTTGTCCAATTTGTATCTTGTTTGGGTTCTTGAAAGTTTTGTGCATGCATATTTACTATGTATATCTTTTGGCATGATTACTTTCGTTGATCCAATATATAGGATAAACTCCATCAAATCCTAAATGGCTAAGATGTGCATGAAATTCAAATTCATATTAATATGCACATATTTTTTTTGGAGTTTGTCCTATGTATTGTAGTTGTTCTAACTACTTTGGACCCAATGAGTTTGGGTATCATTTTGTACTTGAATTTTGTTTTAGGTACAATGGAGATACATTGGTTGCTTGCTCCATTCATAAGGAAGGTGTTCTCACCATGGTATTATAGGAGTCAAGCTTCGATGATTATCAAACTCGCATCCTCTTCATCACCAATGTCGTCTCGGTAACAAGTATCTATCTCATGCATACATTTCTAGATTTCAACCTTGTGTAGGTTTCTTCTTGGCATGATTTCCCTTGTTGCAATTTCATTTGGTTCTTGCAAATGTCTTTTCAAAAGCATCTTTATTGCAACTATGAGTAAGCCGTGATGATTACATACTAAGGGGATATTTAAATGGTTCACCAATCCCAAGTATATTAATCTAGCAACTTCTACTTGAAGTATCTCATATGAAATATTGATGAATTCTCAAAAACCATTTGAATCTTTTGTGATATGCGTTACCTTTCTCGAAGCATTCCAACTATCACTTTTCCCTTGTAATATTTGTGATGCTTTGATGAGTTTTGTGTGTTCATCTATATCCCCTTAAGATTAAACTAAGCTTAGTGCTTTGCTTTCAAGCAAAAATCTTATTGGTATATTAATGAACCTCTCTTGGATATCATGTTCTTCACCTTTGTACCTATTTTGTGTGTGCATGTTTCTTTGTGGATATATATCTTTGTGATTGTTGTCCACTTAGAAACTTATACACACGATAATAGTTACATCTTTAATTGATATTCTATTTCTTTAGTGACCACTTTTTATTGCTTTATATTCCTTGGTGGTTACTAAAAGGCACAAGCTTTGCTTTTGTTTTGGTATTCCTTTTGCATCTTAATAAGCTTGTGGACCTATGTGTTTTATCATTTGATGGTTTGTGTGTATGGGAAAGACATGATATGCACTATGTGCCTCTTATATTGAAAGACTATGTTGATGATTCTATCATCCTATTAGTCTACTAAAAATGTTTTTCCTTGTCACACGCATCTATTTCGGTTGAGTAAGTCTTTATTTGTCACTTCTTGATCTTCATTGCTCAACTTTTTATTTGTTTGCAAGTTGCTTTGCTTCATTTCCAATCTATTCTATTGCACTTATTTGTGTTCAAAATTATCTAGAAGGGAGTAATGATTCCATGTTATGCACATTATATAGTAATTCAAATCTAACATTGTGCATGTACCTTGGGGAGTTCCCTCTTGATTTTCTAGAACACTTGGTTGATCTTATCAAATTATTGATTTTGGTCAATCGGTTTTTTGGATCCTTTGGTTGGTTGCTTCTTTGTGAAAGTATCCTTCAATTTGACTTTTCTTGTAAATCTTTGGATCCTCAATATAGTTTGATCTCCCTCCATCTATTCATAGTTGGAGATATGCACTTGATTTCACTCATATCAAGAGGAATGCATACACTATGGGGGAGCTCTTACTATATTGGCCTTCTAATCTTTTTTCCCATTTTGGCAATGGATGCCAATGGGGGAGAAGTTTAGAGGGTTTAAGGGAATTTGGTTTATGCTTTAGTTTCGTTCTTAAGCATTTGCCTTTCCATGCTATTGCATCCTTGCTCTTATTTTAGCATGTTTGCTTTATTCATCATATAAACCCTCGTAAAAAGGGATTGTCATCAATTACCAAAATGGGGGAGATTGAAAGCGCATGGTTCCCCCATATGTGGTTTTGGTAATTAATGACAATCCTTATGGACTAATGTTTGCATTGATTTATCCTTGTAGATCTTGTCCATAGGAAATAATGGAGTTCATGTGTTGAACTCTATTAGCTTCCTTGATGGCCATTGTTATATTTATGGATTTATATGAAGAATGGTCTTGGTTTGAGTTGAGCTTATTGCTAGTTTGTCTTGAAGAAAAAGGATTAGGTGATCTTTCATTATCATCTTCAAGACATCATCTTTAAAAGTGAGAAGCAAAGATACAAGGTTGATCAAGCAAGCGATCAACACACAAAGCTACAAGTTGTACCAAGTGGGATTGTGTATCTCATGGTATGGTAAGCAATTGTCAATATAGCTTTGTGAACTAACCCATGATATGTGTGTGTCGCATCTCTATGTGTGGTTAGGTATCTTTCCATGGGCATGAACCAAAAGGAAAATTTCATATAGCCCATGGTCTATGTCGCCGTCAAGCGGTGTTTGTCATCTAGCTTGACGTAGAAGCTCAAGTGAAGCATCTAGAAGATATCCTATGCTTGATGCTTGCCACCCTTTTGGAGATTGTGGCCTTGTGAAGATTTGCCGAAGGGTCTCTCCCATAATGGTGTATGGGGGAGCTAGTCTCTCCCATAATGGTGTATGGGGGAGCAACTTGCAAGTCTTCATCAAGCGGAGTTTGTGCTAGCAAGCGCAATCAAGAAAGAAGATCCAACTTGAGAGAGTCAAGATCGTCATCATCTAGCTCAAGTGGAATGCTCAAGGCAAAGGTATAATCTTGATAGGTTTTCTATTTTACCGGTCTCGTGTCTTTGGGAGACCGGGTTATAGGATAGATAGTCGTACTATCAAGAGGGGCTCTCAAGTGAGTAACTCGATCGAATCGTTATGGAGAGCTCAAACCTTTGCATACTTTGCATATCATCTTTCTTGGTTCTTATTTGGCTTTTGTCTCCTTTGGGTTTTAGTGCTTGTCGTGATCTTCATGACAAGCCTTGGTTTCTCGAAAACGGATTTCGTAAGAAAAACTTGTTGCGTTTTCGGTGGTGAAAATATTCCGTTCGTCTTTGAGAATGTTCCTACACCTTCCGTGTGTGGTAACTTCTCCATACTTTGAGGTATCAATATTTTCACTTGTTATTTGGATACTCCTTGCTGTTATCTTTCCAATGCATTTGCACTCACCTAATTCGGAGTTCATTCGCAAAAGTTATGTGAGTTTTCGTGTTGGAAGTTTTACCGGGTGTTCCTATTTGAGAGGTCCAAAACCTTTCCCCATTTGGTTCTATCTTTCATTGCTGGACAATGATGTTTCTATGCATATTATTGTAGTGCTCGTTGTGGTGATTTCAACGAGCCCAAGATCATCAAAAACGGAGTCCGGATGAAAAAGTTATTGCAGTTTTCGTGTTGTTGTTTTTGTTAGTTTTGCGGGGGGCGGATATTCCGGTTCTAGTTTGAACCGGAATATCCGGTTGGCATCTGTCCCTCCACTTGCTCGAAAACGGCTAAGGACCGGAGTCTAAACTTTCAGTTGTGAACCGGATTATTTGAACCGGATTATTCGGGGCATACCGGATATTCCGGTTTGGGCAGTTTTCGGACCATATTTCTCACTGGAGTGAACCGGATTATTTGAACCGGATTATTCACTTCGGACCGGATATTCCTGTCAGACCGGATATTCCTGTTCAGTTTTGAACCGGATATTTCGAAATATCCTGCTCAGACTGCACACAAAACGGCTAGTTTTTGTGGGGACCTATTTAAGGGGGCTTTCTTCCCCATTGGTCCCCAAGTCTCCTAAGCTTGTTTTTCTCCCTCTCCCCCACCATTGTTGACCTTGGAAAGCTTGCCCCTCTCCCAATCCCTCCTATGATTCTTGCATATCTTTGAGGGAGAAGGTAGAGGATATCTAGATCTACATTTCCACCAATCCATCTTCCTTCTTAGTGAGGGAAACTTAGTAGATCTTGATCTTGGAGTTCTTGGTGTTTCTCCTCCATTGTTCTTCCTCTCTTATTCCCCCATAAGCATTTGTTGCTTTGTTGGAATTTGAGAGTGAAGGATTTGAGCACTTGTGCTCTTGCCATTTGCATCGGTTGCATCGGTTTGCTCTCTCCACGAGGATTCGTGGAAGTTGAAAGTTTGTGAGCTTGTTACTCTTGGGTCTTGGACCCTAGACGACTTGTGGTGTTCTTGGGAGCCTCCAATTGAGTTGTGGATGTGTGCCCCAAGATTGTGGTGACACCGAGAGCCTCCAATTAAGTTGTGGATGCGTGCCTCGGATTTGAAGGTTGCCAATAGTGGAAGGTGAACTAGGCCTTCGTGGCGGAAGTTCATCGGAGAATAGGGTGAGGCCTTTGTGGCGTTGAGTAGGCCTTCGTGGTGAGCTCACACCCCTGCAACGAGACGTACTCCCCTTTGTGGGAGGAACTCGGGAATACATCTTCGTCTCCGTGTGCCTAGGTTATTTCTATACCCGAGCTTTTTACTTATGCAATTTACATTGTGATAGCCTTCGAGCTTGAAGTTATATATCTTGCAATTTACTTATGCAATGCTAATCTAATTGAAGAAAACTCTAGGTTAAATAATGAGCTTGCCAAGTTATCTTCTTCTATTTCTAATGATGCTTGTGCTACTAACTCCACATCTTGTGAAGCATCTATTTTGAAGGAGAATGTTGAGCTAAGGGCTCAACTTGAGCTAATGACTAGCAAGTATGGGAAATTGGAAGAAAGTCATGAAAAGCTATCTAGCTCTCATGAGGATCTTCTAGAATCCCATACCAAGCTAAAATTAGCTCTTGAGGCTATCACTACAAAGGTAACATCTTGTGAGCCTCATATGGTTACTAGCACAATATCTTCTAATAATGCTATATTGACTTGTGCTAGTATTAGTAACTCATCCTCTCATAATGTTTCTACATCTTGTGATGAGTTTCTTTCATTGCCTTGTTGCTCTAACAATGAAGCATATACTTCCTCTAGCTCTTGTGTTGTTTCTAACCATGTAGAGGAAAATAAAGAGCTCAAGGCCCAAGTCACTTCTTTGAAGAAAGACTTGGAAAATTGTCATGAAGGGAGTTCCACACTTGACAAGATGTTGAGAGTGCGAAGACTTCCCAATGACAAGAGTGGACTTGGATTCAACTCCAATATCAAGAACAAGTCCATTATTGACAAGAAGAAGGGCCAAGAACAAGAAAAAGATTCGGCCAAGATTATTTGCTTCAAGTGCAAGATTGAAGGGCACCATGTTAGATCTTGCCCTTTGAAGAAGAAACCTATTAGTGAGAAGCAACTAGGGAAGCGGCCTCTTGTTCAATCTCATGCTCAACCACGAGTTGAACAACGACCACCTCCTAACAAGACTCAAGCAAATGCTCCTCTTGTTGAGAAGCCTATTGAGAAGAAAGAAAAGAGTCGATGTTGCTACCTTTGTCGCAAGAAGGGACACTTTGCTTCTTCATGCACTAATGGTACATTATCCAACCCTATCCTTGTTGATGATGTTTATTCCATTAGGAAGGATAATGTGGGCAATGTGTTTGCCAAGTATGTTGGTACTCCAAGTGGTGTCAAGAAAAGAACCATTTGGGTTGCCAAACCTATTGTGACTAACCTCTTAGGACCCAACTTGGTTGGGGACCAACAAGCTCAAACTTGATCAATAGGTGTTATTGGAGGGCATTGGAGACTTGGCTATTTCATGAAGAATTAAGGGATCTTCATCAATTATATTTACTCATGCCAAGTCACTTGGATTATATCTATCTCTCACCCAATGTTCCTCCAAGCGGTAACTTGTATTTAAATCATATATTCATTGAAAGTTGCTTGCTCCCTTGCATATGTTAGTTTTGTTTCTAGCATGTGTTTGTATATGTTGTGCTTACTACTTACCTATCTTGAGTAATCTAGTTATGTTTGTTGGTTTGCACTCCATGTACTTGTGTTCTTTGTGATGAGCCTTCATTGCTATTGTTGCTTATTTTAGTTGGCTCTTTGGGAGATTAATGGACTATCCCATTTTGGGGGAGTAATGTGCTTTGCACTTTACTATCCTAAAATGTGTGTACATGAGGAATACCACTTAGTGTTGATATATCAATATTATCTATTCTCTATGTGGTATGTCATTCTCATGAGAAATTCATTTCTAAATGTCCATTAACTTTATCTAGTTGAATTTATTTTCTTTGCCTCTTGCAAAAAAAATGGATTATCACATTATGGGGGAGTAATAAGCTATGTGCATATTACAAGCCTAGAAAATGTGAACATGTGAGGTATTGCCACCTAGAGTTGATATTCTAGTTATCTTGTTCCTTTGTGGCATGTTGCTCAAACAAGTTCCATATTTGCTTAAAATATCTTGTGTCTCTCTTCTTTGGTATCTTGTTTGTTAGAGAGTTTCTTGTTGCCTTGCTTTTCGGGTTTTATTTGAAGCCTTCAAGAATCTCTTCCTAAGCATGTTTTATTGTTCCTATCGTTTACCACATGCTTATGTTTTGTGAATATGATTGTGAACCAATCTACCACCGAGAAATAATCTCCATACATATCTTGTCTTTGACAAGCGATAATAATACGTGGTAAATTTATTGATCATATTTACTTTGGCCTTTGCTCTAATATTGCCTTGTTTCTTGCCAAGTATTTTGTTTGGTTCAAACTCCTTTGTGTCTTCCTTGCTCTACTCAAAATTTGTTTTATGCTTTCTTGAGTTAGGAAAAGCAATGATCCCATACTTGTGCACTTATGTTCAAAGTCATACTTCTTTGGGTTGCACTATTCTTGGGGAAGCTATCCTACTTTGAGTAGATCACCATTCCTTATATTGGTATTGCATCTACTTAATTTTATTTAAACATGACTAGTGTTTGAATAATACATATGGAGAGTAATGATTCCATTGTATGCATTTTGTATTCAAATGCAAGATCATAAATAATGCACTATGATTGGAAGAACTATCCTATATGCGTTTGAACACTTGTTGTCTTTAAATTTGTTTGTTTTCCCAATGACTTGTCTCTTTGGAAGACAAACACTTTTCGTCTTGGTACTTTGTGTGCTATCATGAAAAGTGTAGAGGGGTTGTTCACTCTTTTATGATTTTTTGGTATCCTCTCTATGTTGGTTTCCTCAATCATGTGTTGATTTGGGTCTTGATATTTTTTGGACAATTCTCTTTCTTTTCACTCTTGTGAGTGGCTTCTTGGTTTAATTAGTTCTTTGTCCAATTTGTATCTTGTTTGGGTTCTTGAAAGTTTTGTGCATGCATATTTACTATGTATATCTTTTGGCATGATTACTTTCGTTGATCCAATATATAGGATAAACTCCATCAAATCCTAAATGGCTAAGATGTGCATGAAATTCAAATTCATATTAATATGCACATATTTTTTTTGGAGTTTGTCCTATGTATTGTAGTTGTTCTAACTACTTTGGACCCAATGAGTTTGGGTATCATTTTGTACTTGAATTTTGTTTTAGGTACAATGGAGATACATTGGTTGCTTGCTCCATTCATAAGGAAGGTGTTCTCACCATGGTATTATAGGAGTCAAGCTTCGATGATTATCAAACTCGCATCCTCTTCATCACCAATGTCGTCTCGGTAACAAGTATCTATCTCATGCATACATTTCTAGATTTCAACCTTGTGTAGGTTTCTTCTTGGCATGATTTCCCTTGTTGCAATTTCATTTGGTTCTTGCAAATGTCTTTTCAAAAGCATCTTTATTGCAACTATGAGTAAGCCGTGATGATTACATACTAAGGGGATATTTAAATGGTTCACCAATCCCAAGTATATTAATCTAGCAACTTCTACTTGAAGTATCTCATATGAAATATTGATGAATTCTCAAAAACCATTTGAATCTTTTGTGATATGCGTTACCTTTCTCGAAGCATTCCAACTATCACTTTTCCCTTGTGATATTTGTGATGCTTTGATGAGTTTTGTGTGTTCATCTATATCCCCTTAAGATTAAACTAAGCTTAGTGCTTTGCTTTCAAGCAAAAATCTTATTGGTATATTAATGAACCTCTCTTGGATATCATGTTCTTCACCTTTGTACCTATTTTGTGTGTGCATGTTTCTTTGTGGATATATATCTTTGTGATTGTTGTCCACTTAGAAACTTATACACACGATAATAGTTACATCTTTAATTGATATTCTATTTCTTTAGTGACCACTTTTTATTGCTTTATATTCCTTGGTGGTTACTAAAAGGCACAAGCTTTGCTTTTGTTTTGGTATTCCTTTTGCATCTTAATAAGCTTGTGGACCTATGTGTTTTATCATTTGATGGTTTGTGTGTATGGGAAAGACATGATATGCACTATGTGCCTCTTATATTGAAAGACTATGTTGATGATTCTATCATCCTATTAGTCTACTAAAAATGTTTTTCCTTGTCACACGCATCTATTTCGGTTGAGTAAGTCTTTATTTGTCACTTCTTGATCTTCATTGCTCAACTTTTTATTTGTTTGCAAGTTGCTTTGCTTCATTTCCAATCTATTCTATTGCACTTATTTGTGTTCAAAATTATCTAGAAGGGAGTAATGATTCCATGTTATGCACATTATATAGTAATTCAAATCTAACATTGTGCATGTACCTTGGGGAGTTCCCTCTTGATTTTCTAGAACACTTGGTTGATCTTATCAAATTATTGATTTTGGTCAATCGGTTTTTTGGATCCTTTGGTTGGTTGCTTCTTTGTGAAAGTATCCTTCAATTTGACTTTTCTTGTAAATCTTTGGACCCTCAATATAGTTTGATCTCCCTCCATCTATTCATAGTTGGAGATATGCACTTGATTTCACTCATATCAAGAGGAATGCATACACTATGGGGGAGATCTTACTATATTGGCCTTCTAATCTTTTTTCCCATTTTGGCAATGGATGCCAATGGGGGAGAAGTTTAGAGGGTTTAAGGGAATTTGGTTTATGCTTTAGTTTCGTTCTTAAGCATTTGCCTTTCCATGCTATTGCATCCTTGCTCTTATTTTAGCATGTTTGCTTTATTCATCATATAAACCCTCGTAAAAAGGGATTGTCATCAATTACCAAAATGGGGGAGATTGAAAGCGCATGGTTCCCCCATATGTGGTTTTGGTAATTAATGACAATCCTTATGGACTAATGTTTGCATTGATTTATCCTTGTAGATCTTGTCCATAGGAAATAATGGAGTTCATGTGTTGAACTCTATTAGCTTCCTTGATGGCCATTGTTATATTTATGGATTTATATGAAGAATGGTCTTGGTTTGAGTTGAGCTTATTGCTAGTTTGTCTTGAAGAAAAAGGATTAGGTGATCTTTCATTATCATCTTCAAGACATCATCTTTAAAAGTGAGAAGCAAAGATACAAGGTTGATCAAGCAAGCGATCAACACACAAAGCTACAAGTTGTACCAAGTGGGATTGTGTATCTCATGGTATGGTAAGCAATTGTCAATATAGCTTTGTGAACTAACCCATGATATGTGTGTGTCGCATCTCTATGTGTGGTTAGGTATCTTTCCATGGGCATGAACCAAAAGGAAAATTTCATATAGCCCATGGTCTATGTCGTCGTCAAGCGGTGTTTGTCATCTAGCTTGACGTAGAAGCTCAAGTGAAGCATCTAGAAGATATCCTATGCTTGATGCTTGCCACCCTTTTGGAGATTGTGGCCTTGTGAAGATTTGCCGAAGGGTCTCTCCCATAATGGTGTATGGGGGAGCTAGTCTCTCCCATAATGGTGTATGTGGGAGCAACTTGCAAGTCTTCATCAAGCGGAGTTTGTGCTAGCAAGCGCAATCAAGAAAGAAGATCCAACTTGAGAGAGTCAAGATCGTCATCATCTAGCTCAAGTGGAATGCTCAAGGCAAAGGTATAATCTTGATAGGTTTTCTATTTTACCGGTCTCGTGTCTTTGGGAGACCGGGTTATAGGATAGATAGTCGTACTATCAAGAGGGGCTCTCAAGTGAGTAACTCGATCGAATCGTTATGGAGAGCTCAAACCTTTGCATACTTTGCATATCATCTTTCTTGGTTCTTATTTGGCTTTTGTCTCCTTTGGGTTTTAGTGCTTGTCGTGATCTTCATGACAAGCCTTGGTTTCTCGAAAACGGATTTCGTAAGAAAAACTTGTTGCGTTTTCGGTGGTGAAAATATTCCGTTCGTCTTTGAGAATGTTCCTACACCTTCCGTGTGTGGTAACTTCTCCATACTTTGAGGTATCAATATTTTCACTTGTTATTTGGATACTCCTTGCTGTTATCTTTCCAATGCATTTGCACTCACCTAATTCGGAGTTCATTCGCAAAAGTTATGTGAGTTTTCGTGTTGGAAGTTTTACCGGGTGTTCCTATTTGAGAGGTCCAAAACCTTTCCCCATTTGGTTCTATCTTTCATTGCTGGACAATGATGTTTCTATGCATATTATTGTAGTGCTCGTTGTGGTGATTTCAACGAGCCCAATATCATCAAAAACGGAGTCCGGATGAAAAAGTTATTGCAGTTTTCGTGTTGTTGTTTTTGTTAGTTTTGCGGGGGGCGGATATTCCGGTTCTAGTTTGAACCGGAATATCCGGTTGGCATCTGTCCCTCCACTTGCTCGAAAACGGCTAAGGACCGGAGTCTAAACTTTCAGTTGTGAACCGGATTATTTGAACCGGATTATTCGGGGCATACCGGATATTCCGGTTTGGGCAGTTTTCGGACCATATTTCTCACTGGAGTGAACCGGATTATTTGAACCGGATTATTCACTTCGGACCGGATATTCCTGTCAGACCGGATATTCCTGTTCAGTTTTGAACCGGATATTTCGAAATATCCTGCTCAGACTGCACACAAAACGGCTAGTTTTTGTGGGGACCTATTTAAGGGGGCTTTCTTCCCCATTGGTCCCCAAGTCTCCTAAGCTTGTTTTTCTCCCTCTCCCCCACCATTGTTGACCTTGGAAAGCTTTCCCCTCTCCCAATCCCTCCTATGATTCTTGCATATCTTTGAGGGAGAAGGTAGAGGATATCTAGATCTACATTTCCACCAATCCATCTTCCTTCTTAGTGAGGGAAACTTAGTAGATCTTGATCTTGGAGTTCTTGGTGTTTCTCCTCCATTGTTCTTCCTCTCTTATTCCCCCATAAGCATTTGTTGCTTTGTTGGAATTTGAGAGTGAAGGATTTGAGCACTTGTGCTCTTGCCATTTGCATCGGTTGCATCGGTTTGCTCTCTCCACGAGGATTCGTGGAAGTTGAAAGTTTGTGAGCTTGTTACTCTTGGGTCTTGGACCCTAGACGACTTGTGGTGTTCTTGGGAGCCTCCAATTGAGTTGTGGATGTGTGCCCCAAGATTGTGGTGACACCGAGAGCCTCCAATTAAGTTGTGGATGCGTGCCTCGGATTTGAAGGTTGCCAATAGTGGAAGGTGAACTAGGCCTTCGTGGCGGAAGTTCATCGGAGAATAGGGTGAGGCCTTTGTGGCGTTGAGTAGGCCTTCGTGGTGAGCTCACACCCCTCCAACGAGACGTACTCCCCTTTGTGGGAGGAACTCGGGAATACATCTTCGTCTCCGTGTGCCTCGGTTATTTCTATACCCGAGCTTTTTACTTATGCAATTTACATTGTGATAGCCTTCGAGCTTGAAGTTATATATCTTGCTATCACCTTGTTACTTGTCTTGCTTAGCATAAGTTGTTTTTTCATCTAGTTTACCCTAGAATATTTAGGTTGTATGCTTGTTAATTTAAACACCTAGTTTATTTCCGCATTTAGTAAGCATTAACCGGAAAAGTTTTAATCGCCTATTCACCCCCCTCTAGGCGACGTCGTTGTCCGTTCACCCTTCGTCAAGCACGAGGAAGAGGTTCTAAGCATCCACGAGGCACTAGACATTATAGAGGTTATAGGCGTCGTGCAGCCGTAATTGGCAAATTGGATGAAGCATTACGACGTGGTAGCCAGGTTATATTTCCTTTATTCCTTTAGTATTTCATATGTATTTCACTCTTGCTCACTCTTGTATTTCATATGTATGATCTCGTTTTATCATTTCCCATGTACCATTCTTTTACTCATTTAGTGTCACTATTTCTCACTCTTCTATGCCGCATTTATTTGCAGAATGGAGCCTCCGTACCATCTTCTTGAGAAGGGATATGAGGAGAAACACCGAGGTCGGATTATCTCCTCCAGCGAGGTATGCACATTTAGATATGTTTATGCATTTTGTTTGTTTGTTAAATGAGTACTAATTTGTATGTTCTACTAAATTTTGCAGAAACTAGAGCACCTACGTATAAGAGGCCATAAGTTGAACCACACTGAGATGGCATACTCAGATCGTTACGCACCTTACATACGGAGGGCAAATCTGCTTGCTTTTGTGACAATGGCAAGGACGGGGGTGCCCAGCTACAATAGCTGCGCCCTCTCAACACTAGTGGACAGGTGGCATGTCGAGACCCACACTTTTCACCTTCCATGTGGAGAGATGACCATAACTCTGGAGGACATGGCCATGATCACCGGTTTGCCTATTGCTGGGAAGCCTGTGACGGGAAAGATAGAGTCAAGTACCAACAGGGACATGGTCGAGGAGCTTCTTGGAGTTAGACCACCGGAGAAAGTGCCTGGGAAGAAGCAAGACAAGACCGGTGGTCTCAAGTTCACTTGGTTGGAAAACAACTTTGGCACGCTACCAGAAGGTGCAGATGAGATCACTGTTGAGAGGTACACTTGGTACATCTTACTAATATACATACAAATTTTCACTCCACCATATTTTTCTCTCACATAAACCTTGTACTCTGTCAATGCAGGTATGCTCGGGCATACGTAATGTATTCTTTTGGTAAAGTGCTTTTTCCAGACTCCGGGGGTAGCGACGTGTCGTGGATGTTTCTACCTCTACTCCGTGACTGGGACGACGCCGGGAGGTACAGCTGGGGATCTGCGGGGTTGGCTTACTTGTACCGGCAGCTAGATAAAGCTTGTAGAAGGACCGCGGCCCTGGCAAACATGGGTGGCTGTGTGCTTGCTTTTCAAGTTTGGATGTGGGAGAGATTTCCTGTCGGCCGTCCCACGTCCAATAAGAGTCGTGATTGGCAGCATGTCGATCCAGACATGGCACCCACCATCACACACCGTTATGATGCGGTCTTGACGGGTTGAGGTCCCAAAGAAAATCTCTACAAGGAATACACCGATCAGATTGACTCATTGCTTCCCATTCATGTGAGTGTAGCAACCACAAACAATATTCCATTTCATGTTTCCTATAATCTCAAATGTATGATTTAGTTTGTTGCATATCATAGGTAACATGGCAGCCATACACCGAGGTTATTGACGATGGGAGTTTCAACTTAAATGTGATGTGCACTCAAGACAGGGCTATGTGGACAAAGAGGTGCCCACTCATTTGCTTCTATGCAGTCGAGTACCACCTACCACACCGAGTTGCGAGGCAGTTTGGGAGGTTTCAGCCCAGCCCTCCTGAGGAGTTCTCTACGTCGGCTAAGCTTCATGAGTAATATTCTGGATGCTCCACGATATTGTTTTAGCAATTTAGAAATAAGCCAACTAATGACTAACAATTCTTGTCTCCATGTTATTTTGTAGTCTTGACAGGAAAAAGAACAAGACAATTACCGATTGGCTTCACCATCACCGAGAGTACATTCATGAATGGAATAGTGGACAAGGTCCAAGTATCAACCTCACACCTCATAACGAAGCTGCCTTTGATAGGTATCTAGTTTGGCTAAATGGTGCTACTAGGCTCCATCTTATGAGGAGTTGGACAGACCGTGACATTTTGGATGAGGACTCCGAGGCCGATGAGTATGATGATGATATTTGGCGTGGAAAGCGCGTGGACCTAGGACCCGTGCGAGACCATGTGGTAAGAACCACATTGCATTGTCTTGCTCATTTTTACTACTTATTCTTTGTATGTGCATAGACACTTACTTTTTATGTTGCACATGCCAGTGAGCTGACTAGAGGCATTACCGAGGCTGAGGATGCACTCCAAGTTGAACCTGGGAGTGAAGGCGCCGAGGCCACCCTCCGTGCATGTCTAGTGGTATGATTCTTCGTGTTTTCATAATTGT
The DNA here is from genome assembly GCA_028641055.1 of Alopecurus myosuroides. Lineage (NCBI taxonomy): Eukaryota > Viridiplantae > Streptophyta > Magnoliopsida > Poales > Poaceae > Alopecurus > Alopecurus myosuroides. The sequence goes on along the minus strand of CM054059.1, from coordinate 115,327,775 downwards.
GTCGGTCTTCTACCTTTCCTATAACCATTTTGTTGTATTTTTTCAGTAAATTGTCAAACGTTCCCGTAAGTTGCTGTCAAGGCTTGCATGCAGGAATCCTACCGATGATTTGGACGATCCAACCGAGCCGTTCGAATTCACCACGAGCTGATGATGATTGGGGCATGATGACTGGCAGGGAATACCCCGATGACATGTTTCTATAAGAAGCCCGCAGGGCACCGCAACCAAGTCAGACTAGTGGAGAACCAAGTCAGCCTAGTCCTGAAGCAAGCCCCCAAAGATACACAAGGCGGCAGCCTCATGACACAAGTCGAATCATGCCTCGTTGGGGTTCTCGGATCCGCAAGCGCGCCTATGATGCACCGCCGACGCAAGAAAGGAGACGAGGTCGCAAATGATCGGTGCTTTCGATGTGGTCACTTTGTTTTGTGAGAACTATGTTTGTGCAACTTATTCGGTGCTTTCTATGTGATCTCTTTGTACTGTGAGAATTATGGGATCATATTGTCTGAACTATGTACTTTGGTAAGCTAGTAAAACTTATGAGAACTATGTGCATTGTGCTGTGTTTGTTACAAATTGATGCATTTCCTGAAATATGTATTGTGTTGTGTTTGTATTGTGTTGTGATTATTGATGCATTTCCTGAAACTTATGAGAATGATGGGAAGTTGCTGCTGGAAAATTACAGGAAATTGGTTTGGCTCCACACACCCTGGCGCCGAACCCTGGAACGAAAAATTCCAGAGAACTAGCTTGGGCTGCGAAAGCCCCAGTTTTCGGTGCCAATCTACCCGGAGCCGAAGTGTAGCAGCTCAGTCCGTAGCTACTTGGCGCCGAAGTGAGTGGCAACGGCTCCATACGCCAGGGCGCCGAGATAACAAGACACGGTCGCCCAACTTAACAGAGAACGAACCGAGGTCGTGAAAAAAGCCTAGATCTCGGCGCCAACCGTCCTGGAGCCAAACCTCAGCAGCTCGGTCCACTGCTATTTGGCGCCGAAATGGGCTGGAGCGGCTCCAAGTGCCTTGGCGCCGAGGTAACAAGACATGGACAACCGGACTAACAGAGAGCAAACCGAGGGCGTGAAAATATCCCAGGTTTCGGCGCCAACCTCCCTGGAGCCGAACCTCAGCAGCTCGGTCCACATCGATTTGGCGCCGAAGCTTGTGGTGGCGGCTCCACGTGCCCTGGCACCGAGGTTAGAAGAGACGCGCGACCAGATTAACAGAGAGCAAATGCCGGGCGGTACAAAATCCCAGTTTTCGGCGCCACCTCTTATGGAGCCGAACTTATACGGTTCGGCGAACAACTGTTGGGCGCCGAAGTTAAGTGTGTCGGCTCCAGGTTCCCTGGCGCCGAGCTATGAACACACGATCCATCCTCGTAACAGAGAGCGAGGCGGGGCGGTTTAGATTTCCCAGTTTTCGGCGCCGTGGCGTCTGGCACTGAACATGTTCAGTTCGGGTTCCTGTATAGTACAGGATTGTGTCGGCTCCGTTACACTTGGCGCAGACCTGTTTCACTCTGTACAACGCATTTCAATGTGTGAAGGTAGGGTCAAAAGAGCACTCATTGGTATGATTATGTGAGCTATAAATCAGAGTCAAAAGAGCACTCATTGGTATGAATAAGTGAGTTGTCATTGGTATGCTTTGCTGTGATACATAGTCAAAAGAGCACTCATAATATGCTCGACATGTAGCCTGTCTATTCAATGTTTCTATTCTTAGTTCAGTTCCGCCGTTGCGTCCGCCTCTCCTCAATAAATAGCGTTTGGTGGTTCTGTGTCTTCATTCCAATCAACCATACACACAAACACACACACAATGGCCGGTGCGGGATCCTCTTTAAAGAGATCCAAAGGAAAAGAGCCAGCCGTTGAGTATGTAGGTCCTCGTAGTGGCTCATTCGTGCCACCGGACATGCCGCCAAGAGACGAGCTGGACGGTCATGTGCCATGGATCATCCGGTGCGACTGTGGTGTGGAGTGCTTCTACACAGCAGATGAAGAGAAGATTGAAACTGATGGAGGGGCCAGTTTTGGAATTACTTCCGCGGAGGGGCCAGTTTTGGCATTACTCCGCGAAAAGGGCCATTTTTGGCAAAACAAACTCGAGTGCGCGCCAAGCCGCCCGGGTTCGAGTCCCACCTTCGGCTGCGTGCACTCGAATAAACTGGGAGTCTCATCTACCTAACAACGTAAAACCAAGGGAGGGATCATTCCCCCGTTGGCCACCTTTTTTTTTGACTTGGCCATTTTTAGATGGGAGGCTCGAGCAGACCCGGTTTTAAATTAATAAACCTCCATCAGCATAGTACAGACAACACAAGAACACAAAAAAGAATAGCAACAACAAACGCCGCACGCATGCGGGAAATAAGAAGTTCATGGTTCGATGTCGGGGCCCCAACCCCAACAAATCACTAGCCCTAACACAAGGTTGTCAACCTACTAAGAGAAATCTAGATAGTGATGAGGATGCTAGTCTTGTCTCGCGGTAGCCTAGAGAGCACGAACCTAGCCAATCATCATCTCCACCGCCGTCCTATCCTGCCTCTTAGCCACTGATCGCCAAACCTCACTATTATCCAACCGAGCTTTAGAGACCGCCTAGGTCAAAAGGTCACAGCCGGTTTTTCAATCCGGCTCTATCCGATGGTCTCTAATGCATTATAGAATAGAGCCAATTATAAAACCGGCTGTGATTACCTAATCACTCAGACCGCTTACAAAGAAAACCGTCTCAGAGAATATATTTGTAGAGGCGGACATAAAAATTGACCGTCTCTAGTTATACGAGCAATAGAGTCGGTTGTAATTCATGGCTGGCTCCCATTTCTGGAGCTTCCGGTTTTCCATTCCGCCCATAATAGAGGCGATCGATTTCTACGTTGTACCATCCGGGATATTGTCCGGATAGTCCGATCATATTATACAGCCGAGCTAATAATTAATAATATGCAAATCAAATCATATAATTAAGTAATACCTCTATATAATATTGTTCACCTTTCTCACAACTATAACATTCGACTTTTAGCAATACCAAATGTTCCCAATTATTTAGAAACAAAATAGAAACAGTACTACTCGGAGTTTGAGACCATGGGTCTTGTTCTCGCTCTCGGAGGCCTCATAAGTGTCCGAATCGTCCTCCCACTCTTCTCTTTGTTGATGCCATATTTTATAACAGCAACAAAGATATTAGGACAAGGTCTTCACATAGTAAAACTTAGAAGGTCTCCCGTGTTGAGATTGTTCTTCGTGACGAAGTCTTTCCATCTTTCGCCATGAAACCGGATTCTGATCCGTCCTTTTGACACAACAATGTTGTACGTGCTCCCGAGCGCATGAAACAACACAGTCTCTTGCGTACTGCCTCGTTGAAGGAATGTCGAATGTTGCATGGTACAAACTGTGTGTGCAAAAGAAAAACAACAAGTAAAAAAGAACAGAATTATAAACACACTATTTCATATAAAATAAACTAGACAAAATTGAACCAGATTTGTTTTCTTAGCACTTATTTGCGGCCACAGTCTTGTAGACAAACACTAAAACTGGGCCGAATAAAGTTCCTAGTTCTGCAGTCATTTTTGCATACTGGGTATGCCATCTCCTGTTAAATAATTTGAAAAGGAAGCAGAAATTAACACAAATTAATCATGGTTCAAAAAGATAGCAAACAAAGCCTATTGAAAAGATAGCATCACTAAAATACTAGTAGCAAACAGTTCATGCTTGAGGGCTAAAATAAGGGTAAATATCCGAACATGCTAATAACAGTACAAAATTTCTTCTGTAACATGCTAATACAGTACCAAATTTCTTCTGTGAATGCAGCATCAAATATCCTAACATGCTAGTATAGCAAGACTCCAAATTCAACACATTATACACGAGATCTATTCACGCGAAAAATGGTTAAATCCATATGGATGTGTCCTAAATCTATGTGGTGGTACCATCTCACAGAATCAAGGTGAGCCGTGAGCGTACATCGAAGATAGAGGACGAAATACCTCACTGCATGGGGCATAGATCGAAGATCTGAGGTGTCGAGATGCAGGGTTGGAGATTAACGGCCGCTAGTGGATGGGAGGCTTTGACAAGGAAAGACGGCGGCAAAGGCGTAGGGGGACGGTTAGTGACGGAGAATGGTGGCGGCGAAGAGTGGAGTGTCTGTATGTAGGAGGGGGATAGGAGCTACGAGATGAGGATTTGTAGAGAGGCAATGGTGGGAAATCTTTCATGTCCCCATTACGAAATTTTGATTAACGAGCAACAAATTTGTGTTTGCCGCCAAGCAAAAAAACGTACGGACAGTTCGGATTTTCTCGGACGATCTGGAGATGCCACGATGGAAAATTCCCTTTTTTTAGGAACAAAAATGAAAATAAAAGGCACATGCAATCTTGTGAAAGATAGATGAAGCTTTATAACATTTTTTTTGGATAAAACACACAAATTACACGAAGTTAGTGCAAATGAAGAGATTGTTTGAAGTTCGTGGTAAAATGTCACACACTTTGTGATGATGCACTTCGTACAATAAAACTTCAACGCACATATTTCTGCAACTGTTTAATATAACTACCACAACATTGTGCTGTCATGTAGTGACCAAATTGTAATTTCATATTTTTTTTGACAATTTTAAATTATTGTTTCACTGCAAATATAAATCCGGAGCACACGGATCCTCGAGATATTTTTTGACACTACCACCAAGGCTATACAGCCGGTGACGGGTGGGTCCATACAGTCCACTTTGACCGGCGCGAGCTCGGAGCTTAACCGGACTCTCTGGATGAATCAGTGTACCCGGACCCCGTGAATGACACTCCGGTCCACACGATACCTTTACCGGTGGGAACTCGGAGCGTGCCCGGTACCTCTGGATAATAATGTGTACCAAGACGCGTACAGTGGCTGACATCTGGGACCCACCGGTAGCCTGATCGGCGCCCGTGCAAAGAGGCGTCTCTGCGTGACAGCCACGTGGACGCGACCGCCAGTCAGTGTCCCATCCCATCGGAGCTTTATTATCCTTCCCTCGTCGCGGCGCATCCCCACACACGCACTCTCTTTCTCGCCGTTCCTTCTTCCTCTCCCCAAAAACCCCCCGTTGCACTCACGCAATCGCCACCGCCGGCGACATAGTGCGCAGGAGGCAGCCGGCGTGGGCCAAGATAACCGCCGCGCGCTACACGGCGATGTGGGCAGAGTTCTAGGCTTCAGAAGCCTCGGAACCGGTTGCCGCCGGAAAGGGCCCCGCCGGGAGGCAGCTCGATGTCAAAGGACGTCGCGACGATGGAGGGCGATGGCGATGGCGTCCCAGACGTGGCGATGGCACCGGAGGAGGAGGAGCGCGACCAGGACGCAATGGCGCCGGAAGAGGAGGATGGCGGTTGTGATGGCAGAGGAGCGCGGCTAGGCGTAGACCGTGATGCGGAAGGAGCCGACGCAGGCTGTCATTACCATATAGAAGGCGCTAACGATTTGCGACCTCGACCAACTGCTCGCTTATTTCGAGGATGAGCACTTCAGGGCCGAGCAGCAGATCACCGACGAGAGCATCTAAAAGTGGATGGTGCCCCCATGTGTGTTTTTGGTAATTAATGACAATCCTTATGGACTAATATTTTTTCATTGATATATTCTTATAGGTTTGTCCATTGGCACCACTTGAACTCCATGTGTTGGATTCATGGTTGGATGCTATCAAGATCATTTCTTATAATGAATATATTTGATATGATCAAAAAGAAAAAATTTCATGCTATTATTGATCATATTGCAAGTATGTCTTGAAGAAGAATATTGTGTGAACATTCATGTTTACCTTCAAGACATCATCATCATGAATAAAGAGAAAATACTTTGTTAACCAAGTTGAAGTACAAGTTCAAGATGATCATCAATAAGAGTTCGTATGCTTGATGCTTGCCACCCTTATGGAGATTATTGTCAAGTGAATATGCATGTGAGAAGCTCTCCCATATTATCTTATGAGGGAGAAATTTACAAGTCTTCACGGAGCGAGGCGCAATAAAAAAGGTGGTCTAACTTGAGGTGATTAAGATCGTCATCATCTAGCTCATTGCGCAGGAAAAAATGTATGACTTTGATAGGTTTTATATTTTACAGGTCTCATGATGTTAGTAGGGAGACCGGTTTATAGTATAGATAACCGTTCTATCAATAGGGGCTCTCGAATGAGTTGCTTGATCGCATCATTTGTACAGAGTTCAAACCTTTGCATCCTTGGCATCATCTTTATTGGTTCTTATTTGGGTTTTCTCCACGTGTGGTTTTAGATCTTGTCTTTTTCTTCATGTCAATCTCAAGTTCATCAAAAACGGATTTCGTATAGAAAACTTATTGCGTTTTGGTTATTGGAGGTTTTGCCGGTTCCTATGTTATAGAGAGGTCTAGACTTTTCCCATTTGTTTTTATCCTCCTTTGTTGTAATATGATGTTTCTGTGCATATTCTTATAGTGTTTGTCGTTGCGATTTCAACGAGCCCAAGAACGTCGAAAACGGAGTCCATTTGCAAAAGATATGACCGTTTTCGTACCAGTGTTTTGGCAGTTTTCATGGGGGGGCGGAAATTCCGGTCCAAGGCAGTGGTAAACATCCGGCCTAGACCAGAGAGCGGGAACTCACGCTTCAGGGAGGTCTTGGGTCGTCCAGAAATTTCTAGGGTGGAAATTTCCGTCCCGGAGGGCCGGAAATTTCCGGGGTAAGTGGAAAATTTCCAGCCCGGGCGGATCTAATGGCCATATTTCGTGGGAAGATATAAATGGCCTTCCTCTTCCTCAAGAGGAAGTTTCCCAGCCCGTTTTATCTCTCTTCCATTGTTGACCTTCAAGAGTTTGGGTTTCTCTCAATCCCTCCAGTGATTCTTGCCCCTTTTTAAAGAAAAGAGAGAGGAGATCTAGATCTACTATTCCACCCAATCAATTTCTCCTCTTAGTGAGAGGAATCCATTGGATCTACATCTTGGGATTTATTAGTTGTTTTCCTTGTTCTTCATCCTTCCTCCCTCCATAGCATTAGTTGCTTTGGTGGGATTTGGGAGAGAAGGACTTGAACACTTTTGTGTGTTCTTGCTATTGTATTAGGTGCATCGGTTTGATTTCCCCACGGGATTCGTGAAAGAGAAGTTCATGAGCTTGTTACTCTTGGGTGCTTGGTCACCGGAGAGATTGTTTCTCTTGGGTGCATTGAGCACCCTAGAAGGTTAGTGCTTGGATCTTCCACCTTGTTGCAAGAAGCTTCGTTGGGAGCCTCCAATTGAGTTGTGAAGATAGCCTCAACCTTATGTAATTTTTGGGCACCGCCTTCAAGACGACCTCATAGTGGAAACGAGCATCTCCCTCACTGGAGAAGTTCAAGGAGAATAGGGGTGAGCACAACCGTGCGTTGGAGTTCCTTGGCGGCTCCACACCCCTCCAACGAAGACGTACTTCCCTTGGGAAGTAACTTTGGTAATCATATCGGTGTCTCCTTGCGCTTCGGTTATTTCTATACTTGAGCTTGTTACTTATGCATTTATCTTTGTGATAGTCATCGTGCTTGAAGTCATCTATTGCTATCACATTGTTCTATATCTTTCTTAGCATAAGTTTTTGGTGCACATAGGTAAACCTAGCTTGTATATGATTTGAGCTTGATAAATTAAACGTTAGCTTTATTCCGCATTTATTCAAGCCTAAAATGTAATTATTGTAAAGCGCCTATTCACCCCCTCTAGGCGACATTCTTTCACTTTCAATTGGTATAATAGAAATGTCTCTCCTTGTTAGGCTTCACCGCCTTGAGAGTAATGATGCCGCTTAGTGAATTAGTGCATGATACCACTTTTCATTTCGATGGCACAAACTATGATGTTTGGAACTTTCGCATGCTCATTTATTTCCGGGTCATGGACCCACATATGGATAAAATTGTAGAGATGGGTTTTTATCCTCCAAAGGTTCCTCAAAATCCAACTTTAGAGGAAGAGAAAGACTTATCTCTCGATGCTCTTGCTATTAATGCGTTTTTCCTTCTTGTGATCCTTGTAGTTATTAAGCCACTCTTTCCTCTTCGGAATGCTCATGAATTATGGATAAATCTTCAAGATAAATATGGTATGTCCAATATTGAAGAGAATGATTGTTATCCCTCCACTTAGGGCCGTGATGAGTTCTCAACTTCTTCTACTTCACCAATATGTGGTAAGCCACAAACTAATGAGATGGTGAGTAGTGATAGGCTTTGCAATGATAATAGTGTGCTTATTATTGATGATCATTCATCTCTATCTTATTGCCATGCCTCATCTTTGGACTTAAACACAACTAGCACCAAAAATGTTTTACATGATTGTGTTGATAGTCCTTGCATATCATGTGAACATTGTTTGTCTAAATCTCATGATGACATGCATGCTTTATCTTGTTTCCATGATAAAAATGATCATGTTTCCTCTAGTATTTGTGTGGCTAACAATGTAAAGGAAACTCAACTCTCTATGGAATAAGATGTGGACTTGAGTGGTGCCACAAGTAATGATTCATCACCATCTACCACCTTTTTCCTCATGATCAAGGATTCAAATATATCTTCTACTTTGAACCCCAATATATCTCATGATGATAAAGATGAGTGTAGAGTAATATGGTTAGCTAGCCTTGAAGGTGTGACCAAGGAAAATGGGAATGCTCTCCTAGCACAACTTGACGAGGCTAACTCTGTTATAGATAAAACGGAGGAGATCATCATGATCTTGGAAACTCAAAATGGTGGTCATTCTAGCAAGGACAAAGAGCTTGAAAAGACTTTTGAGAAAGAGTGTTCTCTTAGATCTTCTCTTGAAGAGAAACTATCTAGTCTAGAAGAAACATATGCTATTTGCGTTTCTAAGCTTAGAAGGGATAATGAATTATCTTTTGCTCTTGCTAATGATCTCAAAGCTAAAAATGATGATGTTTGTGTTACTAACCCTATTTCCTGTGAAGCATCCATATTAAAGGAGAATGTTGAGCTACGTACTCAACGTGAGTTGCTAACTAGTAACTACGAGAAATTGGAAAAAACTCATGGAAAAATCTCAAGCTCACATGAGAATGTTCTAGTCTCCCATGAGAGGCTAAAGTTAGCCCATGAGGCTATTTTATTCTAATATAAAATACTATGATCCTCATGTGGACAAAGGCACAACATCTACTTTAAATGCTATATCGCCTTGTGCTAGTCCTAGTAATTCATCCACCCATAATGTTTCCGCATCTTGTGATTAATTGCTTTCCATGCATTGTTGCTCTACTAATGATGCTTCTACTTCCTCTAGCTCTTGTGTTGATGTCGGGGGATGATCCCCGGGTGCCTCGAACAGCCGGATAGAAGCAGCCGGTGTACAGCGCAACGGTTGGTCGCAAGCAGTACGGCACGGGTGGCTTGTTCCAGCCGGCTTCCGGCGTCCGGCTGGTACGGCCACCTGGATGACAACATGCTATCCGGGCGATGACCCCGCCTGACTACCCCTAAAGTCAACCCTACAAGAAGGCACGGGTTGCACGCCTAACTCATAGGCTTACGTGGGCCACAACGCAACTCTACGCCGTCCAGTACACCTACCCTCCGGCGGTTCGGGGGTACTTCAGCGTGGGCTAGCCGGTACTTGCGTACAACACCCCTTCCTCCTGGATGGGCTAGCCGGTACTTACGTATGGACCCAGAGCTAATGACATGTGCCGAGCCGTACCCGGGTACGGCGCCGGGTACCAACGCATGGCCTCTCGGCTGCCTGAGAGAGGCCGTCGGGTACACTGGCATGGGCGCGGCTCTGCAGCAGTACAGACCCGGTCCACGGTAGCTGGATACTACGAGCGCAAGGACATAAGGCGTTTGTCCCGAGAATCTCACTGGCTGGTCGTGTACCACCCGGCCCCACCTGTAAGCCGGCTAGTCTACCAGTATATAAGGACTGGCTCGGCGCCCCTAGATAGGCATTCACGTTCAGAAACATTCACTCGCATCCACTTCCCTACACCCAGAACACAGCTCGAGGAGCAACATTGTAACTTGTGCATCAATAGTAGAGACATAGAAGCAGGAGTAGGGGTTTGACCTCATCGAGAGCACCCTGAACCTAGGTACATCGTGTATCTACGCTCTTGTTACCCAATCCCGTGCCAATGCCACCATTTGCTAGTTTTCCCCTTCTTTAAACACGATCGGAACTCCTTTGGTGCTGTCGTGATTCATCCCACGACAGTTGGTGCCCACCGTGGGGTAAATGGTGACGGATGGGTCTGTGTTTTGCACGGAACCTCCTTTGTCCGAGTCCGGTGAGCGCGTCGTCACCGGTGAAAGTGCATTATGGTCAACTAGAGGGGGTGAATAGGTTGACTACCATTTTTTATTCTTTTCCTTTTAGTTATGGCTAAACAAGATAAAACAAGGTTCTCTAGATTTGCAACTAGGTGATCAACCTATGTGATACAAGATAAGATACGCAACAGAAGTAAAACGAAAGGTAACAAGATAAACCACAAGTGTAAACAAGGATACAAGGATATGTTTTCTGTAGTTCCTTCTCAAGAGAAGTACGTCTACGTTGGTGAGGTGGGGAGCCACCTATGCGCTCCTCAATAGCACAGTTGTGCACACCTTATTCTCCTTGAGCTTCTCCGGCGAGGGAGATTCTCGTTTCCACTATGAGGTCGACTTGAAGGCGTTGACCAAACCTTTACACGATGTTGAGGACACTCCAAAATATGGATGGAGGCTCTCAAACAATCCGAAGCTTCTTTGCAACAAGGTGGAAGCTACAAGCACAAGATCTACTAAGGTTTCTAGGCCTCAAGTAGGATTCTAGATCTACTAGGATGTGGTGGATGGATTTGCAATTCCTTTGGTGGAATCACGGATCTAGGTCTCCTGTAGCTCTCCACAAAGTTATGGAGTGATTAGGTGGTTGGAGAGGGAGATCTAGGAGGTTGAAGCTTTCATTAATGGCTAGCAGAGAGTGTGGGAAACGCTTGGCATTTAAGAGGTAGGGGAAGGTCTTTAAATACCCCTTCCCCAATCTGACCGTTGTCCACTCCCACGCAGCACCGGAGGTTACAGTGTTTGCACCGGAAGCTCCGGTGGTCTTCGTACACTTGAGCTAGCACGACTCCTTTCTCTTCTCTGCGGTTACTTTAGTGGCGGAGGCCCCGGTGGTGCTGGCGGAGGTTCTGCCCACCGGAGGTTCCAGTTGGTTCCGCCCTAGCCTCCGCTGGTATGCACCCGAAGGTAATTTTGGTGGACCCTGCACCGGAGCCTCCACCGATACCCAGTGCCACATGTAGCCCAGTTGGACTGGCGGAGGTACCGGTGGTTCCGGCGGAGGTACCGGTGGTTCCGGCGGAGGTTCTGCCCACCGGTAGTTCCTCCCTAGGCTCCGTCGTGAGCCACCCGAAGAGGGTTTTGGCAGAGGCATAACCGGAGCCTTCACCAGAACCCCGCGCCTGGGAATATGCCGAGAAACCGTAGGGGGGGGAGGTTCCGGTGGTTTGACCGGAGCCTCCGTTGCCTGTAGAAACTGCTTCCCAGCTTTGTCTTTTTGAGCTCTTTCCTTTAGGATAGATATTCTAAGCCTTTGAGAATGTTTATTGGGAGTATTTTGGCATTTTGATGAGTATCAAACAAACCCTGCACATGCTCTAAATAGATATTAGTCCGTTAGCTATGTTGTCATCAATTATCAAAACGGAAGATGATCTTTCATTCTTCCCCTTTTTGGTAATTGATGACAACACAACCATTTGCATAGCTAGATCACAATCAACATGGACGGAGCTCCCCCTAGAGATATGATCCCTCCACGTTGAGAGAACTAAGCAAGATAAATATGATGATAACTAGCAAACTAGCTAAAAACACATATTAAGGACCCCATAAATATGATAGAATTAAAGCACTAGGTTCACATGTCTCACACCATGCATAACAAGGTTCACATAAACAAATAATAAACATACGAAGTCCTCAAATAACCAACTCTCTCAAGCAAGACGAAATAATCAAAACGGAAACACGACTTGAGAGAGAACCCATGCAAATTCCCAATGCCCCTAAAATAGATGTCTCTCCCCCTTTTGCATCAAGATACCAAAAGAGGGAAAAGACCGATGCTAACGCCCCAAGGTTCACTCGGAGGAGTTGTTCATGATAGGAGGATGGGCACGGCGGCGAGAGCTAGTCACTTCTTCTCCAGGTTCCTCATCAGACCATTCAATTATTTTACCCTTGGAATCCTTGGCCTGTCACTTGTCCCAAGTCGTAATGCTATCTTGAACCGGAGAATCCACGGTCTCCCCTGCATCACGACAAAGCTTCCTATCTACCTGTGCTGCCTTGCGGTGCTTGAGTTTCTTGTCATAGTGAACTTCCCACTGATGTTGCTCGATCTTTTTGTTCACACGGAACACCTTCTTGAGAGCTCTAGCCATCCATTTGAAAGCATTGTCAGAAGGAGGAGGACGAGAGGGCCTGGCTTCTTCTTCGTCTTCTTCATCAATAATTACCTGTGGCTTGGCCTTGCCCTTGCGAGGAGCGGGAGTGGGATGCACAACCGGCTCAGTATGGTCCTTAATAAGAAGCATTTTCTTCGTTTGCGGGATCCAACTGGTGTCATCAAGGGGATCCTTCGGGAACTTGGCCTCCCACACGTGCAAGATGATCTTCAATGGCCCAAAGCAAGTATTCTTCCTTTGCACTATGACATGTCACAATTCATTCCAGATATAGTCAAGCACATCAAGTTTTTGATTCGGAGAGCCGCTTCTCATGAGTAAGGAGCATTAGGTTCTTGAGGAAACTTTGGATCTCATCAATGTTGCCCGCCTTGGGGTTGATTGTCTCTCGATAGATACGGAGCATAATGTCATAGGTGGGGTAGAGGCCCTTGACCAAACCAACTGCAAACTTCTTCCAGTGATAGAGAGGAGTAATTTGATCCTTGTTGATGGAGGAGGCATTGGTCTCATGAACACAAAACCACTCACTATCATACTTGGGGGCACCACCAAAAGGGCCATGATCCGGATAGCCACCGAGAAGAACACCGAATTCGGACCACTTGATGGTGAACTTCTTCCCCTTTTTCATCCAAATGAGGCGACGCTCAATTTTATTGGCAAGATACACGGTGGCCAAAAACTCACATACAAGCCCCTCATCATAGTATTGTTGCACTTGCATAATGGGACGAAGATCAAAGGCATCAACAATTTCCAGAGCTTCTCCAAAGTAGTTAGGCTTCCTCTCCATATGGCCAAGAATAATAGCATGTTGCGGAGCAACATTTTCCTTGGTCTTCCTCATAAGAATCTCATTGTAGATCTGTGCTTGGAACACGGTATGGAATCTTGTGTCCCGTTCCCGAAACTGTGGTATCAAGCAGTCTCGGTCAATGATATACGGGTTCTCGCGGCGAGTTTACAAGAAAACACTCTCGGATACTTGAGAGGCGGATTTCTCCTTCCGGGGCAAAGTCTTCTCCGGGGCCGGGAACCTTGTCTTGCGCTTGGGTTGAGAAGGATCCAAGGTTTCTTAGATCTCATCCACTCGTGGTGCCTTGCGACCACCCATCTTCTTGGTATGAACTCCCTTTGAACCGGATGCATCTATGAAAGAGATAGAAGGAAAAGCACGATGAAGAGATAATGCTCAAGTTTAAACAACGCACAAATCAAAGAAACCAAGATTTGGGGAATATTAGAGAGGAACAACAACGAGATAGGTCATATGAACACAATGCACCCTAGGATTCGAAGTAATTCATTCCTAATAATCACAATCTAGATTTCTAGGGTTTGTACTCGAGATTCCCTGCTCCAAAACCCTACTCCATACATCTAAATGCGAAGAATAAGGTGCTCCTAGTGCTTCTCCATCCGTCAACAAGATGGGAGAGAGAGGGAGCCACATACCCGCATCCATGGTGAAGGGTGAAGGAGGAGGAAGATCCCAGAGGCGTCCAAGACGAGGAGAAGGCCTCCTGGCGGTGGAGGGCCCGTCCCGGCGGCAGAGAGGAAGGGGGGCGGCGGTTGTGAGGAGGATGAGTGGGGGCGAGTGGGGGAAAGTGAGATCTAAAGATCTCTTTCCCCGCTCGCCCTAAGTTTATCCCCACAGAACCGTAACGAGCGGAGGCTCTAGTGCTTTCACCGGAGGTTCCGCTCCCTGCCCATGAGGTGTGGTGCGGTACAGACCCGTTGGGTGAGATTCGCACCAGCGGAAGTACCGGTGGTCAGGCGCGGCGGAGACTCCGGTGGTTTCACCGGAGGTTCCGCTCGACCTAGTCTCAGCGCGCCAAGATCAGAAAAACAAGAGCATCGTGACGGAAGTGGGCTTTGGGGGAAAGGAAGCTTGGGTTGGATAGTTGTAACTGTCATACGAGATACATTACTTGATGCGAGTTCGCAAGATACAAAAGAGAAAAAGCCGAACTCGCACAAGTTTCCAAGAGGGGAATAGTATGTGCGTGAAAGCGCCAAAATAAAATCAACTCCTTGAGTAGGAGGTTGGTGGCCGTGGCCACCATTTTTGAGTGTGTACTTTGGCACCGCGAAGATGTATCTTGGGTCCAAGATTACTACTCACAATTAAGCACAATAAGACACAAAATGACTAGATATGCAATGAAGAATTTATTTCCGCATAATAAGAGGAGGGTACACTCATGAGTTGAGTGACGCTCCCCCTATGTCCATTCCTACATCCAAACCTAATAACACATATAGTGAAGGTACTTATGCAAGGTTTCAAGTGAAGTTGGATGAATCTGTGACATTTAGTTCATTCCTCAAAGCTCGAAATCTTGGTTCATCAAGAGCCTTCGTGAAGATATCTGCAAGTTGATCCTTGGCTGATACATATGAGAGATCAATATCACCCTTCTCAACATGATCCCGAATAAAATGATGACGGATCTCAATGTGCTTCATCTTCGAGTGAAGAACGGGGTTGTAGGCGATCTTGATAGCACTCTCATTGTCACAAATAAGAGGCGCCTTGTCAAAATGAATACCATAATCCTTCAAGATCCAAAGCAATTGGGCCCAACAACTTGCCGCAAAAATGTAGCCTGCCTCGGTGGTGGTGAGAGCAATGCAGTTTTGCTTCTTTGAAGAACAACACACCAAGGAGCGACCAAGGAATTGGCAACCCCCGGATGTGGACTTCCTATCCGTTTTCTCTCCCGCATAATCCAAATCCGAATACCCAATGAGCTGAAAACTTGAACCCTTGGGATACCAAAGACCAAAATTTGGGGTATGAACTAAATATCGAAAGATTCGTTTGACGGCTTCCAAATGAGTTTGCCTCAGAGTGGCTTGAAACCTTGCACATTTACCTACGCTATACATGATATCCGGTCTAGATGCGCAAAGGTAAAGCAAAGAGCCAATCATGGAATGGTATACCTGTTGATCTACCTCTTTACCATTAGGGTCGGGTTTCAAGTCAAGGGTTGTGGACATGAGAGTCTTCATAGGCTTGGCATCATTCATATTGAATCTCTTGAGCATGTCCTGAGTGTATTTGGCTTGTTTGATGAAGATTCCTTCATGATATTGATTCACTTCAAAGCCAAGGAAATACTCCAATTCTCCCATCATAGACATCTCAAACCTATTGGTCATAAGCTCGCAAAAATCTTCATTGAACGAAGTGTTAGTACACCCAAAAATGATGTCATCCACATAGAGTTGGCATATGAACAAGTCACCTCCAACCGTCTTGGTACAGAGGGTGGGATCAATTAAACCAACATTAAACCCACGATCCACTAGAAACTCTTTAAGGTGCTCGTACCTGATGCGTGTGATACACACGTTCGTTGGGAGACCCCAAGAGGAAGGTATGAAGAGCACAGTAGCAAGTTTCCCTTAGAAAGAAACCAAGGTTGAATCGACCAGTAGGAGGAAGGAGTAACTTCAAAAGGTGAAGCAGCTGAGATGTCAGGGCACACTACCGGTTCAGAAGCAACGTGGAACCTGCACAACACAATCAAATCACTTTGCCCCAACGAAGCAGTGAGGTTGTCAATCTCACCGGTTTTGCTGAACACAAAGAGGTTACACGTATGGTGTGGAAAACAGTAGTAACAACATGAAAGAAGTATGAAAGCAGTAGGTGTTTATCAGTATGAGGAAAAAGGACCAGGGACCACAGTTCACTAGTGGTGCGTCTCCGTGAAAGATAAATAACACGTGTGGTGAACAAATTACAGCTGGGCAATTGACAGAAATGAAGGTTGCACCGTAGTGCATATGCAATACATAAAGATTACTATGTGATTCATGCGGGCATTACAACAAGATACATAGACCGTTATCCAACTTCATATATGACTAAAAATCCACCCTTCGAATATCATCTGAACAAATGTTGTGTATTAAGTTGCAAGCAACAGATAATTGCACTCAGCAAAGTGTGTAATGTAAACAATAATATCATCCTTAGACAAAGCATTGTTGTTTTCTCCCTAATGGCAACATCACATCCTCCATCCGTCACGTTTCTGTCACTCGAGCACAGATGAAAAGGAGACATGAACCCAGTATCAAGCATAAGTACTCCCTCTTGGAGTTACTACCATCTACTTGGCTAGAGCATCTACTAATAACGGAGAGCATGCAAGATCATAAATAACATATGCATGAAGATAACATGATAGATTGATAATCAGAAGACATAGCATTCAACATTCATCAGATCCCATCAAACACAACATGTAGCATTACATAAAGATGATCTTGATCATGTTAGGCAGCTCACAAGATCTGAACATGAGGTACAAAGTGGAGAGAACAACCATGTAGATACTTCTATGGACCCGTAGTCCAGGGATGAACTACTCACGCATCACTTCGGAGGAGGGCATGGTGGTGTAGACTCCTCTGGTGATGATTTCCCCCTCCGGCAGGGTGCCGAGTAAAGCTCCAGAACCCTCCCGATCTCGGGATGACGGTGACGGCGGCCTCGGGTGTTTCTCGGGTAAAAGTGGTATCCTCCTAGGGTTTTTGTCTCGAGGGGATTAAATAGGCGAAAGGGCAGAGGCGATGGAGGCCTGGGGGGCCCACACCACCCCCCGGCGCGGCCAAGGGGGGCGCGCCGCCCTATGGTGTGGGCCCCCTGAGCCCCCCCCCTCGGGTCTCTTAGGGACTCCGTGGAACCTTCGGGAATTGTAAGACTTTCGGGCTTCGAATTTTCCAATTCCGAGAATATTTTCAGAACGACTTTTCTGAAACTAAAAACAGCAGAAAACAGGGAACTGGCTCTGTGGCATCTTGTCAATAGATTAGTCCGGAAAATCAATAAAATGACATAAAGTGTATAGCAAACATGTGGGAAACAATAACAAAACAACATGGAACATCAGAAATTAAGGATACGTTTATGACGTATCAACATCCCCAAGCTTAGTTCCTACTCGTCCTTGAGTAGGTAAATGATAAAAAAACACAATAATTTCTGAGGTGACATGCTACCAACATAAACTTGATCATCAATAATGTAAAAGCATAAGTAAGCCGAGATCATAGAACTTCAACACAAGCATGATAAATAAAACTTTACTAATAAAGCATAGCAATCACTTTTCATCATGAGAAGTAACTCAAATAAAAGATCATGAATAACGATGCAAAGAAAGATATACGTTTGTTTCAAGTATAGAGAGAACATGTCAAAGTGATATTTCGCTAGTTCTGAAGAGTGGGGCAAAACATAAATGCCAGGACACCTTCAAAGTTCACGAGGAAGAGTAGAACAAATAATTAAAGAACAATCAATAACACATCATGAATCAATTAATAATGTTTCTAGGACAAATGCACATAAAACTCAAAATGGCAAAAATGTTCTCTCAACTGTGCATAAAGTTCGAAGATGGAGACTCGACATAAAAGTAAAAGAAAGTCCCTTCGGAGAGGGAAGCATGGATCACTCATGTGCTAGAGCTTTTATTTTATTAAACAGAGGTATTAAAACTTGACACTCCTCCCAACCATCTTTCACAAACCATGGCTAACCGAATCCTCGGCTGGCTGCCAACAATCACATACCATGGAGGAGTGTCTATATTTTAAGAGAGGTATATGATTATGTCAACGAATGGTAAACAGAAAATACAGTAC
Organism: Alopecurus myosuroides; assembly: GCA_028641055.1. Classification (NCBI taxonomy): domain Eukaryota; kingdom Viridiplantae; phylum Streptophyta; class Magnoliopsida; order Poales; family Poaceae; genus Alopecurus; species Alopecurus myosuroides. The sequence goes on along the minus strand of CM054059.1, from coordinate 115,309,585 downwards.
GTCACAAGCCAACTAGACTTCACAAGAGCGGCTCCCATAGAAGGACGCACCTTGGTAGAAAGTCATCCCCCTTTATCTTTTGTTTACACAATTATGCTTTGACTGATAAATCAGGGGCAAAAATAGTGAGGATAATTTGTGTTATTAATTTGGGGCTGGGCACCCCGCTGCCAGCTCTTCTATCATTGGATAAGCGGATGAATCCACTAGTCCAGGGTGTGAAAGTCCAATCAACAAGTGAGATAAATATTCTCTATTTACGTCCTCATGAGCTAAAACAGGAGTAATTTTGAAAATTTTAAAGGTAACACATGAGAAATTTACTTTGGAGTGGCGGTTAATTACCACATGTAGGTAGGTATAGTGGACACAATGGAAAAACTTTGGTTTTTGGGAGTTGGATGCACGAATAGAGCTCATACTCAGTACAGGTGGAGGCTAGCAAAATACTGGGAGCAACAAATCAAGAGAGCATAAGAGCCATAATCATGCATAGCGACATAAACATCATTAATCAATGCATAAGTGGTACCACAAATTATAAAACTAAATGACCATGGAGGCTATTCGTGACTGGTTCATAGTCATAAACATGGTGTGAGCATCCGCCAAGTCAACCAAATAAAACATCCAAAGGAGAATACCACAAATTTATGCTTCAATATGACAAGAACAACTCATGATTCTTTCAATGGCACATTAAACACTCTCAGATATTTGAGGATAATCATGTTACTCAATAACCACAAGGATTTAAAACTAAAATAACTTCTAGCATGATATGAAAAAGTTCTAGTCACAATCTATACAAGCTTCTACTTGCACCGTTAAAAATTCTACCTCAAGCAGCAGTTTCTTTTCCCAACAAGCACCATACAAAACATGCTTTAACAAAAATCCTCTACATTCTACAGAAAGAAAACATGAGAGTACTCACATACCACTACTAAAACTAACAGCTCTGAATAAGAGATGCAATGAAAACAAGAGCTAAACAGGAATTTTTGCAGCAGCTAGAAGAAAAACAAAGAATACTAGCATAACGAGTATTCAAACGAAAAAGCGGAGCATGTCTCTCTCCCAAACAAGGATTCTAGGTAAAATGACATTATTTAAGAAAGGAAAACTAAAGAAAACAAAGGAAAACAAAAGAAAAACAAACAGACGCTCCAAGTAAACTTCATATGATGTGACCAAATAAAAATATAGTTTCACGAGAAGTGACCTGATAGATAGTTGATGAAGAAGGGGATGCCTTCGATATCCCCAAGATTTGATGCTTGAGTCTTCTAAAAAATATTCTTGGATGAACCACGGGGGAATCCCCAAGCTTTGACCTTGCACTCTTCTTGATCACATATATCACCTCTTCTCTTCACACTTGAAAAACTTCCTTCACACCACACTCAAACAGTAATTCTCATTAGAGGGTTAGTGCAACAAATAAAAATCCATGGGTTATGTATGGCACAAGTGATATTGATAATTTTAAAAATTATCTAGATCTACTGATGTTTTGTGAAGCAAACAAATCCACTTGACATCGCAAAAGAGGAAATGCAAGAAAAATGGCAGAATCTGTCAAAACCAGAACAGTTTGTAAAGACAATTTTTTTCCAGGCACTTACGTTGCTCAGATCGAAAAACTTAAAGAACGAAAAAGTTGCGCAATTAGCTGGGGAAAAAGCAAAAAAAATTCAGATCATTCTGATATTCCAGTATTTTATACGATTTTTTACACTGGACAGCAGAAATCTGTTTCCTGCGCAGAAATCCGAAAACCAACTCCAACTCTCGTCAGAAACCTTACTTGGCACTACTAAAACATGAAAAGAAAGATACAAAGGAGTTGCTACAGAAGTATAAAACCCCTTGACTCAAATAAAACAGAGAAAAACAAAGCAAAAATTAAACCATGGGTTATCTCCCAAGAGGGTTTTTCTTTAATGCCTTTTAGCTAGGCCCAGAAAAATGGAATCAAGTATTTCAAAAGTAGGGGTATTCAAATCAAGATTGGGAAATTACTTAATAATTCATTGTATTTTATCTAAGTGAATTTTATAGGCTCCTCTCTTAGTACTTTTAGGCTTACTATCTTCATCAAATAAATTCTCAGGAACAATCCAATAAAAATTCTTTTCTTGGGCTTCATGCAGTGCTATCAATTTAAAGGGGATTGGTATTTTATCCTCCTTTTCGTTAATAGGTTCAGTTTTTTCAAGATCACCAACAATGTCTACACATGAGCCAACCATATTGAAATGATCAAACACTTTTCTAGCTTCTATAGCAACATCTCCAAATTCTTTAAGCATAGTTTCTAAGATGAAGTTTCTTTTCTCAACATTTTCAATGTTATTCAAGTTGAGGAACATATGTTGTAATATGGGATGGAGATTAACAACCTAGCTTCTAACATGTGAACTAAAGAAGTTGCAGCAGTCTCATATTTGGGAGTAAGTTCTACTATGGATTTTTCCTCAAGATTATCATGTTTACTAACATGATCAAAGAATTCTTTAATAGTGTCCTTTCCAAGTATAGAACCACTTCCTACCGGCAGATCTTTTAGGATAAACTTAGGGAACAACATGATGAAAAATAACAACAAAGTGACAAAAATAACAACTAGAATAAGAACTAATTTTTTTGTGTTTTTGATAAAAAAAGCAAACAAGACAAAATAAAATAAACTAAGCAAAACAAAAACAAAGAAAAGAGATTAGGAGTGAGAGACTCCCCTTGCAGAAATTCTCTTCCTCCCCGGCAACGGTGCCAGAAATTAGCTTGATGCGCGTGATACACACGTTCGTTGGGAGACCCCAAGAGGAAGGTATGAAGAGCACAGTAGCAAGTTTCCCTCAGGAAGAAACCAAGGTTGAATCGACCAGTAGGAGGAAGGAGTAACTTCATAAGGTGAAGCAGCTGAGATGGCAGGGTGCACTACTAGTTCAGAAGCAACGTGGAACCTGCACAACACAATCAAATCACTTTCCCCCTAATGAAGTAGTGAGGTTGTCAATCTCACCAGTTTTGCTGAACACAAAGAGGTTAAACGTATGGTGTGGAAAACAGTAGTAACAGTATGAGAGCAGTAGGTGTTTATCAGTATGAGGAAAAATGACCGGGGTTCACAGTTCACTAGTGGTGTCTCTCCGTGAAAGATAAATAACATGTGTGGTGAACAAATTACAGCTGGGCAATTGACAGAAATGAAGGCTGCACCGTAGTGCATATGCAAGACATAAAGATTACTATGTGATTCATGCGGGCATTACAACAAGATACATAGACCATTATCCAACTGCATCTATGACTAAAAATCCACCCTTCGAATATCATCCGAACAAACGTTGGGTATTAAGTTGCAAGCAACAGATAATTGCAGTAAGCAAAGTGTGTAATGTAACCAATAACATCATCCTTAGACAAAGCATTGTTGTTTTCTCCCTAATGGAAACAGCACATCCTCCATCCGTCACGTTTCTGTCACTCGGGCACATATGAAAAGGAGGCATGAACCCACTATCGAGCATAAATACTCCCTCTTGGAGTTACTAGCATTTACTTGGCCAGAGCATCTACTAATAACGGAGAGCATGCAAGATCATAAATAACATATGCATGAAGATAACATGATAGATTCATAATCGGAAGACATAGCATTCAACATTCATCAGATCCTAGCAAACACAACATGTAGCATTACATAAAAATGATCTTGATCTTGTTAGGCAGCTCACAAGATCTGAACATGAGGTACAAAGTGGAGAGAACAACCATCTAGATACTCCTATGGTCCCGTAGTCCAGGGATGACCTACTCATGCATCACTTTAGAGGAGGGCATGGTGGTGTAGACCCCTCCGGTTACGATTTCCCCCTCCAGAAGGGTGCCGAGGAGAGCTCCAGAACCCTCCCGATCTCGGGATGACGGTGATGGCGGCCTCGGGTGTTTCTCGAGTAAAAGTGGTATCCTCCAAGGGTTTTTTTTTCTCGGGGGGATTAAATAGGCAAAAGGGCAGAGGCGGTGGAGGCCTAGAGGCCCCACACCACCCCCTGGCACGGCCAAGGGCGGGGGGCGTGCCGCCCTATGGCGTGGGCCCACCTGAGGCCCCCCTCTGAATCTCTTCGGGACTCCGTGGAACCTTCAAGAATTCTAAGACTTCTGGCCTTCGAGTTTTCCAATTCCGAGAATATTTCCAGAACAACTTTTATGAAACTAAAAACATCAGAAAACAGGGAACTGACTCTGTGGCATCTTGTCAATAGGTTAGTCCGGAAAATCGATAAAATGACATAAAGTGTATAGCAATAATGTGGGAAACAAAATGAAAACAGCATGGAACATCAGAAATTAAGGATACGTTTATGATGTATCAGTACCACGCACGTGGAGCTTGTTTATGTCCATAGAGCGCCTTATCAAGTTTGCAGACTTAATAGGGGTGGTTGGGATCCTCGAAACCCGGAGGTTGCTTGACATATACTAACTCGTTAATGGGACCATTTAGGAAAGCACTCTTAACATCCATTTGTTGTAGCTTGAAATTATGATGAGATGCATAAGCAAGTAAGATGCAAATGGATTCAAGACGAGCTATGGGGGCAAAGGTTTCACCAAAATCAACACCTTCGACCCTTGGGACACCAATCTTGCCTTGTTGTGAATGACGATACCATCTTTGTCTTGCTTGTTCTTGAACACCCATTCGGTGCCAATAACATTCTTGCAATCCTTGGGTCTTGGCACTAACTTCCAAACCTTGTTGCGCTCGAAGGTTTTGAGTTCATCATGCATGGCTTCAAGACAATCTTGATCTTCAAGAGCTTCATAGACCTTCTTGGCCTCAATGAAGGAGACGAAAGCATGAGCCTTGCTAAAATCCGCCAATTCCTTCCTAGTGACCACCCTTCCATGAACTTGCCCAAGTATCTTGTCCTCCATGTGACCCGCTCGTTCAAGATTCTCTAGCCTTCTCTTTGATCTACGAGCTAGTATCTCCTCCAAAGATTCCTTGTATATTGCTTGAGAATCACCTTCTTCATCGGAGACATGTCCATCTTCATCTTGTCCTTGATCATCAATGGGTGAAGGATTACCACTAGGTTGAGATCTCTCAACAATGATGGGACTTTGATCATGACTTTGATGAGTAGCTTGGCCTTGATCACTTGTTTCACCTTTATCATTAGCTTGGCCTTGATCACTTGCTTGACCTTGATCATTAGCTTGAGGGCTTGGTGCATCTTCTTGGGTAGCTTGTGTATCAATGGGTGTAACCCTCAATGGGAATTATTTCACCGATCCCCATTCTTCTTATGACGATGGGAGGAATTGCATCTCTGAAAGTGCATTTTTGATATCTCTGTGTTTTGTTTGTTAGTTAACAACATAAAGGAGTTTTAACCATGTGTGCTATTTGTTGAAAGGTTATAATCATTATCAGCACATAAACGGTGTCAAAGAAATGGTGAAGAAGATAAAAGATCAACAGACGTTTTTCTGGCCTCAACAAGATCTTTTATGTGCATTCCGGAATTATTCTGGACCATCCCAGAATTATTCCGGACCATTCTGGACGATTCCGACTTCACCGCAAAAGTCTCTGTTACAATCTGGAATGATTCCGGGTGATTCCGGATCAATCCGGATGATTCCGACTTGGCCGCAAAAACTTCTGTTAGCATCCCGAATTATTCCGGATCAATCCGGAGGGACTCAAACTTGGCCGTAAAACTTCTGTTGCCATCCGGATTTCTCCGGAATTATTCCGGGTGATTCCGGATTGCATGTGGACAGTGAAGAAACCGGCTAGTTTTGTGGGGAGCTATAAATAGATGCCTTCATTCTTCCCCAAGGGTTAACTCGTCCTGAATTCAAGACCCCAATAATGGAGCTCACCCACCAAGCTAGATCTCCCATTCCCTCCACCCAAACTCGTTGAAACTTGGAGGATTGAAGGAGAAGCACCGGATCTACATCTTCACCAACCGGATTTCCATTTCCCCCTCATTAGCTTGAGGGATCCTTGCCTAGGGTTTCCTCTTGTGGAGAACCTAGGCTTCTTGCTACTCTTGGTGATTTGTGATAGTTGGGAGCCCCCAATTTGGTTGTGGGTGTGTGCCCCAAGCTTGTTTGTAAAGGATTTGATTCTCGCCTCAAAGGGGATCAGTAGTGGAAGGTGAACTAGACCTTTGTGGCGAGGTTCATCGGAGAATAAGTGAGGCCTTTGTGGCGTTGAATACGCCTTCGTGGCAGGCTCACACCCCTCCAACGAGACGTACTCCCTTAACAAGGAGGAACTCGGGAATACATCGTGTCTTCGCGTGCTTCCTGTCGGTTATCTCGTTCCCTTATCTTTACTCACTTGTACTTGTTGCATTTATTGTTGTACTCATTGCATTAGTTGATATCCTTGTCATATAGGTAAATTCACCTTAGTTGCACTATCTAGAGAATTTACCTTAGTGTCAAGCCTATTTGTGAAGAAAAATTAAAATTGGTCGTAGCACCTATTCACCCCCCCCTCTAGGTGCCAATACTATACTTTCAATTGTTATCTGAGCCTCGGCTCTGCCATCGGGCTTAACCGCCTAAGAGTTTAAGTATGGGTGATGAATCGGATATCGAAGGTTCCGCGGCGCCGGTGTCCATGAATGATCTCAATGAGTTGAAAAATTCATTGACCTCATCCATAGACACCAAAATCGACGAGTTGCGTCAATTCTTGATGGAAATCTTGAAAGCCAAAGGACCAGAGGTTACCGTCTCATCTCCTCTGGAAAAATCTCCGGAGGGCGCCAAGAAAGGGGTAGATGGTGATCCATATAAAATTGGCTTCCGTCGAGAACTCCACGAAGAAGGGTACGGAAGGAGATGGAGAATTTCACTCCGTTCCCGGAAGTTATTCTCCCGATCCTCCCGTCCCACGTCCTCATATAATCCCTAGGGGAGATCCACCTAAAATTTATGCATATTCTTTTCGTGAATGGCAATATTACATGGAGAATCACTTGAACTCTTCTTGTATAGAGCTTTGGAGGGTCACTCGCGATGGATACAAGCCTCATGACCCCAAGAACCTAACAATAAGAGAAGCCGTAGATTGTCAACTCAACTACATTGCCTTGTCAATTATTCGACGAGACATGGGTCCTAACCACATGCCGCATCTTGAACAATATTCCACCGACAAGGAAACATGGGACGCTCTTGTCGTCATGTTTGTGGGCAATGAGAGCATGCAAAGGAATAGATATGATGCCTTAACCAATGAGGCCGAAGGGTTCTATATGCATGATGGAGAGAACCACGAAGACATGTACCGAAGGCTCAAGACGCTTGCCACCGCATTCACTAATGTTGGTTGCAAGTACATTGATGATACTTGGATCAAAAGGAAGTACATGATTTCCCTCATGCCATTTTAGGGCGCGGACTTGAAGAGCATTCAAGGAAGACATGACTTCCCTACTATGACCTCAACTCAAGTTATGCAAGAAATGTGCTCCTATCAAGTGCAAACCAAGAATGCTCTTGACAACCGTGCTAGGGCCATAGAAATGCACAAAGGGGCATCGGTTGCTTTGAAGGCCAAGGTTGTGTCACAAGAGGTTGAGTATAAAGAAGAAGGCAATGAGGTGTTGGATCCATTAAAGGATCAAGAGTATGATCCCGTGCTCAAGGATATCATTGCTCTCACCGTGCAAAAGTTTTGGAGGAATCCCCCCAAGGCCAAGAAATTTGTTGAGGAGAAGACCAAGTCTCTCTATGGAAATGATGGTGCTCAAAAGTGAGTTCTTGCTTCAATTGCCAAGATAAGCACCACTTCATTGCGGAGAGTCCCTATGAAAATAGATAACACCATGGTGGCAAGCTCATTCGCAAGGACAAGTCCAAGGTTGAGTACAAGAAACCTCATTTCAAGAAGAAACCTTTCAACAAGAAACCCCATTGCGGAGTGACTCAAGAGGAATATGATTCCGGGAGTGATGAAGAAGAAGAAACCACTAGTGAAGTGGCCGCTCTAGCTATTGCCTCTACTCCATCGTCTTCATCTCTCTTTGAGTCCCCCAATGAAAATCATCCTCACCCAAATGCCAAGTCCTTAATGGCTAAGGCCTCGGAGGTATCAACTTCTCCCAACTCTAAGACCCCAAGTGAACTAGAAAATCTTGCTAGTCTTAGAGTAGAAGATGAAATGCTCTCCTTGGAACGTTTTATGTCTAACATGCAAGGGGAGACCAAGAAGTACTTCGAACATATCATGAGCCAATTGGGAGATGCCCAAGAAGCTCTTGAGAAGAAAGGTGAGGTTGAAAGAAGGGACGCGGATGAAATTGCATCCCTCACTATGACTCTTGAGGAAGAGCATGATGGTAGAGTTTCTCTTGAGGAGTAACTTGAATCTATTGAAGAAACTCATAATTAACTTGTTTCTAATATCACGAACGAACGTGACCTTGCAATTGCTAAATATAAAAGGCTAAAAAGGATAAGGTTGAGTTTGGTGTTGGTCATGGTAAACTAACCGAGGAGTTTGAAAAACTAACCGAGGCTCACAAAGCTTTGGAGAGTCAACATTCCTCCCTCAAAGAGTTGCGTGAACAACTTCAAACTCAACTTAATCAACTTAACAACCCTAGCACCTCTACTTCTTCTTGTAATCATGCAAATATTATTGAGGAAAATGCTAGGTTGAAAGATGAACTTGCAAGGCTCAAGGGCAAAGGCCCTGAAGTTGAGAAGGGTGTGGTCTCTACCCCACAAGTGGTGGCCCCTAGTCCTCATGTGGTTGTTGCTAGACCACAATTGAGTGATCCAAGGACACAAGTGGGTAAGCAAGGTCTTGGATATGTTGCCAAGAAAAAGAACAACAACAAGAAGAAGAAGAACAAGAAGAAGTCCAACAATGGTGCCTCGGGTAGTATTGTCATTAGGGACAACACTACTCGTAGCACACCCGCACAAGAAAGCAATGTTGCTTCGAGTAGTAGTGTCATGAAGGACAACACTACTCGTAGCATCTCCGCGGGAACTAACAATCCACACCATTTATTATATGTTGATTATTATGGTGTTGTGCAAGCTAAATATGTTGGTCCTATTGAGGGTTACATTGACTATACCATTTGGGTTCCAAAGACCCTTGTTTCTAACATGAAGGGACCCTCCTCGGGTCCTAACTCTAGTCAATGATCTCTTGCAGGACTATGCTTCCGGTGGGTCTAAATGGATAATTGATAGTGGATGCACTAGTCATATGACCGGAAGCAAAGAACTTGTGACGGAGTTGCGCCCAAATGACATACAAGAAACCGTCACTTATGGAGACTCGTCCTCGTATAAGGTATCGGGGTTCGGCAAGGTTGTGATTGCTCCCGATATCACTATCGTGAACGTCATGCTTGTCGAATCCCTTGGTTTCAATTTACTTTCCGTCCGCTCTCTTGGAAAGATGGGTTTCTCCGTCTTTTTTGATGAAGATATTGTGGTCCTTTTGAGGAGCAAGACTCTTGACGTCGCATATGTGGGACATGTTGAAAATGAGTTGTTCGTGGTGGACTTTTCGAAGTCTACCAACTCGCAATCAATGTGTCTTTTCGGAAAGGCGGACGTGGGATGGTTGTGGCATCGCCGCTTATCCCATATCAACATGAGAACTTTGCAAAGTCTTCACAAAGGTGGCCTTATTGTCGGACTAAAAGAAAATGTTTCCTTTTCCAAATATCGCGTTTGTAGGTCGTGTGTTGAAGGAAAGATGCATGATATCTCGCACAAGGCCAAGACTATTATTACATCAAAGAGGATCTTGGAGCTTCTCCATGTTGATCTATTTGGTGTCGTGCCCGAGGCAAGTCTTGGTGGCAAGAAGTATTGCTTGGTGATTGTCGATGATTATTCAAGATACATGTGGGTTTATTTCTTCAAGTGCAAGAGTGAAACTCAACAAACCATCATCGACTTCTCCAACGAAGTGAAACGTCAACACAGTGTGAAAATCATGGATATTAGGAGTGATAATGGTTCGGAGTTCAAGAACTACACTTTGAATGAATTCCTTAGTGAAGAATGCATTCGTCATCAGTACTCCGCCACTTACACTCCTCAACAAAATGGTGTTGCCGAAAGGAAGAATCTCACTCTCTTGGATATGGCAAGGACCATGTTGGCGGAGTATTCTTCCCCCCAATATTTATGGGCCGAGGCCATATCCACCGCATGCCACTCCTCCAACCGCATCTACATCTGCAAGGGCTTGGACAAGACTCCATATGAGATCCTCACCGGCAACAAGCCCAACGTCTCCTACTTCCGTGTATTCGGTTGTAAGTGCTTCTATTTGATCAAGGGTGTTAGGTTGTCTAAATTTCAATCCAAAACTATTGAGGGTATATTTGTTGGTTACGGTGCCGAATCCCACACTTATAGAGTCTTTGACAAAGCCTCACGAATTGTCATAGAGTCTTGTAGTGTGGTTTTCGAGGAAAATGATGGCTCCCAAGTGGCGCAATTTCATGTTTCTAATGTAGATGTTGAAATGCCTCAAGAAGCCATAGGAAGGATGGGTGTGGGATTTTTCCGCCCCATCGAGGGACACCTTATGGCGACTCGAGAAGGACTATGCTCTACTCAAGTGGAGCCCTCCTCTATAATAGAAGAACAAGCCAAGGAGCCAAGTGATGCACCTAACCAAGAACATGTTGAAGACCCTCCTCTTATTGACCAAGCTACTACGCAAGATGCAACCACTCCTATCATTCATGCTAGTCAAGGTCAAGGCTAAGATCAACCATCCTCATCCTCCTCTTGTCAAGTGGACGCTAGTGTTGAAGATATTATTGTTGATGATGAAGATGATGTGACGCCCCGAGATCGGGCACTATGCAGATTCCAGCATTCCCGCCAAAATCCACATAATAACCGATTCCAGGTTGCCACTTATGATAACATTACAACAGTTCACGAATATTCCACAATTACAACATAAACAGATAGATACAAGATGACTCAAACGAGTCAGGGATACAACTGATACAATACAAAGATCCAAATATCAGCGGAAGAAACAACATCGCGTCCGGCTACGGACAAGATACAAATTGGACTAAGAGTCCTGAAGATAACCGAGAGCGTCCAATCCCTGCCCAGGCCAAGCCGGAGGGATTCCCAAGCTAACGTCGTCAGACTTCAAACCTGTTGACTGCAATATTGAATATGCAGCCACGAAAAAGATTCGTGGGTCAGTACGGTTAAGTACTGGCAAGGGGGATAAAACCCATACTCACAAGTTACCGGCGTAGCCAGTCATCACAAGATACAAATACTTTGGGATCAACGGAAAGAAAGGGATTATTGCAAATAAGCGACAGCAGGCTGCACTAACCAACTACAGAGAGATACTACCAACTCCGGCTAACAGAAAGAGGATAAGATCGAGTATCGTAACCAACTGAAAGTAACTCCAAACAAACCCATCCTGGATCTCGCCCCTTATCCAAAGAAGCAATCCGAGGATAACTCACACAGTTGGATCAATGAATAATGGATCAGGTTGTTGTGTCAATAAGACTATTACTAGTCAAGTTATTATCATTAGGTGTAAGTTGTCTGAGTACTTGTTAGCCAGTACTTTCACCAAGTAATCCATAACCGCGGAAAACACGGCTTCTCGAGAAGATTTATCCCTGCAGGGGTGTGCTCCAGTACCCGTACACACTCAAGCCACCAACTAAAACTCAGGTTGGCTTGACACGACCCAAACCATCTCTACAACCCATCCTAGGAGCCACGGAGCTATAAGGTCCCAGCCACGCAGCCGAATACTCAGCGCAGGTGTGCAAAACTCCCGCAGGACACAACACCCCGGCACTACGGGCCTCGCCCTATATGCATCATCATCATCAGTAACCATGGGTGATCAACCCATTATGCAAGGAGCAAATGGAACACCCGAACTAAGTGTGGCTCTTCGGACAAGCTGCAGATCAGGTCTAAGTCGAGGGGGGTCCCATACTACCACCCGGATGCGGTGAGCATGCTCATCATGGATCAGTAGACAAGACCCTTTTCCTAATTAAGTTCGACACTAGCAGGCCTCAAAACCACAAAGGGCCTCCTGCCGGTGCCTTATCAGCATATTATTAATAACAGGTTAATTGATTAACATCGAGCCCCCAGAACAATAAAAGTAATCTAGTAACGGAAAGTAACGGGTAACAGACTCGAGCAAAACAACCTAAGCATGCTAGTAAGACACTGGCTCAACCAAAGGGGTGATAGGAGTGGAGGTGAGGCAATATCAAGGTTAAGGGATTCATGTGATGGGTTCGTAACAGAAACAACTACTACCAAGGCTAGCAGAAAAGAACAACGGAAAGAATCGGTAGCAAGTGATGAAAGGCAGCCATTTGGCAGCAAGTGAGTATACTTGCCTGAGATCCCGCAAGGTAGCAGAACTTGTCGTTGCTCACATCATCTCAACGTCCTATCCGGGAAGAAGCAACGAACCTCGAACAAACACCGGATGCAACAATTACTACTACAGCAAAAGATCCAGCATGATCCTATTTTATATGCATGACATGGCAAGATGCAACAGGGGAAACAACTTAAGCAATTTAATCGGAACCGGAGTCCGGAGAAATAGGAATTGGTTCAAGTTGTTTATCTAACCATCAATTTAATTGTTATTTAGCATGGCAACAATGGGATAGATGAGTTAGGAAATTTAAATGGAAGGGGGCAACAGCTGGAAATAATTAGCCCACACATTCCATATGTTGTCATATAGGTGAACATGCATAACAAGATCTAAAGTGCACAAGACAAGATGCAAACAGGAATATGGATGGCATGAACATATTAAAGATATGAAAACGATTGGAAAACATATTTTATTTGTTTGATTTGGAATTAAAATGAATTAGTTATGAATTTTGGCAATTTCAGTTGCATTAAATAAGAGGTGAAACAATTATTCAATCTAGATGTCGCAAACCAGAAAACAAAGTTGATATTCAAGTGTGGCATTCAATTTTGGATGAAAAACATGTTTGGAGTATTTAATTTGGAGCAACCATTTGAAAGTTATTAATTATGCCAATTAATTAACCAATTTAAGGATTATTAAATAACATTAATTTTAATTGTCCAAATTGCAAAACAAAGTTGACAAACAGAGAGTACATTGAATTTGAACTGAAAAACATATTTTATTTGTGTGATTTGAATTAATTATGAATTAATTATGGAATTAACCAATTTTGAGATGAATTGTTTAAATTTGAAATTTGAAACAATTTGAATTGTGCAAAACAGATAACAAATGTTATATTTGAAAAGTTCATGGAATTTTGATTGGAATACATATAAAATTTGTGCAAATTGGAGTTACCAATTAAAAGTTATGATTTTTAGAAAATTCACTCGTTTTCTGGAATTTTTGGAAAAACAGAAAAGGGCCTGGAACTTTCTGCACCCGGGGAGAACAGACCCATGCTGGATGACAGATGGGCCCAGCGCCCGCGTGGTGCCACTGTGGCGCGGGTGGAGGCTGACTGGGCTTCCAGCGAGCATGACAGGTGGGCCCTGCGCGGGTGTGGGCAAGGGAAAAAAAATTGGGGAGGCAAATGCCTCCCCTGGGATTTGATCCCGGGACCTCTCCCTTGGGCGCACGGGTCTGTACCAATTGGGCTAGAATCGGTTGCTTGACAGGTTCGGGTAGCAAAGGAGGTTATGCTTCTGTTCCCGTCAGATATTTAGACGAACCTGAACTTTGTTCAGGGAACTGCACACGCACGGGAGATCGAGGACGGCCGGCGATCGAGCTTTTGCGTCGATGCGGCGCAACACGGCGGGGCGGGGCGGTGAGGTGTGGGCCGTGTGGAGGCGGACAAGAGGGTAGAGGAGGGAGATGCGATCGGGGCTTACCTCGCGACAGAAGGAGGAGGCGGAGCAGACTCGGTGCAGGCAGAAACTTGGCCGGCGGCAAAGCTTCACGGCGGCGGCGGCTCGGGCCTCCTCCCGCCTCCGCTCCTTCACGAAAACCGACGAGGAATCGACCATGGTTCCATTCCCGTGGAGATATGGACTTGAGGGGGCTCGTGGTGGCGGGACGGTGGCGGTGGACTGACGGCGACGTGGAGGTACAGAGGTGTTCGGCTGGGTTCAGAAACAGAGGGAGATGGAGGTAGAGAGGGTGGCGGCGGTGTGGGAGGAGGCTAGGGTTAGGTAGGGCTCGGGGAGGGTGGCTGGGTGCTTTTATCGGGGAGGGAGCGTAGGTACGGCAGCGCATCCGGGAGGGGGCGGAAGGATCCGATGGTTGTTTCCCCGTTCGTACTGATGACGACAGCCACGAGGAAGAAGACAACAGGGAACGGGCCAGAAAGGATATGGGCTTGGGGGGAAGAAAAAAAAGAGTGGTGGGCTTGCCTCTCTCCTAGGCTATTTCCCTTTTTCCCCCTTTTTTTTGCAATGAAAAGAAAGGGAGAGAGATGAATAGAAAAGGTTTTGGGGTTTAAATTTTTATAAACAAATTTTATTAATTGCAAAATAATGAGTAAAGCAATTGTGCACATTAATTCCAAAATTGAATTATTAATTGGAGTTTTAAGTTGCTATTTGAAATTCCATTAGTTTTCCTTAAAGATTGATATTTAAACAATTTATTCAATAACCCCAACAATTTAGGAGACATTATTGAATTAATGGTGTGCAATAATTTGTTTTTGTTGAACCCACAGTTTGATCTTGCCCATTAAGGAGGATAAATGATTTGAAATTTAATTGCCATTAGGAGGTTTGATAAAAGGAAAGACTTTATTAACAAGCAATTGGATTAGAACAATATCAAATTATTGAAAAACAATTGAGTGGTTTAGTTTTGCAATTTTTGAAATTGGAAATTTGAACATGTGGGAAAGTTTCAATTGTGTTTGAATTTTTGAGTTGCTTTGAAAAACAGAATGCAATGCTCATGTGATGCATATGATGCAAAGCAAAAGGAAACAAACACTTTCTACCAAAGGTAACACCCCAGGTGTTACAGACGACACCACTAACAAGGGATTGCGCCCTCGCAATCCACCTGCTAACCCGGGAGGGGAAAGAAGTTGACTATCGATTCTTCGTGCTTCCGGTTGATCTCCTCGACACCACTAACAAGAGATTCTCGACACCACTAACAAGGGATTCTTGCTCGGAGTGACGACGATGTTCTTCCACCAGGAATCTTCCGATGATCGAACCTATTAGGTTAACGGCTCAGAAAACGTCCACCCACGTAGGATCCTAACACTTTGAAAGATTGAGTACGAGAGTAGACTCCAAAACAAATGAGATAGAAGGAGAAGTGGAATATAGATAAGGAGGTTGTTGTGTCAGTAAGACTATTACTAGTCAAGTTATTATCATTAGGTGTAAGTTGTCTGAGTACTTGTTAGCCAGTACTTTCACCAAGTAATCCATAACCGCGGAAAACACGGCTTCTCGAGAAGATTTATCCCTGCAGGGGTGTGCTCCAGTACCCGTACACACTCAAGCCACCAACTAAAACTCAGGTTGGCTTGACACGACCCAAACCATCTCTACAACCCATCCTCGGAGCCACGGAGCTATAAGGTCCCAGCCACGCAGCCGAATACTCAGCGCAGGTGTGCAAAACTCCCGCAGGACACAACAACCTGATCCATTATTCATTAATCCAACTGTGTGAGTTATCCTCGGATTGCTTCTTTGGATAAGGGGCGAGATCCAGGATGGGTTTGTTTGGAGTTACTTTCAGTTGGTTACGATACTCGATCTTATCCTCTTTCTGTTAGCCGGAGTTGGTAGTATCTCTCTGTAGTTGGTTAGTGCAGCCTGCTGTCGCTTATTTGCAATAATCCCTTTCTTTCCGTTGATCCCAAAGTATTTGTATCTTGTGATGACTGGCTACGCCGGTAACTTGTGAGTATGGGTTTTATCCCCCTTGCCAGTACTTAACCGTACTGACCCACGAATCTTTTTCGTGGCTGCATATTCAATATTGCAGTCAACAGGTTTGGAGTCTGACGACGTTAGCTTGGGAATCCCTCCGGCTTGGCCTGGGCAGGGATTGGACGCTCTCGGTTATCTTCACGACTCTTAGTCCAATTTGTATCTTGTCCGTAGCCGGACGCGATGTTGTTTCTTCCGCTGATATTTGGATCTTTGTATTGTATCAGTTGTATCCCTGACTCGTTTGAGTCATCTTGTATCTATCTGTTTCTGTTGTAATTGTGGAATATTCGTGAACTGTTGTAATGTTATCATAAGTGGCAACCTGGAATCGGTTATTATGTGGATTTTGGCGGGAATGCTGGAATCTGCATAGTGCCCGATCTCGGGGCGTCACAAATGATGATAAAGGCCATGTTGGTCAAGACGGGGATCCAAATGATCAAGATGATCAAGTGATCCCTCCTCGCAATAATGAGGAGATCGAAGCCCGTCGTGCTAAAAGGATAAGAAGAGCTTTGAATCATATTGATGCCCAAGACAACAAGGTTGTAAGGACCCCAGACCGGCAGTCTGAAACCCTCCGTATGCATACATTCACGATCCCAGAAAGATCAGTCGTGAACAACATACACAGTTGGCACACAGAAATACATCATCCATTACACGAATACATAAAGGTATTACACATATATCACATGATCAAGTTTAACACAACTGCCGCATGGGGCAGGCAACTTATCAAACACAGCGGAAGACAAATAAAACACAACGTAGTTGAGCCCAAGTCACGCCTTAACCTACAGGCTGCTGACCCGGAGACAATCCTAGTTCGCAAAGCCGTCAACTCCGTACTCCTCTTCATAGATATCCTTTGGAGGCTCCTTCTCCAAATCTGATAAGTAGATACCAGGGGCGAAACCATAATGAGTACATTTGAATGTACTCAGCAAGACATCCATCATGTCACTTACCAACATGCAAGTATGCTTATATGGTGGAATAGGTAGGCTATAAATATGGTTCACTATCAATGGTGTTCATATATGATGACACCACAGTTGCAGTCAGGTTAATCTGTATCTTCGTTGAAGAAGATACTTCAGAAGAAAATAATATAGTTTTATTTCTCTTGTAGATATCACATGTACAAGAGGTTTCGTAAAGTTTTGTTAAAGAAGGTTTTCTCTTTGCAAAACTTCTTGGAATCAGTTTCCAGAATTCTTGCTTAGAGTAGAAAAGGTTTTCTTTGCAAAACATTTTGTTTTGTATAACATCATCTGGCTTTTCATCATCGACGATACCTCCACGGTATAAGTTTCCATTCTTTCCGAACTTCACAAGTTCAACACTTCCTTTCCAAAATTCCCTTTCAAAAACTTCTTTTTGAAAACATTGACACAATGCTAGCTACATGGCCATTCAACTGTCCATATCCGAGGACGCGGCTTCTTCGAAAAAGTTATACTCTGCAGAGGTGTACACATCCACCAGATCCAGTACACCTCCCGTGAAACAACCACGGACTGTAACAACAGTATGTAAACATCAGGTATCTGATCATAACCATCCACTATGTTCAAGCTAGAATATGCCTATCTCTCGATTGAGTTGTTCTCCTCGGCACCATGTCGCACCTCGCCATGACAGGAGACTCAACCGATGCAACCGGAGGGAAAATTAATCCCACACTTTATATGCCTCAACATTGGGAGTTTTGACGACATTCGGTTCGAGGGTACGACGCCCCTTATAGCAAGTGAGATAGCACACACTAATAAGAACAAACTTCAAGTTAAGCCCCGTGCCCATGTTGGGGTAGGGTGGCAGTACGGTAAAGGTTGTCCGGCGAAGACTAGGTTATGTGTCATTTTTGAAAACACCACCTTCTCAAAAATGACCACTTCCACATTCCTCCGGAGAACAAGGATCCGCCTTTTCTCCGGGGTTTTCCGTAAAGCCTTTGTTTTGTAGAATCACAATTTTAGGGTGTCCACTTAGGGACTAGTATATTTGATGGTAATAAATACCATAGGGTGGCTTATGGGCTTGGTATTACCAAGTTTAACTACTGGCATGATAGTAACCTATAATATAGTATAGTAGTAATTTCCACATCAAAAATAGTTTTGATAATCAAGTTTTTGTAAAACTTCAGAGGTAAAACATGCATGATAGATAATGATAAGTATTGTATCAGCAAGCAATCAGGATGCTTGCCTGGTATCTCTTTGTGTCCCTGGTTGTTGGAGTGACTGGAACTTGAAACAGAGCTTCACGACACTTCCTTCCTCTTCGTTTTCTAACGCCGTAAAAAGAGAATAAAGGACACACATTCAGAACCAAACAAGACAAACAAGGCTACAAGTAATACATACAGCAAGCAATCAAGAAGTACCACCCAAGTTCTCAATTTTTCCCTTAAGAAAAATTGGCATAAAAACTATAGTTGAAAAGTCTGCTTTTTTCCTAGTGTTTATGTGTGGCCAATTCAATGATTTTTAGTTAAGAACACCATGGACCAGTGGGGTAGAGCACATGTTACTAGACAGTAGGGTGTCACATAAAACACATTTTGATGTCTAAAAATTCCCACAACAATCTCTATGGCTAGCACACATAATTTGCTAAATTACTCAAGTGGTGAAATAAGCTCATGACAACAAGTCAAGCCTATTTTTCCACCATGAGGCAAACATACCAGTGGGTGTTCCACTAGCAAATATGCTCACCAAGAGGTTAATAAGCCTCTGGTCACTTTCATAAAAGTGCTCAAAACAAACAAACAAGCATCCAAAAACTCCTACTCATACTAGTAGAAAATTTAGGAAAAATACTAGACTAGTTTAGGCTACACTAGCTAATTTTATGCACAAGTGTGCAAGCTAGCAGAGGCAAAATACTCCTCTAACCAGTACCATAAATTCTACTGGATTCCACAAAATAACATAAAAAACATAGCTAGGAAACAAGGAAAAACTATGCTTAAAATGCTACACATGTGAGGAGATTAATTCCTAGTCATCCAAGTGTTATTCATGCTTTTATGCTACTTAAGAGGAAACCTATCAGAGGTGAAAACCCTAAGATAATAATGCCACAAGGACATTCCATCCTCTGGTTTCCACACCAAAGATTCATATTTTTCCCTAAGGGAAAACAAGACAAAAAGCATACATGAATATCCTAGTATGAAATTTAGACTTTAAGCATTTCTATTTTAAATCTATTTCAAACACAAGCACCAAGTATCTAGAGGTTCTATAACCAAAATAACAGTACCTAAATGGTACTAGTTTCATGAGAATTAATCTAGCAATAAGCCTAAAAAGCATTTAAAGATCTACTCAAAACATATATTAAAGAAACACATCTAGTGTGGGGGAAATAATGTTTCCACCAAAAATGCAATGAAACCAGTGGGTGCTCCACTAGCATATCAAAGCATTAAGAGGTCACAATGCCTCTGGTCCATTTGCTAAAAATTAACAAAAAACTAAACTAGCATCTAGTGCATTAACAATACTAGCAGAAAATAATAGGGTGCTAAAATAAGCAAGGCACTGCTACTCATGTTATTGTTTTCACACAAGTGAAAACTTTAGGGGTCAAGTACTCATAACAAACTTATCAAAATGCTACTGGACCTATGGATACAACCCAAAAATATGTGGTCACAAAACCACAAATATTAATACCAAAAATTCCCCACATGAGGGAATTTTTCCAAACATCCTCATAGTAATGATTAAGCTACTCATGCTTTTCTACCAACTCAAATGCAACATAGCAGAGGTGATAACAACACAAAATCAGTACCAATATGGTACTGGATCCAATCAACAAACTCAAGTGTTTGCACATAATTGTATCACTCAAAATTACTATGCAAATATTAACTAGAGAGTAATCATATGTTAATTCTCAGAAAATCCTATTTCTTATCCACTCAAGTTCACACATTCTAACATGCTAAAATAGCTAAGTACACCTTAGAAAACAAGTTCACACAACTTTTACATGCTAGAAAACAATATTGCAACACAAAAATATAATCACACAATTTAATTACTTAAAATGCCAAAATGGCAGAAACAAGCAAATCAAAGATCTGTCCACCAAATTTTATAGGATGCTCTAAAAATTAAACCCTTCTAGGTTTGGATAGCCCTAAACATATACAAGACCATCCAGTTGAGTTTGCATCAAAATTCATCTTTAATTAATTTATAAAAATCACCAAAGTTCTCTCTGGTGTTTTACCAAATTGCATGCCATTTAAAAAATACAATGAATTTGGAAACGAGGTTAAATGCTCCTGTTAGATAATTTCAAGGGCTTTCCAATGCAATTGGCCTCACCTCATTTGGAATTGTAAAATTAAAATGGTGCTCATTTTGGTGTTTCTGGTAGCTGTTGCCAAATCATTTTTCATTGCAAAAATATCCATCCAAATGTAGATCTGCAAAGTTGAGATGGTTTAGATTTAGTTGCTTTACATCTGTGAATTTTGGTTTGTCCAAATTCATATTTTAGGTTCCCTTTTAGAGCCAAAAGCAAACAGGTAACATTCTGTAAAATTAAAATGGAAAACAAACACTTGTTGGGCCAGATCTGCTCACTGGGCCGGCCAGATCCAAATCTCACCGCGGCCAGAGCTAGCCATCGGTCGCTGACGCGCGGGCCAGCCAGCCACGCGGGCGGCCACGCAAGCAAGACCCGGCCCACGCGCCAGTTTGACTCTCTGCGCGGGGTCAAGGGAGGCTGACGTCGCCACGACGTCATGCTCGCGTCACCCGCCGGCGGGACTGCTCCGGCGAGCACGAATCCGAGCGTAAACGTTTACCATTTTACGAATCAAGCACACATACGGGTTCCTCTCGTCGTGGGCTACCAACTAGGGCCAACGCCGTTTCCAGGGAAGGACCGGAGCGCGGCCGGCGACGAGGGCACGGCGGCGGCCGGACAGGAGCTCGGCACGGCGGCGATTCCGAACGAGAGGGAGGGGGAAAAAACGACGGGGAGGCTCACCTTCTTACCCTAAACGCGTAGAGGTGCTCGGAGAGGAAGGAGGGGGCTCGAGGCGGCCGGAATCCCTCGCCGGAGTCGTCGGGCTCGGAGAAGGGAACCGGACGGCGCGGCGTCTACGGTTCGTTTCGGCCCGATTCGTTTTGCACCGAGCACAACCACAACCAGGCGAAGACGATGGAGCTAGCGGCTGCCGGCGGCGAGCACGGCAATGGCCTAATCGGCGGCGAGCTTAGAAGCTAGGGTTCGGTTTTCGTTTTTTTGGCCTTTTTGGTACAGTGAGAGAGAGAGGCTTCGAGTGGGGAGAGAGAGGGAGCAGGTAGAGCACATGGGAGGGGTTTTTAAGCAACTAGGAGCCTTCTACTCGAAGCTAAGGAAGCATGGGCAGCCATGGCGTCATCTACAGGAAGAAGAAGGACACCATGTGACTAGGATTACATTTAAGTCCCTGGAAAATTTACAAGTAGGTCCTTTGCTCTCTGAAAATGGTTGTTTTCACTAGGCAAACAAAGTTTAAATTTTAAATCCTTTTGCCCCAAATTCTAATTAGTTGAGATACACAACATATATGAAAATTGGATCAATTGGTGAAACTTTATAATTCAAAGTTGTTCAAATTTGAATTCTTACATAAATGGACATTGAATTTATTAACCTACTTAGGAGTTTCCAAAAATGATAATTTTTGGCACACATTCCTTATTTGATGTGTTCCTTATGTGGTAGAAAATTCAAGTCATTTTGAGTTACTTCATAGAACAAACTTGTTCAAATTTCAAAAAGGTGCTGTGAAGAAAACAGGGGTTTTTGGGAACTTAAACAATTCAAAAACTTGTTTCCTTTTGGTTTTCATCCTCATTCATGATATAGCGCATGTGGTATTTATTTCATGTCATTTGGAAGAAGTTTGTAGAACAAACTTGTTCAAAATCCCAAATGTTGCTGTGGAGAAAATTCATGTTTTCAGGGCTTTAATGGATTCAATTTTTGGTCTCCTCTTGTGTGTGTTCCTTATTTGACATAAGGAAGCAATGGTATGAATTTCAAATCATTTGAGGAAAGTTTCCAATAGTAACTTGTTTTAGTTTTCTGTTTCTAGAAATATTGGAATTTCTATTTAATAAAGCACTAGGCTTTTCTTTATCAATGCTTTGCCAAAATATTTATGTGAATAGAGATAGCAAGTCAATGCTCTCCAATACCTTTGTTTTTAATCTTGCAAGGTTGGAAAAACATTTGATAATATTTTGGTGAAGCATTTAAGAATGCCTCTTTTTCTGATAATCTTTTTAGGGAAATTTATTAAGTGTTTCCTCTTTCTTAATTTAGGTCTTGGAATAATATTCAACAAGTATTGGATTCATAAGATGTTTTTGGAAAACTCTTTGATCAATATTTACTTTAGAAAATATGGCCATGATCAATATTTACATTAGAAAATATTACCAAGGTCATTGGAACAATATGTTGAATATTTTGTTTTCAATTTCTTAGCCATGTAAGATTATATAATTAGTTTGTTTAGTTGCACTCAAACAACTACAATCAAAGTTTAATTGTCAAGCAATTAGCAAAACAACTGTGTTATCAGGTATTCCAAAATTGGGATGTGACAGGTCTTCCCCCCTTAAAAAGAATCTCGTCCCCGAGATTCACAGGCGAGGAGTAAGGGAGGGCCAACAAACACAATGTTAGTGTTGGAGTGCAGGTGCTTCCCCCCTTTGACTTTTCTTGGGAGGTGGGGTACATCCCTAAATTAGTGAATTCACTATTAAAAGAAGTACACCAGTACTTGTTTTAGGTCCAAAACTTTTTGTTTCCTAGTTTGAACAAAAATTAAGGTTTGTGCAGAACTACCTGGAAATATACCGTCAATTTTTACATGAGTTCCTAGCTATATCCCACATCTTACATAACACATATGGAGTGGTGTACCACTCTCATAATAAGGTATATAAGAAGCTAAAAATATAGCTTGTGGATGCAAAGGTTAGGTTGCTAAGGTAAAATAAACAGACAGAACCATACTCATGGCAGTGGTTATTACTCACCACAAGCAACTATCACTTAATATGTTCATGATTTTAGTTGGATGTTTTAGATTCCTAAGGTACTCTTAAGCACAATCATAACACAAGTATTAACTCATGCTAAGGTAAAACATTTAAACAAAATCCAATAAGCAAGCAAACAACACCACAGATGAATAGACCATTTATTCACTAGGTTATTGTTTAGTAGAGGTTTTGGAATCCATCAATCATGAACAATTAGCAAACAACCAGTAGCTAAAAACCAATGAATCTAATCATAAAGATACTCTAAAACACCATCTTACACAAGATAAAACTCCTATTACACAGGCATAAAAAAGGTCTGCACAAATAACACACTAGTATGAAAAATCTACACCAGCATGCTATAAGAGATAATCATATCCTATAACCATAGAACATGAAACTAAATAATTCATGGCATGATAACAGAAGTAATAACTTCCTAAACATGCTATATCAACACATATACTCATAAAATAAAAAGAGGGTAATACTAGAGCAAAAATCACCATTTTCTAGTGGTGAAACTAGTTTACTCTAGAGAAGCAAACAATGCTATCATGATGTTTAAACTTAAACAAGCAAGTCATGAATATAAATGTACCTAATAACAGTACATAAAACTTACTCATGTTAGTAAGCACAAACACCAAAACAATCCCATGATACAACTATTAATCATGCAGAAATTTTCTTCTAGCAATTTCTGTTTTCTTTAAACAATTACTAGCAAACAAGCAAGGTATAACTCACACAACCAGTAGCTATGAAATTAATGAAAAGTTATCTAAACCTTTTCAAAAATCCATACACTCAATTTAAAATCATTCACAAACAATCTACCAATCAAGAGGAATTTATTTTATTTGCGAACAATTTAATTTCAGCACACGATAGTGAAACATTTCTTAACATGATACCCCTAAGGAATATTATGCTAACAAAAGGATCACACCTAAACATATTAGTATTTACTAATAAGAAATAAACTTCTCACTTTGCATAAGTGAAAAGAAACAATTATATTTTCCATGGTGGAAAATAGAAATCAATCACATAGTGAAACATGCTATTTTCACACATGTGTATGGTTGGGGATTTTCATCCTCAAGCCAAAATACAATGGGACCAGTGGGCTATGGCCTACTAATACCAAGTAAAAATAGGTACTAAGCCTCTGATTACTCATGAAAAAACTTTGCATACAAGATAAAAATATAATGCTGTTTAATCTAGTGAAGCAATACTAGTGCATATTGATAGCAATTCTTACACATGTTGTTTTATTAAAAGACGTGCAAGCTAATCATAGGTACAATCATCAAAATATCAGTACCTAAATGGTACTGGACTCAAAGAAAACATAGCACAAAATTTATCAAAGCATTCACACAAAGGTCTAGCTTTCACAATAATTCCAAATAATAAAAACTGGAAAAATAGCAAATGTTACTCATGATTTGCTATAAGATCACATGCAAGTTAATGAAGATAACATCATATAAATAACAGTACCAAAATGGTACTGGATCTATCATAAACATAACAAAAATCTAGGTACAACAAATCTATAAGGATTTGCCCACTCAACAATCCACAAAATAAACTAGAAGGTAACAAATGCTATTCATTTTTTTATTCGAGTTTTCAATCATGCACACACTTTCTAGGGTAGATTCATTGTAAGAAAATAACATAATAACAAGTCCTACCAACTCCATATAAGTTAGGAAGCAAGATTGAATAAAACACAAATTTATTTCAATCAAGAGCACACAAAGAAATAACAACAGGAAAACTGATGTTTTCCAGATCTATTATAAACATTCCATCGTTCACTTAATTTCTAAACCCCGAATCTCATAGTACCTACAATGTATATTAAGATTTGGTTTTCCAAATTAGATACACATGATATCCTATTGACTAGTAAACGAATAGGTCATCAACTTATTTTCTCGTGACTTCTCCTTTTTACCAACTAGATTAAAAGGTGTCCGAAGTCACTTAATTTCTTGGTTTAGAAAGAGTTGTCAGTATTTCACATGATTTGGTTAGGTGTCAACCTAAGATTAGACAAAGCATGTTAGCCTTGTTAGCTTTATATTTAATCATGTTTGTCCGACAAGATACGACTAGCGTCATTGTACGGCGAATATTGAATTGTGCTCTTTTGATTGGCTTTTGAGGGGGGTGCGCTTCATGGCATGTAAAGACTTCTTTTTCAACTTTCTCCAGAGGAGGGAGGTATATAACCTTTAAAAGGGGATTTCTCTTGTTTGGTCTTTTAAAAGGGAACATAAAAAGGTGCATCATTTAGCCAACAGGGCAAAACGAGTCTTTTGCAAACAGACAAAACATAGAGGTTTTTGGTCAGTATTGGTTGGTTTTCTTCATGCCTTTTCTTCTATGAGGTTGTCGTTGTTGGAGCTTTATCTGTTGGAGTGCATCACTGGTAGCAATGCTATCAGCTCGTGTGGCTTGATGGTCCTCTATTATTAGGTCTAATGGTACTTTCATTGATTGTGAGGGATATGGTGGTGGTTCACGACGGGTGGCATTATCGAAGCGAAAACAAATATAAGTCTAAGCAACAAATTCTTGTTTTTGAATACTATACAAACATTTTTGCTTGCAAAAATTTAACACGAGGCGATTCAAAAACAAGAGCGGGGCAATCACAAATTTGCAAAACTTGAGCACTCCGCAAACATATAGAAGCCTAGATGATTCAAAATCTACACCACACAATAGCACAAAGTCCTACGGACACACATAAGCAAGCCAAAACACACAAGCAAGGCTCCATTGGAGCTACGTCGGGGGAGAATACTCATGGAGTTATCGCTAAATTACTCCAAACTAGACTGGTCCAAAATCCTAGAAGTGGCTGAAGAACTATATCTACTTCTGACCATCATCACTGTAGAGCTAGGCAATTATTTTGGTCTTCTCGGGACATCGGCAAGTATAAAAGTTTTTGTATGGAAACAAGAAAATAGGAGTAAAGTTTTGATAAAACTTTAATTGAGAGAGGTAAAACTATGCAACAATCTGTTTTTGAAACCCCAACTATTTTCTGGACAGAAAACTTCAAATACGAGAGATGTTTCAAAAACAGAGCGGAGCAGTTGCAAACAAGTAAGAAATAAACTCTTAACCGAGAGAGATACTAACTCTGTAAGGCCCGCCCTTCGAACCACTGTTCAAGGACGCCCTTCATATGTATTTAGAATCTTTTGAAGAGATCAGAAGGAGGGAAAATATACTAAAATTCCCTTGGATAAAACTAATGTAGATAGTAAATAGGTTTTTACTCAAAAACACTTTTCTTTCCTATCTGACGTCCATGCTAACTAAGGTCTCCTAAGGTCAGGATGGCTCTGATACCAACTCTGTAAGGACCCCAGACCGGCAGTCTGAAACCCTCCGTATGCATACATTCACGATCCCAGAAAGATCAGTCGTGAACAACATACACAGTTGGCACACAGAAATACATCATCCATTACACGAATACATAAAGGTATTACACATATATCACATGATCAAGTTTAACACAACTGCCGCATGGGGCAGGCAACTTATCAAACACAGCGGAAGACAAATAAAACACAACGTAGTTGAGCCCAAGTCACGCCTTAACCTACAGGCTGCTGACCCGGAGACAATCCTAGTTCGCAAAGCCGTCAACTCCGTACTCCTCTTCATAGATATCCTTTGGAGGCTCCTTCTCCAAATCTGATAAGTAGATACCAGGGGCGAAACCATAATGAGTACATTTGAATGTACTCAGCAAGACATCCATCATGTCACTTACCAACATGCAAGTATGCTTATATGTTGGAATAGGTAGGCTATAAATATGGTTCACTATCAATGGTGTTCATATATGATGACACCACAGTTGCAGTTAGGTTAATCTGTATCTTCGTTGAAGAAGATACTTCAAAAGAAAATAATCTAGTTTTATTTCTCTTGTAGATATCACATGTACAAGAGGTTTCGTTAAGTTTTGTTAAAGAAGGTTTTTCTCTTTGCAAAACTTCTTGGAATCAGTTTCCAGAATTCTTGCTTAGAGTACAAAAGGTTTTCTTTGCAAAACATTTTGTTTTGTATCACATCATCTGGCTTTTCATCATCGACGATACCTCCACGGTATACGTTTTCCTTCCTTTCCGAACTTCACAAGTTCAACACTTCCTTTCCAAAATTTCCCTTTCAAAAACATCCTTTTTGAAAACATTGACACAATGCTAGCTACATGGCCATTCAACTGTCCATATCCGAGGACGCGGCTTCTTCGAAAAAGTTGTACTCTGCAGAGGTGTACACATCCACCAGATCCAGTACACCTCCCGTGAAACAACCACGGACTGTAACAACAGTATGTAAACATCAGGTATCTGATCATAACCATCCACTATGTTCAAGCTAGAATATGCCTATCTCTCGATTGAAGTTGTTCTCCCCGGCATCAAGTCCCACCCTGCCTAGCCAGGAGCCTCAATGAATGCATCCGGAGGGAAAATTAATCCCACACTTTATATGCCTCAACATTGGGAGTTTTGACGACATTCGGTTCGAGGGTACGACGCCCCTTATAGCAAGTGAGATAGCACACACTAATAAGAACAAACTTCAAGTTAAGCCCCTTGCCCATGTTGGGGTAGGGTGGCAGTACGGTAAAGGTTGTCCGGCGAAGACTAGGTTATGTGTCATTTTTGAAAAACACCACCTTCTCAAAAATGACCACTTCCACATTCCTCCGGAGAACAAGGATCCGCCTTTTCTCCGGGTTTTTCCGTAAAGCCTTTGTTTCGTAGAATCACAATTTTAGGGTGTCCACTTAGGGACTAGTATATTTGATGGTATTAAATACCATATGGTGGCTTATGGGCTTGGTATTACCAAGTTTAACTACTGGCATGATAGTAACCTATAATATAGTATAGTAGTAAATTCCACATCAAAATTAGTTTTGATAATCAAGTTTTTGTAAAACTTCAGAGGTAAAACATGCATGATAGATAATGATAAGTATTGTATCAGCAAGCATCAGGATGGCTTGCCTGGTATCTCTTTGTGTCCCTGGTTGTTGGAGTGACTGGAACTTGAAACAGAGCTTCACGACACTTCCTTCCTCTTCGTTTTCTAACGCCGTAAAAGGAATAAAGGACACACATTCAGAACCAAACAAGACAAACAAGGCTACAAGTAATACATACAGCAAGCAATCAAGAAGTACCACCCAAGTTCTCAATTTTTCCCTTAAGAAAAATTGGCATAAAAACTATAGTTGAAAAGTCTGCTTTTTTTCCTAGTGTTTATGTGTGGCCAATTCAATGATTTTTAGTTAAGAACACCATGGACCAGTGGGGTAGAGCACATGTTACTAGACAGTAGGGTGTCACATAAAACACATTTTGATGTCTAAAAATTCCCACAACAATCTCTATGGCTAGCACACATAATTTGCTAAATTACTCAAGTGGTGAAATAAGCTCATGACAACAAGTCAAACCTATTTTTCCACCATGAGGCAAACATACCAGTGGGTGTTCCACTAGCAAATATGCTCACCAAGAGGTTAATAAGCCTCTGGTCACTTTTATAAAAGTGCTCAAAACAAACAAACAAACATCCAAAAACTCCTACTCATACTAGTAGAAAATTTAGGAAAAATACTAGACTATTTTAGGCTACACTAGCTAATGTTATGCACAAGTGTGCAAGCTAGCAGAGGCAAAATACTCCTCTAACCAGTACCATAAATTCTACTGGATTCCACAAAATAACATAAAAAACATAGCTAGGAAACAAGGAAAAACTATGCTTAAAATGCTACACATGTGAGGAGATTAATTCCTAGTCATCCAAGTGTTATTCATGCTTTTATGCTACTTAAGAGGAAACCTATCAGAGGTGAAAACCCTAAGATAATAATGCCACAAGGACATTCCATCCTCTGGTTTCCACACCAAAGATTCATATTTTTCCCTAAGGGAAAACAAGACAAAAAGCATACATGAATATCCTAGTATGAAATTTAGACTTTAAGCATTTCTATTTTAAATCTATTTCAAACACAAGCACCAAGTATCTAGAGGTTCTATAACCAAAATAACAGTACCTAAATGGTACTAGTTTCATGAGAATTAATCTAGCAATAAGCTTAAAAAGCATTTAAAGATCTACTCAAAACATATATAAAAGAAACACATCTAGTGTGGGGAAATAATGTTTCCACCAAAAATGCAATGAAACCAGTGGGTGCTCCACTAGCATATCAAGCATTAAGAGGTCACAAAGCCTCTGGTCCATTTGATAAAAATTAATAAAATGCTAAACTAGCACCTAGTGTAATAACAATACTAGCAGAAAATAACAGGGTGCTAAAATAAGCAAGGCAATGCTACTCCTGCTATTGTTTTCACACAAGTGAAAAATCTAGGAGTAAAGTACTCATAACAAACTTATCAAAATGCTACTGGACCTATGGATACAACCCAAAAATATGTGGTCACAAAACCACAAATATTAATACCAAAAATTCCACACATGAGGGAATTTTTCCAAACATCCTCATAGTAATGATTAAGCTACTCATGCTTTTCTACCAACTCAAATGCAACATAGCAGAGGTGATAACAACACAAAATCAGTACCAATATGGTACTGGATCCAATCAACAAACTCAAGTGTTTGCACATAATTGTATCACTCAAAATTACTATGCAAATATTAACTAGAGAGTAATCATATGTTAATTCTCAGAAAATCCTATTTCTTATCCACTCAAGTTCACACATTCTAACATGCTAAAATAGCTAAGTACACCTTAGAAAACAAGTTCACACAACTTTTACATGCTAGAAAACAATATTGCAACACAAAAATATAATCACACAATTTAATTACTTAAAATGCCAAAATGGCAGAAACAAGCAAATCAAAGATCTGTCCACCAAATTTTATAGGATGCTCTAAAAATTAAACCCTTCTAGGTTTGGATAGCCCTAAACATATACAAGACCATCCAGTTGAGTTTGCATCAAAATTCATCTTTAATTAATTTATAAAAATCACCAAAGTTCTCTCTGGTGTTTTACCAAATTGCATGCCATTTAAACAATACAATGAATTTGGAAACGAGGTTAAATGCTCCTGTTAGATAATTTCAAGGGCTTTCCAATGCAATTGGCCTCACCTCATTTGGAATTGTAAAATTAAAATGGTGCTCATTTTGGTGTTTCTGGTAGCTGTTGCCAAATCATTTTTCATTGCAAAAATATCCATCCAAATGTAGATCTGCAAAGTTGAGATGGTTTAGATTTAGTTGCTTTACATCTGTGAATTTTGGTTTGTCCAAATTCATATTTTAGGTTCCCTTTTAGAGCCAAAAGCAAACAGGTAACATTCTGTAAAATTAAAATGGAAAACAAACACTTGTTGGGCCAGATCTGCTCACTGGGCCGGCCAGATCCAAATCTCACCGCGGCCAGAGCTAGCCATCGGTCGCTGACGCGCGGGCCAGCCAGCCACGCGGGCGGCCACGCAAGCAAGACCCGGCCCACGCGCCAGTTTGACTCTCTGCGCGGGGTCAAGGGAGGCTGACGTCGCCACGACGTCATGCTCGCGTCACCCGCCGGCGGGACTGCTCCGGCGAGCACGAATCCGAGCGTAAACGTTTACCATTTTACGAATCAAGCACACATACGGGTTCCTCTCGTCGTGGGCTACCAACTAGGGCCAACGCCGTTTCCAGGGAAGGACCGGAGCGCGGCCGGCGACGAGGGCACGGCGGCGGCCGGACAGGAGCTCGGCACGGCGGCGATTCCGAACGAGAGGGAGGGGGAAAAAACGACGGGGAGGCTCACCTTCTTACCCTAAACGCGTAGAGGTGCTCGGAGAGGAAGGAGGGGGCTCGAGGCGGCCGGAATCCCTCGCCGGAGTCGTCGGGCTCGGAGAAGGGAACCGGACGGCGCGGCGTCTACGGTTCGTTTCGGCCCGATTCGTTTTGCACCGAGCACAACCACAACCAGGCGAAGACGATGGAGCTAGCGGCTGCCGGCGGCGAGCACGGCAATGGCCTAATCGGCGGCGAGCTTAGAAGCTAGGGTTCGGTTTTCGTTTTTTTGGCCTTTTTGGTACAGTGAGAGAGAGAGGCTTCGAGTGGGGAGAGAGAGGGAGCAGGTAGAGCACATGGGAGGGGTTTTTAAGCAACTAGGAGCCTTCTACTCGAAGCTAAGGAAGCATGGGCAGCCATGGCGTCATCTACAGGAAGAAGAAGGACACCATGTGACTAGGATTACATTTAAGTCCCTGGAAAATTTACAAGTAGGTCCTTTGCTCTCTGAAAATGGTTGTTTTCACTAGGCAAACAAAGTTTAAATTTTAAATCCTTTTTCCCCAAATTCTAATTAGTTGAGATACACAACATATATGAAAATTGGATCAATTGGTGAAACTTTATAATTCAAAGTTGTTCAAATTTGAATTCTTACATAAATGGACATTGAATTTATTAACCTACTTAGGAGTTTCCAAAAATGATAATTTTTGGCACACATTCCTTATTTGATGTGTTCCTTATGTGGTAGAAAATTCAAGTCATTTTGAGTTACTTCATAGAACAAACTTGTTCAAATTTCAAAAAGGTGCTGTGAAGAAAACAGGGGTTTTTGGGAACTTAAACAATTCAAAAACTTGTTTCCTTTTGGTTTTCATCCTCATTCATGATATAGCGCATGTGGTATTTATTTCATGTCATTTGGAAGAAGTTTGTAGAACAAACTTGTTCAAAATCCCAAATGTTGCTGTGGAGAAAATTCATGTTTTCAGGGCTTTAATGGATTCAATTTTTGGTCTCCTCTTGTGTGTGTTCCTTATTTGACATAAGGAAGCAATGGTATGAATTTCAAATCATTTGAGGAAAGTTTCCAATAGTAACTTGTTTTAGTTTTCTGTTTCTAGAAATATTGGAATTTCTATTTAATAAAGCACTAGGCTTTTCTTTATCAATGCTTTGCCAAAATATTTATGTGAATAGAGATAGCAAGTCAATGCTCTCCAATACCTTTGTTTTTAATCTTGCAAGGTTGGAAAAACATTTGATAATATTTTGGTGAAGCATTTAAGAATGCCTCTTTTTCTGATAATCTTTTTAGGGAAATTTATTAAGTGTTTCCTCTTTCTTAATTTAGGTCTTGGAATAATATTCAACAAGTATTGGATTCATAAGATGTTTTTGGAAAACTCTTTGATCAATATTTACTTTAGAAAATATGGCCATGATCAATATTTACATTAGAAAATATTACCAAGGTCATTGGAACAATATGTTGAATATTTTGTTTTCAATTTCTTAGCCATGTAAGATTATATAATTAGTTTGTTTAGTTGCACTCAAACAACTACAATCAAAGTTTAATTGTCAAGCAATTAGCAAAACAACTGTGTTATCAGGTATTCCAAAATTGGGATGTGACAAAGGTCTTAGAAGATATTCAAGCTAGAAGATCCACAAGAACGCAATTGGCACATTTTAGTGAGCATCAAGCTCACATATCTATGGTGGAACCGACAAAAGTGTTTGAAGCTCTTGAGGACTCCGATTGGGTTGAAGCTATGCATGATGAGCTGAATAACTTTGAGCGTAACAAGGTTTGGAGATTAGTTGAGAAGCCCAAAGATTGCCACAACGTTATTGGCACTAAGTGGATATTCAATAACAAGCAAGATGAGCATGGCATTGTTATAAGGAACAAGGCAAGATTGGTAGCTCAAGGTTACACTCAAGTTGAAGGCATTGACTTTGATGAAACCTATGCTCCCGTGGCTCGCCTTGAGTCCATCCGTATCCTTCTTGCTTATGCATCTTCGCATAATTTCAAATTGCAACAAATGGATGTTAAAAGTGTTTTCTTGAATGGTCCACTAAAAGAGGAGGTATATGTCAATCAACCTCCGGGGTTCAAGAATCTAAACTTTCCTAACCATGTCTACAAGCTCGATAAGGCGCTCTATGGACTTAAACAAGCACCACGTGCGTGGTATGAGCACCTTAGAGAGTTGTTGGATGACCCTGGTTTTGAAGTTGGGAAGATCGACCCTACTCTCTTCACAAAGAGAGTAAAGGGAGAGATTTTCATATGCCAACTCTATGTGGACGATATTATCTTTGGCTCAACTAACCAAGCTTTCAATAATGAGTTCTCAAAGCTTATGACTGACAGGTTCGAGATGTCTATGATGGGTTGAGCTTAAATTCTTCCTTGGTTTTGAGATCAAGCAATTGGCACGTGGGACTTTCATTTCTCAAGCCAAGTATACCCAAGACATGATCAAGAGTTTTAACTTCCAAAATGCAAAGATCAACCCATCTCCTATGCAAGTAAAGTGCCACCTATCACGTAACCCAAAGGGTAAAGATGTGGACCAAAAGTTGTATCGTTCTATGATTGGTTCTTTGCTTTAACTTTGTGCATCTAGGCCCGATATCGTTTTGAGTGTAGGTGTGTGTGCAAGGTATCAAGCAGCCCCTAAGGAAAGCCATTTAATGGAGGTCCATAGGATCTTTCGGTATTTGGTTCATACCCCAAGGTTTGGTTTGTGGTACCCAAAGGGGGCACAATTTTCTCTCAAGGGCTACACGGATTCCGATTGGGCGGGTGATCAAGATGATAGTAAGTCCACTTCCGGGGCTTGCCAATTTCTTGGTAGGTCCTTGGTGAGTTGGTCTTCCAAGAAGCAAAATTGCATATCTCTCTCCACCGCCGAAGCCAAGTATGTAGCCGCCGCAAGTTCTTGCACCCAATTGCTATGGATGAGGCAAACTCTCAAGGAATATGACGTTCATTTGGATAAGGTGCCTCTTTTGTGTGACAATGAAAGTGCTATCAAGATCGCCTACAACCCCGTGCAACACACAAGAATGAAGCACATTGAAATTCGTCATCATTTCATCCGAGACCATGTGGAAAGAGGTGATATTGCACTATCTTATGTGCCCACCAAGAATAATCTCGCGGATATCTTCATGAAGCCACTCGACGATGCAAGATTCATGTTCTTGAGGATTGAACTAAATATCATTGATTCTAGGAGTTTGACTTGAGGATCTTACACACACCCCTATAGATGAAACGTGTTTGGGTTTAGGTGTAGGCATGGACATAGGGGGGTGTTATCCTAACACATTGGGTTCTCCCTCCCCCCATCATGCCCAAATCAAAAATTCATTGTTATCTCTCTTTTTCTAATGTTGAATTGTGAGCTTGAATGTTGAGTAATGGCAATGCCCCCAAGATATATCTTCGTGGTTGCATACCATGAACTCTTACATGGTGGCTTAGGCCACCAACCTCTTCTCATTTGAAGAGTTGGTTCTTAGTTGGTTGCTTTTGGTTTATTGAGTTGTCTTTCTGAATAGTACTTCTCGTTGCTATCTTGAATCTTATTTGCATCTTCCCCGAGAAGTAAGACTAGGAATTACTAACCACTTATGTTACCTTGTCCATTTTTTCTCTCCTTGTGTTCATCTATGCATATGCCTTACTCCACACTAAGACACACTGATCCTAGATTTTTCAATTGCCATTTTTTGGTCTTGTTTCGAGCAAATCCTGGACTGGCCAAAAATATTCCGGAAGAATCCGACCCAGCCAGAAAAATTCCGGATCCTTCTGGAATAATTCCGAACCAGTCGAATTAATTCCGGGCCATTCCGGATCTGACAGTTTTCGTGATATAAATAGCCCCGCACGCACGGGAGGCAGTTTTTCCTCCTCATTCTTCCCTCCTCTCGTGCCCTAGCCACCAAAAGTTCGCTGCATCTGTCCCCGTTGCCCTTAGAGAGGATTTTTTATCCCTCTTTGGACAAGGACATCCCCCATGGAAGGTATTTTGATTGGCATCTTCTCTCTCGTTTTTATTGGTTGATTTTGGTTCTAGATGAAATATCACCTAGTTCCCATGGCATCTTAGATCTAGTCTAACCAATTTCCAATCTAGACTTAGATCTATCTCATATTTGTCACTCCCATGATTTCCCGCACCGTAGTTCCTCTCTAGGATCGTTTCCAAGGTCTTCCTTAAAGTTTGGTGCAGTTAGTAAGCCAAGAAATCAATTTTTTGGGGGATTTCTCGAGTCAAATTGAGGGTCCCATACTTCGGAAAAATTCCGGACCACCCTCCGAAATGATTCCGGACCCATCGGGAAAAATTCCGGATCCTGCCAGAAATTTCAAAATCTTGCACTTCATCAAACTTTTTGGGGTTCTTTTGTTTCCCGTTTGGCATATGCACTCATCCCTTGCTATCTCTATGTCCTCTATTCACAGGTACTGGCTCTCGTACGAGTACCAAGAGGAAGTCCTCCGCTGGAAGGGGTGCTCGCCCTCAAAGGGGTCGCACCTCCGTTTATCGTGGCCGGAATCTTGATGATGATCGGGTTGAGAAGCTGCCCGAAGGGGATCTGAAGTCTTTCTCCATCTCTCAGTGGAAGCATATCAAGAGGAAGAACCCATACCGTTTTGTTGAGTCCACTTGTCAGGATCCTCGTTTTTTGGACAAACCTTCAACAAAAGGCGTGGGATGATTTCTATTCCACTCAAAATCCTCTTGTCTGTGAGCAGACGTAGATTGACATGGACTTCTATCATAGGCACAAGAATGGTGATCTTCATCATGTTCATGCTTTCTTGGTGAAACTGGGTGTGGCACCACTTCTGGAGATTGAGTGTGAGTATTTTCCGGACTTGATAGCTCAGTTCTATTGCACTCTCCACTGCACGGGTGATGCCGTGCGCACTATGACTTGGATGTATGGGGAAGAGAAGATCTCGAGAAACTTGGTTGAATTTGCTGAGGCACTAGGTTGCAGATGGACGGCCACTTATGGTCATCATGGTTTCAAGGTTCATGACAACCTAGAGTTTGACAACTCCATCTTGGACTTCTGCTATCCTCCTGGTGTTCAGGGTAAGATTAGGCCATTCAACTCCAACATGTACCCCTACTACAACCTTTTGTCCAAGATCTTCCGTGCCACCATTGTGGTCAAGGCTGGTGACTACTCTGCCATCATGGCCTTCATGGTGAATCTCGTGATGCTCACTGGGCCTCAAATCAGAAGAAGATTGATGTGATGGACTTTCTGTACCGTGAGATATGTATTGGGATCATGGATAAGAGGAAGCCTCCTTATGGCCCGTTGATTCAGAGGTTCATTAATGCCAAGCTGGGAGTTGATATCATGGATGAATTTCCAGTGGTCAAGGGCAATAAGATGGTGTCTTCTCTCATTCGTGATCTGCAGATTCCTCACCAGGGCCAAGTCCAAGTCACCTATGGCTACTCCTTCTGCTTCTTCGAGTGGTGCCTCTCAGCGTCCCTCTAGTGGCATTTCCAAGTTCTTCAAGGCCATGCTCAGTATGTGCAGTGACATTAGGGTGATTGCCCATGAGGCTAGGGAGTTGGCCAAGGAGAATCGCCGCATTCAGAACGCTGACCGTAGAGCTGCTGGGATAGCTGTGCCTGAAGATCCTCCATCTCTTGCTGCTGCTATCTATGTTCCCACTGAGATGCCCGAGATCCATGATGATGATTTCTACTTTGGGGTGCCTCCAGCTGATATTGATGATGAGGATGAATCTGCTAAGGATGACTTTGATGATGTTGGCAACCCTGGAGATCGTGAGCATGAAGATGAGGAAGAGGAAGAGGAAGATGAGAACCGCGGAGGAGATGATGGCGTCGAGTGATCTCTTGGGACGCTAGTTGTACTCATTTTCCCTTTTTGGCGTCTTTGATGCCAAAGGGGGAGAAGGAGTTCCCTATTTAGGATTTCATGGGCTTTGCAAGGGTGGGAGCACGAGTCTTTTGACTTTCGTTTTCGATCTTATAGGCTTGTGCTCCGGTTTCTTTAGTTTCGTTTTTGTCGTTGCAAACTTTTTATTATTCGTGTGGAACCTTGTGACTTGGTTGTGTCACCCTACCCGTGGTTATGCTACTATCATGCTTGCTTACATTATTATTATCTATATGCATGTTTTGTGAACTTCTTTATACTTCTTGGTGTCTAAAAGATAGGGGGTCAAAGCCTATGAAGTGTGTGCCTCACGACACATATCGAGGATGAGCTCCGTCTATTTTTTGGAGACCATTTCTTTATGTTCACCCTGATTATCCCCGTGAATCTTTATGTTGTCATCAAACACCAAAAAGGGGGAGATTGAAAGTGCATTTTTGATATCTCTGTGTTTTGTGTGTTTGTTAAAACATAAATGAGTTTTAACCGTGCGTGCTATTTGTTGAAAGGTTATAATCATTATCAGCGCATAAACGGTGTCAAAGAAATGGTGAAGAAGATAAAAGATCAAGACACGTTTTTCTAGCCTCAAGAAGATCTTTTATGTGCATCCCGGAATTATTCCGGACCATCCCGGAATTATTCCGGACGATTACGACTTGACCGCAAAAGTCTTGCTTCCGAGTGATTCCGGATCAATCCGGATGATTCCGACTTGGCCGCAAAAAATTCTGTTGGCATCCGGAGGGATTCCGACTTGGCCGTAAAAACTTCTGTTGCCATTCGGATTGCTCCGGAATTATTCCGGGTGATTCCAGATTGCACATGGACAGTGAAGAAAACAGCTAGTTTGTGGGGAGCTATAAATAGATGCCTTCATTCTTCCCCAGGGGTTAGCTCGTCCAGAATTCAAGACCCCATTAATGGATCTCACCCACCAAGCTAGATCTCCCATTCCCTCCACCCAAACTCGTTGAAACTTGGAGGATTTAAGGAGAAGCACTGGATCTACATCTTCACCAACCGGATTTCCATTTCCCCTCATTAGCTTGAGGGATCCTTGCCTAGGGTTTCCTCTTGTGGAGAACCTAGGCTTCTTGCTACTCTTGGTGATTTGTGATAGTTGGGAGCCCCCAATTTGTTTGTGGGTGTGTGCCCCAAGCTTGTTTGTAAAGGATTCGATTCCCGCCTCAAAGGGGATCAATAGTGGAAGGTGAACTCGGCCTTTGTGGCGAGGTTCATCGGAGAATAGGGTGAGGCCTTTGTGGCGTTAAATAGACCTTCGTGGCGAGCTCACACCCCTCCAACGATACGTACTCCCTTAACAAGGAGGAACTCGGGAATACATCGTGTCTCCGCGTGCTTCCTATCGGTTATCTCGTTCCCTTATCTTTACTCACTTTTACTTGTTGCATTTATTGTTGTACTCATTGCATTAGTTGCTATCCTTGTAATATAGGTAAATTCACCTTAGTTGCACTATCTAGAGAATTTACCTTTGTGTCAAGCCTATTTGTGAAGAAAAATTAAAATTGGTCGTACCACCTATTCACCCCCCCTCTAGGTGCCCATACTATACTTTCAATCTCCTACAACACCATGATCTATACGCCCCCCTTGGGAGCCGTTATCCTCATCAAACACCATGTCTATAGCTTCTTAAACTTGTCCGGTGAACTTGTTGTAGACTCTATAGGCGCGATCATTTGTGGCATAGCCAACAAAGATACCTTCATAAGATTTGGTCTCAAACTTTGACAAACGTTTACCTTTCTTGCGAATGAAGCACTTGCAACCGAAGACCTTATTGTAAGATACGTCCGGTTTCTTGCTCGTGAGAATCTCATAGGGAGCCTTGTTCAAGATCTTGCATAGATATAACCGGTTGGTAGCATGACATGCGGTGGAGACGGCTTCGGCCCAAAAGTTATAAGGAGAAGAGAACTCCGCAATCATTGTCCTAGCCGCATCCATTAAAGTCCGGTTCTTTCTTTACACAACACCATTTTGTTGAGGGGTATAGGGAGTGGAAAACCCTCAACGGTATATTTCTTGAACTCCGAGCCATTATCACTCCGGATGGCCAATATGGAAGCATTGTGTTGGCGCTCCACTAGAGTGATGAACTCGATGACTCTCTTTTGAGTCTCACTCTTCCTCTTGAACAAATACACCCAATAATATCTTGAATAATCATACACTATCATCAAGCAATAATTATTTCCTCCAAGACTATCATAAGATAGTGGGCCAAAGAAATCTAAGTGAATGAGCTCGAGAATTCTTGTGGTGGAGATATTGGTCTTGGTTGGGTGAAGTTCCCCATGTTGCTTCCCAAAGGCGCAATAGCTACACACACGATATTTAGGAAACTTAGCCTTGGTTAGTCTAGAACATGATTTCCACTTTGAAGGTCATGCAATATTCTCATATTGGTGTGGGTTAACCGGCGATACCAAAGCCAACCCACATCAACTTTAGCCATTAGGCATGCCGAGGCAAACGCGTCTCCTTTAGAGAAGTCCACTACATACACGTCGTTCTCGACAAACCCAACAAAGGCTCCTTTAAGAGTTGTTTACCAAGTGACAATAACATTCTCTTTATTAAAAAAGAGGTGAAGCCACAATTTGCAAGTTGGAGAATGGACATCAAGTTATAACCAAGGGACTCAACAAGGGGAATATTATCAATAGATAAATCATTTGAGATAGCCACCTTTCCTCGTCCCAACACCTTAAGTTCGGAATTGTCACCAATAGTGACACAATTGAGATGAGGTAATGGAGGTTCAAGATTACTCATTGCGTCATTGCTTCCGGTCATATGTCGGGATGCACCACTATCCACCGTCCATCTACCCGACCCGGAAGGACTTCCCTACAAGAGATCAATTTCTTGATTTAGGTATCCATCCTTCAATGGGTCCTATTTTGTTAGTAACAAGGGTCTTAGGAACCCAAATAGTCCAATGATAATAATCACCATAAGAAGTACCAACGTATTTAGCATAAACATGACCATCTCTAGATTTCATGAGAACATAAGAGGGGTTATATTTTCCAGCAAAGTCATCGTGAGAGATGCTCCCCCTAGAGGTATCACCACCCACCACGGCGTTGGTCTCCTTCTCCTTGGTCACCTTTCCCTTTTTAACAAAGACAACATTACGAGAGGAAGAGGTGACATTCTTGGTTTTCTTCTTTGACTTGACAACAAAGCCAAGCCATTCCTTCCCTATATTAGCTCCTTTAGAGCTTATGGCATCATTGAGAATGTTCTCTCTTCCTACAATGTTAGTAGTAGTACAAGAGGTAGGCATTATAAAAATGCTACTATAGGAAGGTGTCACTTGCTTATTAGATTGTTGAGCTAGAATCTTATTCCGAGACGTGGTGAGTTTGTCATGAATTTCTTTAAGAGACGTGAACTCCTTTTCTAGTTTTTCATGACGCTCAACAAGTTTATCATGAGCCATTCCTAGCTTCAACTCTTCTTCTTAAAAGATTTTTTCATTATCCTTCCTAAGTTTGGAAACACTAATGGCGTATGTCACCTCTAGACTAGATAGTCTCTCTTCAAGAGAGGCTCTAATGGATCTCTCTTTCTCAAGAGCTTCTACAAGCTCCTTGTCATCGTTCTCATGGCCACCACCATAAATCTCCAAAGTCATGATGATCTCTTCCTTCTCATCTATGAGAGAGTTAGAATCATCAAGTTGCCTCAAAAGGGCCTTTACCTTTTCTTTGGTTTCACCTTCAAGACTACATAACCAAGAGCCTAGATTCTTGGCCTCCTCATCATCATCAATAATGTTTTCAACACAATCCAATAATTAGGGAGAGATAGTAGCAATAGGCTTGGAGGTGGAAGATATTACCGTGGTGGCTTTTTCCATGAGACATGTAGGTCGGATCAAAGCCTTCTCATTGGGGGATTCAAATAGAGAGACCGATGAAGAGGAAGTCGTAGCTATGGAGACGTGGGCCACACCTACGACTTCATCTTCTCCTTCATCTCCGCAGTAGTATGTTTCCAATGTGGGCCCTTCTTGAACATATAGGGACTCTTCTAGCAAGATTCTTGTTTTGTGGAGCTTTCTTCTTGTCCTTGCGAACAAGCTTGCCTTCATTCTCTTCTCTTGGCTCAAAAGTACATTCTTTAACGAAGTGGTTTGCACTTCCACAATTGTAGCACGTACTTGGCCGCTCCTCCTTCTTCTTATAGACCTTGTTTCTCGAGAGTCTAGGAGCATCGGACTTGTGAGCCTCCCATCTCTTCCAATAGCCATGCATGGCAAGAGCAATACACTTATGAGCACCCTTGTATGTGTCTTCATAGTCCTCTTCATCCTCATCAACTTCTTCTATCCGAGAAATCGCCTTAGACTTCAAGGCGAGGTTGGGTGACTTTCCAATTCCTCTTGAGCGAGCGAGAGCATCATCCGCACTCTTGTGAGATAGGGATATAGCTATGAACTCGCTAAGAACACCAATGGAGTTGAGAGAGTTGTAGTCTGATCTTGTTCGGATGCTAGTGGATAGGTTCTTCTCGAAAG
Organism: Alopecurus myosuroides; assembly: GCA_028641055.1. Lineage (NCBI taxonomy): Eukaryota > Viridiplantae > Streptophyta > Magnoliopsida > Poales > Poaceae > Alopecurus > Alopecurus myosuroides. The sequence continues at coordinate 115,268,148 of CM054059.1, read as the reverse complement.
GAGTTATGTCCTTGACAAACTTCCTCTTGATCCACTCATCGGAGATTTCCTCTTTTCCAAATTCCCTCAATTGGTTGCCAAGGGTGACCACTCTTCTATATAGCTCCTTCGTACTTTCATCTTCAAGCATGACAAAGTTCTCGGACTTGTCAAGATCCACATCATACTTGGAGTATTGGATGCTAGCATTTCCTTGAAACAATGTGTCAAGTTTATCCCAAGCCTCCTTGGCGGTCTTGATACCGCGGATGTGTTCAAGATTTTCTCTTGGGAGAGCCTTTTGGATAGTAACAAGAGCGGTCTTGTTGAGTTGAAATTCAATATCCTCTCTTGGAGTCAAGTTGCTTGCATCGTGAGGGTGAAATCCATGGAGAACACGTCTCCACAAGGCGGTGCAAGATCCTGAAATATGAGATTACATATTGAACTTCCAAGAAGAGAATTCGTTAGTGTTAAGCATGGGAGGAAGTCCAACGTTTAGAATGTGTGGCATCGTAGCAATGGGATGAATAGAGTCACAATTGGCAGGTGGTGGAACTCTTGAGTTAGACCCCGAACCGTTAGCCGTTTGAGACTTGGAGCCTTCGAAACTCCCACCGCTCTTAGCCTTTTTATCGGCTTTTGCCTTGGTTAAAGAAATGTTAGCTTCCATTTCGGCGATGTCCGGAATGGAATCACCATCTGAGCTAACATCTTCGGCAGTGGGGGTGGTTCCTCGAGCTCCTTGGTTTTCCCCATCATGGCCTCCCACATCTTATTTATGTTATAAACCTCCGAACCAACACTAGAGCTAACCTTGGACAATTTGGTTTGGATAGTTTGAACCGTTTCTTGTAGATTAGTTATAGTGTTGGGCATGTTGGCGATTTTCGAATTAGAATCGTCGGGCTCATTTTCATTGACCATTATACTCTTAGGCGGTTAAGCCCTTAGCAAGAGCCGACGCTCTGATACCAATTGAAAGTGCACTATGGTCAACTAGAGGGGGGTGAATAGGTTGACTACCAATTTTTATTCTTTTCCTTAGTTATGGCTAAACAAGATAAAACAAGGTTCTCTAGATGTGCAACTAGGTGAGCAACCTATGTGATACAAGATAAGATACACAACGGAAGTAAAACGAAAGGTAACAAGATAAACCACAAGTGTAAACAAGGAGACAAGGATATGTTTCCCGTAGTTCCTTCTCAAGAGAAGTACGTCTATGTTGGAGAGGTGGGGAGCCACCTAGGCGCTCCTCAATAGCACGGTTGTGCACACCTTATTCTCCTTGAGCTTCTCCGGTGAGGGAGATTCTCGTTTCCACTATGATGTCGACTTGAAGGCGTTGACCAAACCTTTACACGAGGTTGAGGACACTCCACAAGATGGATGGAGGCTCTCAAACAACACGAAGCTTCTTTGCAACAATGTGGAAGCTACAATTACAAGATCTACTAAGGTTTCTAGGCCTCAAGTAGGATTCTAGATCTACTAGGATGTGGTGGATGGATTTGCAATTCCTTTGGTGGAATCACGGATCTAGGTCTCCTCTAGCTCTCCACAAAATTATGGAGTGATTGGGTGGTTCGAGAGGGATATCTAGGAGGTTGAATCTTTCATTAATGGCTAGGAGAGAGAGTGGGAAAAGCTTGGCATTTAAGAGGTAGGGGAAGGCCTTTAAATACCCCTTCCCCAATCTGACCGTTGTCCACTCCCACGCAGCACCGGAGGCTCCGGTGTTTTCACTGAAAGCTCCGGTGGTCTTCGTATACTTGATCCCGCGCGGCTCCTTTCTCTTCTCTGCGGTTACTTTAGTGGCGGAGGCTCCGGTGGTGCTGGCGGAGGTTCCGCCCACCGGAGATTCCGGTGGGTTCCGCCCTAGCCTCCACTGGTATGCACCCGCATGTGATTTTGGCGGACCCTGCACCGGAGCCTCCACCGGTACCTAGTCCCACCTATAGCCCAGTTGGACTGGCGGAGGTACCGGTGGTTTCAGTGGAGGTTCCGCCCACCGGAAGTTCCGGTAGGTTCCGTCCTGGGCTCCGCCGTGAGCCACCCGAAGAGGATTTTGGCGGAGGCATTACCGGAGCCTCCACCGGAAACCAACGCCTGGGAATGTGCCGAGAAACAGCAGGGGGTGGATGATCTGGTGGTTTCACCGGAGCCTCCGCTGCCTGTAGAAACTGCTTCCCAGCTTTGTCTTTTTGAGCTCTTTCCTTTAAGATAGATATTGTAAGCCTTTGAGAATGTTTATTGGGAGTATTTTGGCATTTTGATGAGTATCAAACAAACCCTACACATGCTCTAAATAGAGATTAGTCCGTTAGTTATGTTGTCATCAATTATCAAAATGGAAGATGATCTTTCAACCGGCCTCGTGGTAACTTTCGGCACCATCGACTGCGTCGTCAACAACACCGGAGCAATCGTAGGCCCCGCTCTCACGGACAACGGCTCCGTCGTCCACTTTTACGAGCATCGCATCTTCGTCGCCGTCATCCCCAAGTTTCCCGCCGAGGTGCAGGTTTGCTCCGACCGCCTCTGCCAGGAGGTTGTTGACACCTAGGGCGGAAACAGATCACAGGACTATGCAGAGTGCATGGTCACACACATCCTGGACGAGCTCCCAGAGGGCTGCCGAAACGCCGCCGCTTGTGGTTCGGTCGAAGCCGTCCTCGCCGCGCCCATCAGTTCGGACGCGGACCCCGAGGAAGTGGCCGTCGTGCTCGAGCAGGCGCGCCAGCAGCTCATCGACAGCGCCAGAAATGTTGCCTCTACCTAACGTCGGGTGGAGTATCAGGTACGCGAGTTCAATGTTGTCCACACCTTCATGCCCGTGCCGGTTGAGGCCAGCCGCGCGGGTGCGATACGTCAGCGCGGGGGCAACCTTGTGTACGAATTGGGAATCTCCGCCGACCCGACCGTCCCACCCGGCTTCCGCCAGCCGGTATACAACACCCCCGCCAAGAACATGAGGGACGCGGCCGAACTACCCGGCCTCCAAGGCGAAGACCTACAACGCCAGCAGCGACGCCTGCCGGACCTCCTGGTCGCGGCCAACCGGCAGCAGGCGACTCAAAGCCGCCTGGCCACGTCAAAGACTCACAGTCTTGCCGGCGCGGTAAGACCAAGCGGTGCGACCCAGCCGGACGCACACAACCTCGACCAGCCGGCGGCGAGGGCGACCCATGCCGGTCAACAGGCGTCATCACCGAATCCACACCAAGCACCGCCCCGAGGCGACGACAGCGTAAACTCCGGCTACCATCCGAGGCGCCATACCGAGCCGGTTGCAGGAGGCAGTCGGTACCGCGGCAACGACAACTGTCAGCCGGGTAACTACGGACATCAGCCGGCTGCCTGGGCGGGCCGCTACTGTTAGCCGCCTCCCCCGGGAGGCTACCAGCCGGCAACTCGAGGCGGCCACTTGCCAGATATCGGCGAATACCAACCAGCCCGCGCTGCCTCGTGTGTCGGCGACCGGCATGCTGAGCCGGCTCCCCGGATCCCCCTCATGAACGTTCGCGACTGCCTGGGCGCGTTCGGCCCAGCAACCGGCACCGACGCTCGGTAACGCATCAACACCCTGGAAGCATCAAGAATCCTCGAGGAGGAGGACATGGCCGTCCACCAGTGCCTCAGGCCACGCATCACGGCGGAACGTTTCCCAAGGGGTTTTAAGCTCCCAAGGGACACGCCGAAATATGACGGCACCACTAAGCCGAAAGACTGGCGTGTCGACTACGTCACCGGGGTGGGCATAGCCGGCAGCAACCGTAGGGTGGCGGTGTGCTACACTCCGCTGATGATGAAGGACGCGGCGCGCACATGGGTAAACAGCCTGCCCACCGCAAGCATCCACTGTTGGCTAGACTTTGAGAAAGTCTTCCTCACCAACTTCGCAAGCACGTACAAACGTCCTGGCCGGCCTCAACTCCTGGCCGGTTGTGTCCAGCGCAAGGGCGAGAAGGACCGCGACTACCTGACGCGCTGGTCCAACTTGCGCAATACGTGCAAGGGGGTGCAAGAGCACCAGGACATCACGTACTTCATCAACGGCTGCCTAGACGGGATGATGCTCAAGCACAAGCTCTTTCGCGATGGGCCCAATTCCATGGAGCATCTTATGCTCATAGCTGACAAGTACGTCACAGCAGATTCATTCATGAAGAGCCCCGTCCGGTTGGACGCAAACGACGCGTTAGTAACCGGTAAACCGGACAAGGCAGACGGAGCCACTCCCAGCCACCAGACCAGTCGGCCAAACGGCCGCGACGGACGAGACCGCCCCTACCACCACAACCGGGACACCCGGAAGAAAAGCGGGGCGATTGCGGAAGAACGATACGGCGCGGCGCAAGCCGTGAACGCCGCATAAATTGACCAGCTGGCCGCGGCTAACGAGGGTCGATACCCCCGCGTGAGACAAGACAATGGCCAATGGGGAGACATGCCCAAGTACACGATGGAGACCATGCTGAGCCAGCCGTGCAAGTACCACTCCACCGCCCGCAAACCCGTCACGCACACCACCGCCGAGTGCAGCTTGACCACCCAGCTGACAAAGGGCAAGGGACTACCGCCTAGAGGAGCTCCACCACCACTCCCACCACCAGTCGGCGCACCGGCAAATGCCAACGTCAACAACAACAACAACCGCGCGGAGCGGCCACGACCGCCTCTGGCTGACGCGGCCGGGGGGGGGGGTCGTGGGACAATTTCTTGCGTAATAAGGCGACGTGGGTTGACGCTCATGCAAGCGCCAGTCCCGGCTCCACCAACTCCACGTGAGCACATGCTGCTCTACATCGCCGCCACCAACCGGGTCGCCAGCGCCATCCTAGTCGTCGAGTGGTCAGAAGAAGGGAAGGACCAGCCAGTCCAGCGACCGATATATTACCTTAGCGAGGTACTATCATAGTCCAAGCAGAACTACTCCCACTAAAACAAGCTGGCTTGCGGCGTGTACTTTGCCGCCAAGAAACTACGCCACTACTTTCAAGAGCACCCCATCACCGTGGTATGCACGGTGCCGCTTGGGGAGATCATCAGAAACAAGGATACCACCGGCCGCGTGGCCAAGTGGGCCGTCGACCTAGCCGCGCACACGGTACTTTATCAACCCCGCACCTCCATCAAGTCCCAAGTAATGGAGGATTTCCTCGTCGGCTGGGCGGAGACGCAATACCTCCCCCCGGTTCCCGACTCCGCGTACTGGAGGATGCACTTCGACGGCTCCAACATGTGCGGGGGTCTGGGAGCCGGGATCTTCATCACCTCACCCAAGGGCGACCGGCTAGAGTACGCTCTGCATATACACTTCAAGGCCTCCACGGCCTCCGGCTGGCCAAGGAGATGAACATCCAGTGCATACTCTGCTTCGGTGACTCCGACCTCGTCGTCAAGCAGAAATTCGGCAACTGGGATGTAAAGGACGACAACATGGCCGCCTACCGGTTCTTCGTGCAGCAGCTCTGCGCCTGCTTCGAAGGATGTGAGTTTCACCATGTGCCACGAGCACTCAATGAGACGGCCACCATGCTCGCCAAGCTCACCTCCACAAGGCAGGAAATACCGCTGGTAGTTCTATAGGTGATGTTTGCGGAGTGGCGCCCCTCTTCCCTAGGCGAATGGCTCTTCGGCCATTCCATGTTCCAAGGTTCGCACTGGATCAGCGTCAGGGTCTCGGGGTCGTGTTCTTCCTGGTAGGGTTGAATGGGAGGTAACAAGTCGTCGTAGTCCGCCAGCACCCGAAGCACTCGAACTCTATATGCGCCATCTCGCATCGGCCTATTGTGGAACATTCGGGTTGCCGGTTGAACGATCATACCCACGGCCACATCCTTCAACACGTCGTCCACTGTGTGTAGGAGAGTGCATGGAACATCGGCGTTCCGCGGAAAACATGTAGGGCGACAGAGATGTCAGTCTAAGGCAAAGAAAGATGAAGCTGATCGAGGCTCCAACGCTTAATTATTTACTTTGCTGGCGATGGCGTCGAGCTCTTCTAGTGGCGAGGGGCCAATGACGGCGGGCGTGCTAGTAATGACCGGAGAGGGACCGTCAGCGGCGGGCGTGCAACGGATGACCATGCGTTGTTCATTGGTGCACGCTCTTTATTTGGCTGAGGACTGCTAGGGGCGCGCAACGGATGGTCAGACGGCTATCAGCGGGCGAAGTCACCAGGCCAGAAGATGATGTAATTTTCGGTGTTGAGTTTCTTTTTGTTTTGTTTCCCCTATGAGTCAGTCAACTGCTTCTTTCTAACGTGCATTGGGCATCCAGCGTGCCCTTTCCCGAAAATAAGAATCTTTGTTTTCTTCAGCAAACTTATTACTGTCCTTTTTGGGTGAGACGACGAACTAGCCCTGTCCGGGCAGGGCTGGCCACCGTGTCGGGTCTGGAAGGAGGTCTCATCCGAGTCGGTAGAATCTTTCAGTTTGACTCTGGATTGTATAGTGTGTATATATATAACATGAATACATAAGAGAGAAGATGCACATCTAGTCTAGTCTATGCATTGAAATCATGTAGAACTAGGACCTGGACCCAGCGTGGCTTGTCGAGCTAAACGAAACGGATGCTGATTAGTTTCCAAGTGCCAATCGGTGTATGTATGCATATGTACCATAAATACATCAAAGAAGCTGCAAATCACATATAGGTTTCTCCAACGTGTACGTGTCCCCAGGTTACGTGCCGATCCAAGCTGCTAGCAAAATCTATTCCAACTATTCGATCCGTTCTACTGCGCGGTCGTCGAGGCTAGACTGCCGGATATGCCGGATCCTGACCTTGCCGGCGACGACACGCCGGCGGCGCACACAACATCGACCATTGCCGCCAAAGGTGTGTCCGGATCGCACGTCCTCGTGGTTCAGGGATACTCCCATACCGTTGGACTCGGCGTCTCCGCTTCTATTTCATCCGGCCTATTCAGCCTCGGCGGGCATACTTGGAAAATCTTGTACTGGCCCGACGGCGCCGGCGGTGATTGCGCCGATTGGATATCTCTTGGTCTGTTTATTTGTCATACCGACACGCAAGCCAAGGTGAGGTGCAGGCTTAGCCTGCTGGACCAGGTGGGCGAACCGGTGCCGGAATACAGCACAGCCTACGAGACATGCACGTGCTATGGCGACGAACACGGCATTACGTTTCGGAGATTCATCAAGAGGGAGGAACTGGAGAGCTCAAAGACGTGTCTTAAAAACGACTGTTTCAGTATCAGATGCGATGTCAGCGTCGCCGCCAATGAGAAGATCCTCACGCAGCCGACTACTCCCTCCGTCTCATATTAATTGTCTTAAATTTAGACAAAAATGGATGTATCTAGACTTGTTTAAGTGTTAGATACATGCATTTTTGTCCAACTTTGAGACAATTAATATGGGACGGAGGGAGTACAACAATGCGGCTCGTCGTCACGGCGCCATCACTGCCTTCTTTGGACATGGCTCGTCAGTTGGGCCGTATCCTGGAGACCGGCGACGGGGCGGACGTGACCTTCGAGGTCGGCGGCGAGACCTTCGCCGCGCATCAGTTCCTGCTCGCTGCTCGGTCGTCCGTGTTCTCGGCGCAGCTCTTCGGCCCGATGAAGAACAACGATGCGACGACGCGTGTGGTACGGATAGATGACATGGAACCCAAAGTATTCAGGACCATGCTGCACTTCATCTACACCGACACGTTGCCTAGCAATAGCATAGAAGACGACGGCGAGATCACAGAGATGGCGCAGCATTTGTTTGTGGCGGCCGACAGGTATGATCTTCAGAGGCTCAAGCTGATTTGCCAGCACACGCTGTGCAGCTACATGGACGCAGGAGCGGCGGCAACAACGTTGGCGCTCGCTGAACAGCATGGTTGTGACGAGCTCAAGGAGGCATGCCACAAGTTCATCCTCGCCTCGTTCCAGAATTTAAAGGCGGTCATAGCCAGCGATGGCTTCAACCATCTCAAGACCATTCGCCCCAATATTCTAATGGAGCTACTCCGTCTTCGTGCGGCGGCCGATCCCCCTTCTTGACCTTTGTGGCAATAAAGTTATGCAACCATTGTGCAATTAATGCTTGTCATATGCTATTTGATAGCTCATAGTAGTGTTTACTATTTTCTATAAACTTTTGACATAGTGATCCATTCAAATGGAGACTATGGTGGGCAAATCTAACACAATCATGTTATCTTTCTAGGTATAAATTCATGTATTCAGCAATTCCATTCAATTTAAATGGATCAGAATCTCTAAGTTTTTTAATCAAATATATGTGGACTTCTATTTAACCGAGTCACACATTCTGAAGTGCAAACACTCACATCGCAAAGAAGGGTAACTTTAATCTTGAAAATGTGTTATTGTTAAAAGTTACACATATAAAGTGTATATTTTCTTACTAGGTAAACCCGATACTCAGAATTCGGAGAGATTCTGGATTCATAAGAACTTGCCATGCTTGTCTGACAATAGCTCCAGGTTAACAAGTTCAATATCCCTGAAACTAGGTCCCCCTGAATATTTATACTGGATCGTCACATCCCAATATACCAACGCTGGCTTCCTCTTCCCCATCCTACTACCTCACCAAAAATTTGAATCAGGGAGTTTGTATGCTGACAGAGTCCTCTAAGTAATCTGAAGCAAGTAGTACTATGTCAGTATTGCCTACATAGCTGCCTTAATAAGCACTTTTTCGCCCAACATAGCAACATGTTTGGGACAAAGAAATTTTGAAAGGTCCAAAAACCAGGATTACAAATCTGCAACATGACCTAGAATGTTGAGGGGACCGATGACTTCCCTTGCTAGATCTAGAAATGTCGAGGTGTCACGGAAAATTAAGCCGGTACTCGAGCAGGAGAAAATGCATCTGGTACAGAGAGCAAGAGCCAACTGCCTTGTGGATGAGGATTGAAAACACTATTTTTTTTTCACAGTTTTGCTAGTAGACAATACACTGGGCAGATTTTCTAATTAAGCAATCATATCTGAAGTTTCTCTGTTCCTCCCAATTTTAAGAGATTTTGTTCACCCCCAGATCGTGTAGGAGAACCAGGGCTACTGAGGTTCTTTCTCACTGCGATGATTTATGAATGAGAGGTAACCCGTACTGCAGGAGTATTTCCCTCAGAATTCAGAATACATCAATAAGTACCTTCACAGATTTCTGTAGGCGGATACAGGTGATCTAAATGACCACAGATTGACTAACTCACAACGCTGAATGTTCTTCCTTGCTTACACCGTATTCTTCGACCAGCTTCGTCACAAGTACCATAAGATCAACAAACGCGCTGAATGATGCTCGCAGAAATCGAGCCTCTACAGCTTCAAAGCGCCTGAGTCCGCAAAAACAAGGAATTAAATCATTACACTCAACGCAGGAACAGAAAGGCGAACCTTCACAAAAAAAAATGGTGGGGATTTACTCACACGACAAGCTTGCCACCAGAAATAATCATCTCCCTCCTGACCTTATCTGGCTGCAACTGCAATACAAAGTACACCGAATAACAACCCATGCCAATGCCATGAACAACAATGAAGCAGAAAAAGTTCATGGAAGCAGGAGACATGCTTAAAACTAGAAAACTAGCTTCTTTACCTCCTTGTCAACAGCTAACGTCTTGTGGACAATGGAAGCATGTTCTTCGGACCCATAATCAACTTCAAAGTTGCTGCCAAACAAAAAGGCTGTGTTAATTTTCCCCAGCAACCATTGGCATGAAATGCAAGAAGGGTAACATCTGCATCAAATCATTGCCGGATCTATCTATGACACAATACTGTATGCAAATAGCATCACAAAACGATTGATCCACCATCATACTTTGGTAAGACACAACACATGCCACGGTTTTTTTTCGAACATTAGTATGATGATCGTTACACTTGCCTACCTATCGTCGCAACGGTCAAGAAAAAAAGCAATCACCGAGACACCTTCAACGGCCTAATTGAGTCGAGTATAAGCATTAAATCTAATATATAACACTAGGAACACAGGAACAGGATGGATTTCCCATGCCTTTCGGTTTGCCTAAACCGCTAGCTTCTTCCAGGCAATTCGTCGAACACGAAGCGCGCAGGTGGTAAATAATACCGCAGCCAACACCTAGCAATGAGAAAGCTAAACAGGGTTTGCTGAACAAAAAAGCTATGGAGCAGAAGAGTGAACCACGACGGGTAAGCTGTGATGACACGCAAATCTCGGACATCAGCCGGAGGGAGAAGAGAGAGGGGGAGGGGGGCGGGGGGTTCACCAGGTGAAGTCCCAGCCAGAGGAGGAAGAAGAGTTGACTGGGGCCGTGGCAGCAGCCATGGCGGCCGCGGGGGGAGGAGGTTGTCTGTCCTGGCGAGAGCTTCGTGCGGCGGTAGGCCGCCTCTGTCGCGGGAGGCGTTGAGGGGACGGCGGCGCGCGGTGTATTTTGTGCGCGGCGGGACGGGACTCGGGAGGAGAGGCAGCCTAATGCGGGCGGCGGACAACGTTTTATTCCTTTCATGGACTATGGCCTGGTGCGGGCACTTGCAGATGGCAGCCCGTAGAAGAGGCGTCCTAATTCCTAAACAAGCCTCGAAAGATTTTATTTTTTCAACCTGGCAGCAAGCTTGCCTCACGTAGCCCCACCTCTCAAATGACCATATTTTGTTTTCAATTTTTTTTTCCTTATCCACTTTGCTCATGCGGGGAGTGTTGAGTGTTCTAGGCTTCTAGTAGCATGCTAGCTCCGTGAGAGATACCATTAGGGCCCCAAGCATGAGATAGACTCGAGACAACAGCCTCTTGTATTAAGCTCAACATTTTTATTGAGTCCAATGGTTCGAGATGGAGCATGACATCCCGCGGTTCACCTTCTAGACGAGCTCAAAGCCACAAACGTGGTTCCGCTCCGACGACGAGCTCCTGCTAGAAGGCGACCTAGATGTGGCCCGAACCTACTCCGACTTCCACCTGCAGAGGTCGGACGACATCGGGTACACTCCACCAACGCCGGAGAAGGAATGGGAGGCGCATAAGAGCATCTCCAGCTGCCCCTCAAGAGCCCCCAAGGGAGACTTTTCTGCGTCGGATCGTCGTTTTCCACCCAGTCGCCCCCTCCCTTCCCCCTCCTCCCCCCCCCCCCCCCCCCCCCCCCCCCCCCCACGAGGCCAAATAGCGCCACATTGGGCCTAATTATGGCCCGGTGAGCCCAGGCCAAACCCAGCGCGCCGGAAAGCAGTTGGGGCGACGGATGAAGGGAAATGGCGCGAAAACCGTTTCTCTCGCCCGCGGGCCCGCCGAGACAGCGAGCCACGGGCTATCTTGTCCTTATCGTCTCTTTCCCCGTGTTGTTCAATGCACGCCGGCAGCCTTTTAGACTGGCCGAGCCGTCTAATCGTCTACGCGGCGGCGTAATGGCGTTCCACCTCCGAGCTTCACGCCCACGGGTCTACACCTCCCCCGCGCGCTCGGACGGTATAAAGGCCCCGCCACTTCGTCGCCGCCGCTCGCCACAACTTCCGTCCACAATCCTGCACAGTCCTCTCTTCCCGCCGCCTCCTCTCCCTTGAGTCCATGGCTGAGCGCTTCCCCGGCGACGGTGCAGCGGCAAATGGCTTTGGTCGGCGCCATTTGCATGACTGGGAAGCTCGCCTTCTTCAGTCGGCGAACTACCCCATGCCGCCCGACGTCCGCGTGCCCGGCACCTGGCGTATGAGCGTCAGAGTTGTGCCTGTGGCGCCGATTTCGACAGACGCGGACCGCATGGCGGAGATCGCAGATATCCGCGCCGCCATGCCTCTCGAGGCCCAGCTGGACCCCCGTTGGGCGGCGGACAACCACTACGTCTGGTCAGCGTACCTGAACCAACGCCGCGAGCAGCGCCTGGCCTCCACGAATGGCGCGCCTATCTGGGGGGCGCATGAATCCGTCGGGTGGCTCTCCTGGTGGGGTGAGCCCGTGCGTACACTCCCCCACCCTCCTCGCCCACATCCAGGGAGGCAACACCCCGCCGCTTGAGTGGCCTCGGCCGTCTCTTTCTTGGCGCAGAGGTGCGTCGTGGATGCCAAGGGGCATGACCATCGGGTCCTCGTCGTCCTCAGCGGGGATGACCTCCCGTTCGTCGGGCTCGGCGCCAATGACTCCCCTCTCCCGTTCGTCGGGCTCGGCGCCAGTGACTCCCCTCTCCCGTTCGTCGGGCTCGGCGACAAGCAGTCCCCTCTCCCCCGTCAAACCCGAGCAAGAGGAGACGCCTCTCCGATGGCGCACCCGCGCCGGAAGCCTCGTCATCAACGAGGGTGGCCACGCACCATCGCCTCCTCGCGGTCATCTTCCCCTCATCAGGCCGAAGAAGGAGCCTGTCACCAGTCAGAAGAAGCCGGCGATCTGGAGGAAAGAACGCGCCGCCATGGCCACCGAAGACATCGACTCCGTGCTCGCCGCGTACAAGGCACATGGCCGAGGAGATGACACGGCAGCGGCGCGCCCTAGAGGAGATCGCCGAGCAGCGCGCAGACGACGAGTGGGGCATCATCTTGCTCGACGACAGAGGCAGGGAGGAGGCGTCGTCTCCCAAGAAGTTTAGTGGCGGCGACCCGGGGGCGAGCTGCAGCTACGCCGCCCCGAAGAATGGGCCGCCGAGCGACGACGATGATGGCGACTACACCGACTTCTACCAGCTCCTCGGCATCAACTAGTTTATTTTCTTTGTTTAAATCGCCTCTGTAACCGACTATATTTGTCCAAAACTTATCGAACCGCCTATGTTCGATCGAATGTGTCTCAAATTTCGTCATTTTCATGGTTTTTGCCGAATTTCGTCTGGTTGGGCCGGGGGCATGGCTGGGAAGTGACCCCCTCTCCCCCCCGGAATAAAAATAGCGGCGGGCGCCTCTAGGAGGCGCTATTTAGCGCCGAAAAACGGCCATGGGGGCGAACGGCTGGAGATGCTCTAACAAGTCGGACGAGGCGGCATGGGTAGACAACACGTCGGCACTATAGGCATCTAGGATGGAGGCACTCTTCGTGTAATAGACGCACATGGATGACGCGCTCGCTGCGAGTCGTCGGCAACTCGACCACAAACCGCGCCTCAACTACCCGCGGCGCCGCATAACCCGTGGGAACCTTGGTCCCCATGGGCTTCTGGTCCACCTGCATCCGATGCAGCGTTGGCGGCAGTGCCACAGGCAACTATACCGCTAGTGACGGCCATCATCAACCTCAATTCGGACGATGAGCACGAGTAGTAAAACCATAGATACAAAGGTTTATCTATTTCTAATTTTTATTTCCTAGTTTATTTCATTTAGTTTTAGTTCAAAAAATAAATATGCTGGTTTATTTAGTTTAGTTTTAATTTTATGTCCTATTTCTTTAATTTGAAATGGTTTAAAAAGATAAAAACGACAAAAAAAAGGAAATAAACGGATAGACCGGACCAAATAGGGTACGCCGTTGGGTGCCGTCTGTCGGACCCCTGTCCGCAGCCACCCAAACGGATCAATTATGTTTTCCAAAACGGGGGCATTTGCAGTTGCTGTAATGGGAGAGATATGAGCTTATATTATGTTGCCATGTATTATCTTTGTATTTTTACCATTTTTCATAAAAAAGTAGTAATATAAAACTATATAGTTATATCCGGCCACTTGAGCAATAATGTGAAATTTAATTTATAAAAAAATATTAATATAGAAAAGATAAAATTATATCATATCGCTGCGCCAATGTAATGTAAAGAATTAGTTAAAATATTATACATGTACTATATATTGTCTCAACTTAGCATATTTCGAGTTTACTCTATTTGGGACTGGTTTAGGAAAACATATTGCACGGAAGAGGAGGGGACGTGAAAGGAGAGAAACATGTTTTGGACCTTCCGCACGAGCAGACTATTTATAGCACTATACAATTGGAGTCTCGTACAGTTATCGGACGGTAAACAATCGTATGTGAAGCAATTTCCTTTTTTTCAAAAGAATAAGTACTACCCCACATGAAGCCAAGAAAGAGTTGCTTTCATGTCAAAATAAAATGGAAAAATAGAAAGAGTTGCTTTTACAGGGAAATGTCATCAGCGTGTTTCTTCTGCTGTCTGCTGAAGTGGTTTGACCTTTATTTCGGCACCAGAATAATGGATAGTACACTTTACTAGTTCACAAAAGTTTCCATCAAAAAAGAAGTTCACAAAAGTGTTAAAATATGTACAAGTTAAAAAAAAGGATGTAGCCAATGATAAACCTGCAAAAAATCAACTTCAAATAATTTGTATTGGAGCTACACAAAAATAAGAAATCTGATCAATTATGGAATACACCATTGGCTGCAGCCAGGTTTTTCTTCAAAAAAAAATTGGAACTCGTAATTTATTTTAAAACTAGCAGGATCACTAGAGCTCGGGAGCACAAAATCTCCACTCATTAGTTCAAGCATATCTTTGCAGTGCAACTTCAGATATTTTCATGTAGTTTTAATGGGATTCAAAATATGGCACATCTTGTCTTTTGACAATGTTTTTGCTCGAAGTATGACTTGTCAATTTGAAGTGGGACCTATGTGGGATGCATAATTCCTTTCTTTTTTTTACCTCTCAAATGACAGGTTTGAACTTTAAATTTTCAGATGTTATAAACCATCATGTTTCTAATATATAACATATTGTTTAGAATTTCTTTAAACTTCTAAATGTGGTTTATTCTCTTTCCTTTAATCATAATACTATGATTTTATGGATTCCTTTTTTTGCAAATCATGTGTTTTATAGCACTCGGATCTAGAGATTTTGTCAACCACTGAAACGCTGACAGTTGCGTGCAATAATACAAGAAAAGAAATAGATTACAATTCACATGCCTCTCCACTCTCCACAGTACAGAATTGAGATACTCCCTCCGATCCATATTAATAGGTCTTGAAGTGGATGTATCTAGCAATAAAACATGTCTAAATACATCCACTTCAGCACCTATTAATATGGATCGGAGGGAGTACTTTTTTTTTAATAGGTGTTCCATCAAGACTCAATGTGGTATGGTATCTCAGTCGTACTGATTGGAAGGTAATGGACCTCTCTGTTTTCTTTTTATTGATGATGTCTATACAAATCGAATAATCTGGTAGTGATTTTCCTCTACCAGATTTTACAAACTAGCATCTTCTCTAATAAGGGTCTCAGCTTTTTTGGTCATCCGTATGCCTTGACGGCAACAACGGGTCAGAGGTGTTAGCTGGGATCTATCTGTATGAGCAATAAAAATCATATTATTTCAGAATGTTGCTTACACCAGAACTTCCTCTCAACCAGCCAACTATTTTGGCTCATATTCCTCTAACAAAACTATGCCTCAGTCACACACCAAAGAATCATCTCACCAGCTTGGACACAAATTCTTCTTTAAAAAAATGAAGAACGCCAACTGCTCACAGAGCACCTTCCTCTACAGTGATAAAATGGTATCTTCAACCCACTCAGATAGACGGTGAATCTTTTTGGCCATTTCACCGCTCTTCGGAAAGTAAGACTCGGCATTTGCAAGCATTACAGTGGCATCATGTTGGACAGCCTCCAGAGTTCTATAGTAATCGCTATCCAGTCTTGCCCTGATTACCTCAATGGAAAATTGGACAGGAAACCTAGAGCAGAAACAGCAAAAAAACTTTTTAAGACAGATATATTACTATCATGAATTAAAAAAAGCAACCAATATGCTCCATATGAAATATTTCTCCAAATCAACAATGGTAAGACAAGGAGGCATCACATCTATAAGAAAAAAAGGTACTCCTAATATTTTAGGAGTATATATGTAATGCAACAAAACCTTCCAAGAGAGATACTAGGAAAGTTTGGTGTGAAATAAACATGAAGACAACAATACAGAGACTCCTGATATTCTAGGTACTCCTATCAGCATACGTGGATGAAAAAGAGAAAATAACAGAACAATTTAATACAAACATTCCACATACACTGGTTGATGTTAAAAAGTATAGGACTCCTGATATTCTAGATCCTCCTGGCAGCCTGCAGAAGCTTTTGTGCACTTTTTCTTAAAAATTATGTAACACCTAAAATCATTTAAAAACTACAGTTGGTGTTCCATAAATCCCTAATCAGTTAAAATTTACACAACTAGGCGTAAAGTGATTTTACAAAATGTACATGGTACAATGTATTATCTTTAAATTCTATACCTTATGAGGAGTATTTCACAATAGTCATTACTGTCACTTGTAATAAATACATGCAAATTTATCAGCGCTGAATGCATATATACAAGAGTTACCTGTTTATGAAATCTGGTTTTCGTACAACAGTATCCAACTTCAGAACACCATATTTATCCTGAACATCCATAAAATACTGTAGTTAGTCAAAACAACAACTAAAGAGTAGCCAAATAGCGTAAAAAATGCAAATGGATTTAACTTTACCTGGTTTCTGTGAGACATTTTCTGTAAAGTGGTCAGTGCTGATAACAATTTATTCCTGATACTGGAATCAATATGTGGATGTTTCCATGAAACCAGTGGGTTATCAGCATCATAGAGCTCCCAGGGACTATGCAGATGATCAGAACCATCATTCTTATATTGTATGTCATATTTCTCCCATGGACTTTCAGGAAAATCAGTTGACTTTGGTCTTACTGCCAACACCCGCCCCTCCCACCAACTTCCTCCTTCCTCTGCATCATCTGCCCACCAAACTCTGCACTTATCTCTGATAACCCAGTTCTGCGCAATAGCAGCTTCAAACCGTGTTCTTTCCACAAGAAAATCAGGGAAGTCAACTGGCTCAAGCAATGTGATTACAAAGTCTTTGCCAAATCCGTTTGAAGCGTCATCAATGAATTCAAGTGTTAATTTACAGCAGCTTTCACCAGATCCTTTATAAGTTGTATAAGAAAGACCCTGAATTTTACAAAGCTCTACAGCTTTAAGGCCTTTAATCCGATTCCATGGGCAACTATCCGATAATCGCTTTCTGTCAAGATATTCTTCATGGCCCTGCAAAAAGAGAACAAACACACAGAAATTATAATAAGAATAAATTCATAAATACTATTCCATGAGTCATAATGGTCTATGTGTCTATGTAATTCACTACGCATGCTATTCTCTACAATCAAATACTTACCTTACAACTGAGGTGTGTAGAAGTGGGAACATGCGGGAAAACATGATATCTTTATTTTATTTATTTATTTTGCAGTTAAAAGCTGTTTGAGATCATAAAAAACAATAGAAGAAAACATTACCTGGCGCAAGTACATAACCTGATCGCCATGTTGAGGAATATAACGGTAAATATCTTCATGCTCCAGCAACATCAACCAACAATTCGAAGACACTTGGTGCTTTTTCTCCACCAAATGTGTATCAGGAGAGTTGCAAGCCTCTCTTCTGTTCCTAGTAGACCTTAAACTAGCAGTCTTGGATGTTGATCCCCACTCACGCCCATCTGCAACAATTTGTCTCCCACTAGTTGATGCTTCGTTGGACGAATTTTTCACGTGAGAGATAGCATTCCTTGCTCTACCATCATCAGTGTATGCGCATGACCTCCTTGCGCTTCTTCGCAAACTACCTGTGCCAGTTGTAACAGGACTGTAGTCTGGAGGTTGATACCCACCATCATCGTTGGAGACGGAAGTACTATCTCCATTTCCGTGGGAATCTGAATCCAAGTTTTTCCTGTACTTACTTGGCTTTGTCCTTCTGTACACTGCACCATAAGTCTTTACAGATTCAAAGTGCAACCTTTTTGAATCATGTAAACCAGTGCTTTTATCTGTGCATTCCTGGAAATTTCTAGACGGACTAGGCAAGTCACTTCTTCTGTGTTGATTGGTGGTAAAATCCTCATCATGCTGCATTGGAACTTTATGATACTCAGAATTCATGTCACTCCCTACTGTGGTAGCCATTGACTTGTCTGATGAACTTGTTCCATCTGGAAAGCCTCTTGAACTAACTAACTTCAGTTTAGAGGTAAGTTGAGAAGTACTATGGAACTGTTGGTCGCATTCTCTGTTATTTACTTCATCAACATGTGTATTATTGTTGTTAGTTATCCTTTCTTCACCGGGTAAATCGCCTTCAATATAAACATCGGTGTCGTGGTTTTCCTGGATGCTATCCAGACAAATTGCATGTTGACTCTTTTGTACATTCTGCTCAACCGGTTGTTGGATGTCATTACCATATTCCTGAGGTGTCTTCTTACTACCAGACTCGTCAACATCTTGCACAACTGCATTATTTGAAGGCCGCATGTCTCCAGCAGAAGAGTCACCAAACTTGGAACGCTTTGAAGATCGCTTCTTAACCTCACCCCACTTCATTGTACTATAAAGAGAAGAAACAGAGGTCATGGTTCGACCTTGATCTGTTAGTAGTTCAGCATTGCGAGCAGAGGATCCTCCAGGCTCGAAATCCAGTTCTGGCTCAACTGCTCCGTGTTTGGCCACCGCAAGTGGCGCCACTGAAGGAAATTGGATTTTTAAATCACGGCGTGGTATCCTCAGGACCAGTTTTCTATTAGTTTCACAATTTTCCCTAGTTTCAGAGAAATGGGAAGGTTGTGTAACATCTTCAGAATCATGTTGGTTACTCTCTCTACCATGTCTTGGCTGGCTATACCATGCTGACTGCTCAGCTTCAGTGCTATCTGTGTTCAATTCACTGTCTGAGATACTGCCCTCTGAGTCATCTTCATAATCTTCTGTTGAAGCTCCTATCTTTGTGAAAAAACTGAGTGCGTTGCGAGCTGCACGTCTTTGAGGCCGCAATCCCTTAGATTTAGGCGATCTTTTCCTTTTACTAGAGCGACCAGTCTTAGATTTCCTACTTTTATGTGGTGTTGACACAGTAGGCGCATCATGCTCATCCAAATTTCTTTTCTTAACTCGCCGACCAGATGCAGTAACAAGATCAGCCTGAAAAAGATATAAAACAAGTTAAAAGGTTAGAATGTAACATATAGGAAGATGGAACGATCTTGAATGTTGCCTCTTACATCAGATATTTTCTTCTTTCTTCTAGATCTGCGACGATTAGCGCTATTGCCC
Source organism: Alopecurus myosuroides (assembly GCA_028641055.1). Lineage (NCBI taxonomy): Eukaryota > Viridiplantae > Streptophyta > Magnoliopsida > Poales > Poaceae > Alopecurus > Alopecurus myosuroides. Next base: position 115,249,109 of record CM054059.1, on the reverse strand, counting down.
AGGTTATTCCCATCAATTTCTGCACTTGAGTATGAAGCATCAGAGGAATCACCACTCAAAATCTCCTGTTCTCCTTCACTAGACTTATCATCCATGCCGTCGTACTCAGAATCAGTATCATCAGAGATTACTTCATTTGCTGGTTCAAGATCAAGATCAATGAAGTCTGGTATCTCTGGAAGTGGTTCCCACCTATCTGGATCAATAGTTGGGATGATTTGGTATTCGCCTGTTGTTGCATTGTAAGTGGGGCCAACAGCAAAATTTACAGAGGGGGGTCGCCACTCAATACCCAGGGCACCTAACCGACGTTTCTGATACATGCTCTGAAAAGGCTCTGGGTATGGTATCATACCTGCAATTAGCACCAATTATAAGAATGTACGGCCAGTACTATATGGAGAATAGACAGATAGAGAAGTTAGATACCAGAGTCACACAAAAGGTCTTGAATATTTCTCCTATAGGGTGTGAGCTGTGTTTCCTGTATACATTAAGCAAAAGCAGCATAAAGAAAACCTGGTGGCTCATGATGCACTTAGATAACAGAGAAAAAAGTTTCACGGAGACACGTAGGAGGAACCCACACAAACATTTCATATATAAAGCGTATTACTACATTACATCTACTAGCATAAGTACCCGTGCGCTGCTACGGGTTAAATTTTATTTAATATCTTTTAGGCAATGTAAATTTTCACTACCGCGGGGATGATGATTGGGCCGTTATTTGCCCAGCTCAATGTTTTTAGTTATGGATCTTGTTATTAGAATTAAATAAATCTGGCTATTTTTTTGCCTTTGGCACTATTTGACATATTGTCATGGTCCCTTACATAAACGCCATATCTGTTTGTGGGTCATTGTTCAGGAAAGATTAGACAACGAATCAAAAGGCCATTGCGGAAAAACTTTATTTTTGAATTTTATTGTGAAGTGTGCAACTGAAATTTTCAGAATATACATACTTTCTTGCGGAACTGATGCGACACTCGTTAACAACCCTGCAAGAACCATTGTCATCGTCCGCAACATGCTGTGCGTCCATGCTGGACCAGAAGAAGCGGCCGCAACATGTTAATGATCCATGCCGTGCGTCGTCACACTCGCAAATTGTGGAAGCCGCTCAAAGCTTCTTGCAAGTGCATGACGGTGCTGTCGTAGACTTGTAGTCGACAAACCCCATGGGCCAGAACTCGTGGTTCTCCACCGACGGGGGCTGGATGAAGTTCTCCGTGGCCTTCAGGTTGCTGACCGACGGGCTCACACTCGGCCGGTGCAAGGAATCGCCACCCTGGATGCAAACGTGGAATCCCTGACTTACTCTCAAATCTCAACCTGGCCCTCTAGCTCCAATTGTCGGATGCCGACTTTGGTGATCCCCGGCGCGATTGCACTATAGGCACGATGCTGCTGCGCTGGCCCTGACCGGCCATCGCGGGCACGCTCTCCAGGAGTGCGGAAAGGTGCAGTCCGCCGATAGGTGATTGGCTATGATGCTGTTGTGTGCCGCCGCCGACGGTCTGTAGGCCTCTAAAACCAAGCACCGTGTCCAGGTGTCCTTCCTCTCCCAGGTATTAATAGATTCATATGACATGCGGCGCGGCGCGGAGGACCGCATAGAGCTTGTCGTGGGTTTCGCAGGTATTAATAGATTCATATTACGGCTGGCAAAAGAGCTAAAACCTGGACTCTACAATTTCCCTTTCCTGTCTGGACTCGGGTAAAAGGCAGAGACAGAATCGACTTATTGTTTTTGCATAGAAAGAAACGACTTGAGGCCGGGGCTAGCTACGTACACACGAAAGGAAACAGGCAACAACACGATAGCTACGACGTACCCGCACGTACCCATACGGTCGTTAGCAAAAACTATATAGTAGAGACTTGGACAACACAATGAGTGAGGTGATCAGATGATTATGGTATGTGATACTTTAAGTTTCAACTCAAACATACTCTAGTAATCGATAACAGAACTTTAATTTGTATACTTCTTAGATTGGCATCAAAGTCAAACTTTCAGCCAACCAGCTGTGCAGTCCGCACTCTAGAAACAAGATTTGGACAGTTTTTATAATCCACCTTGCTGAGCTGCTGCGATAGCAACAATTCAGAAGTAGATTTTCATGGAGGTCGGATGTGGTATTCTTTATAATATAGCTGGCAGTCACAGAGGGACTAACAAATGTCAAGGAGTCCAAGTCATCTGGCCTAATATTACTTCGCTAACCAGCAAACTATCATGAAAGTACAAGTCTAGGAATTCTTTTGAAAGCAATACCCAATGAAACCTCCATTGGTCTACCGGAACTTCAGAACATAATAAAATGAAATTTCCTGTTTTAGAAACAAGTATTTGAAACAGTTTGCATTGATAGCGCTGATGCTAGAGTTAGTTTCACAAACAGAACAAAACATTTTACATTTCAGATAAACGAAACAACTCAAACAGCTAATGCAAATGCAAAGGACAGATGATTCATATATTTGGACGAACCTGATCGATAGCATTTCCATTTGTATCTTGAATAAGGGGTCGATAGTCTCCAAGAAAGAACTATTGGAAAAATGAATAGTAAGCATCAACGACTGATCAAAAGGTAGGATATTTCCCCCAACAAAGGGGTATATCCAGTGCAAACATATCGAGGTACAGTCCTGCAAACTCTGAATGTGAGCTGCTGGATTAGCTCTCGGTGGACTAAGTGTAGGGGAATTAAAGCACTACCAGAATGAATAATTCTGTGAATAATCCCTAAGGCTCTAAAAGATTAGAAAGTTAAAACATGATCAAACTGTGACAGTTTGCATGATTGCAACCAACCAATGCTTGCACTAGGCATTCTCCCCCATAACTTGGATCAGTAACAATTTGTGTACCTCATCTAAGAAAACAACTTTTGTACCTGATCATATTTCGCATCCTTCTGAGACTCGCCCTGCCCTGTACCAATAATGAATATTTGCCCAATTTCATCGGTGAGGATAAGTGACGTTCCATCCCTAAATGTCCGTCCAGCAACACAAAAATAAATAAAATTCAGCTACATGGTAACTGATAAATGGAGCTATTTTCAATTTGGCATTGTAACAATGTTAAGCTGTTAACATCTCAACAGTACACAAAAATGAATTAAGTCAGATCACAACTTCCAGAAGTGATGTTTCTGACTCTCCGGAAAGCTTGATATATTAAGAACACTCAACTAGCTATTTAGACTGAAACTATAGATCTTCCTTGCATAATGAGATGCTAAAGATGCCTAGTGAATACAAATTAGTTTCGACAGTTTAAGCGGCAAATCAAAGGTCCATTTTCATTCAACTAATTAATTTCCAACTCTATCTGATTACTGCACTTCTCTGCCTGATTAATCCGATTTGATCAAGTAATTTGTGAAACAAAATGAAAACAAAAAAATGTCACACAAAAAAATTATACTCCCGCCGATCCATATTAATGGTCGCTAAATCGGATGTATCTAGCACTAAAATATGTCTAGATACATCCGATTTAGCGCCCATTAATATGGATCGGAGGGAGTAGCAGAAAATAAGAGAAATAAACATAACTGTTCTCTTTTGAAAATTGTACACTGCAAAATATTCTCAAAATATTTACTCGAAAAGCATTCAACATTCCCTAACTTCTATGGGACATCTTATAATTTAGAAGTAATCCCTGATTTTTCTCTGTTATTTTTCTTCATTCTTAGGAAGGACAGACCTGGCGCAGTGGTGAAGTACTCCCCACTTGTGCCAAAAGGTCCTGGGTTCGACTCAGCCCTCTCTGCATTGCACTTTGCAGGGCTTGACTCGTATTATCCTTCCCCGGACCCCACTTGGTGTGGGAGCTTCTAGCACTGGGTCTGTCCTTTTATTTTTCTTCATTCTTATAAATGCTTTATGAATTACTAGCTGAATGCTCGGGCACTATTACAAAAAGGTAATACAGATGAATTCAATCATATGGCATGGTTAAGAATGCAACATCTTCTTAAGGGCCAAAACAAAAGGTTCCCTTTGTTGAGAATGTGAGATATTCTGCAGTGAAACTTACGGAGAGAACTTGCCATCTACTAGCTTAAAGTGACCAGTTTCATAGATCTGCACAGGTTTTCCTTCCCATATCTGGATAAGGAAATAACATATTTTCAGGATTGAAATAGTGATTAAGATTACAGAGATCTTGTTAGAAACTTACATCCCAGATGATTGTCTTTCCATCATACCCAGCACTCATTGCTATACGTGGGTTGAACGGATGCACATCGAGAACAAATGTCTGTTGAAAATAAATTTATGAGAACAATTCTTTATGAAAGGGCCAGCCCTTTAAGAAAAACAAGTTGAAAAACAAAGAGCATAAAATATTTGAACCAAAAGAAGCAAGAGAAAAAGAACTAAATCTTCTATTGCGTATGGCGAGAATTTACAATACAACTAAGAGTTTCATATTCTTCATAAGATTTCAAGTTTAACACCTCCAAAACCACCATATCCTAGTTTTTCTGTTTCATTACAATCTTCGACCCACGCGCTCTGCTAGCATACTTGCTAAGAAAACACAAGAAGTTACTGCACTGTGTTTTCGTTAGTGATATGATGAATAGTGTGCCAGTAATAAGTTGCAAGCAACAAGTTCACACATATGCACCTCACTGATATGAAAATGTCATGCAGGAAAACCATACTGCGTCAACATGCAATAAAAAGTCATTGACCAAAAGTAACTTTAATGCATAAACTCCATGGTGCGCACTTACCGATTCCTTATGGCCAATCAGTGAATGTACCAAGCTCCCGTCAGAAGCATTCCAGACACAGATTCTGCAATCTGCACAACGTAACATATTTCTTAAGGGCGGTGGATACAAATGAGAACGTTGAAATAAAAATTAATTATGTAATGACAAGATCTAGTATTCGCACGCTACGAATACTAGGTGCCACAAATGATAACACATATACAGACAGTGTAATACAGAAAGGGCCATATAACTATGATCACGGCGAAAATATATGAAGTAGAGCAAGGATACCCATGATAGCAGCCAGCACAAAGCGGTTGTCCAAACTCCAGACAATCATATTGACACCACGAGGAGTTGGCTGATATCTTTGACGTGGACCACCACGAGGCAGTTGAGGAGCCATTGGAGGTGGAGGAACCTTGAGATGGTAAGCACGGGTCCAGCGTCCAATCTTTCCCTGGGTTAGTACAGACAAAAAAAGTTACGCCGATTGATCATATCGAATGGAACTACAAGAAGAAACAATAAAACTAAATACCAACTACATTTCTACCAGGACACATGCTGATACAACTGACCAGACAGAAAAGGTGCATTAGCCATTATACACGGCGCATGAATAAGTTAGCAGCTGCGGCAAGTTGCTTCTATACCAGCTCTTAGTATACAACATCTAGTGCTTCGATATGTGACTATTGAGGAGACAATAATGTATCAGAAAGAATGGGCACTATTGAGGAGACAGTACATATTGCTGTAGTAGGCAGTTACGCAAATCGTCACATAATGTACTGAAACAATGTTTGTTACGAGCAAAATCATAGAGCTTTAGCTCCCATTAGCTTACATGTGATCTTCGAGATCGTGGAACCCATATAATTGCGCTGCCATCACGTGAGCAGGTAACAATATTATGTGTGAACCTGGCAAAAGGGGACAAACTCAGCTGATGTTGAACTGCAGAAACCAACAATTACCACCAGTTGGACAAGCGATTAGAGAAACAGACTGAACTACCAAAATCACTAGACATGAGGTGAATAAACTGAAGGATACACAAAATTTCAAAAAAAAAAAAGATACACAAGAACATGTGAAAGATCATTCCATGAGTAAAAAAGATACTTACCATGAATTTCTTAGCTTAAGGTTATTTTCTTCCTTAGTGATGTGACAGCTGTCAGATGAAAAGGATCTAGATACCACACATCCACTAAACTGCACGTAGTTTACATCATTTTCATGACCCGATAATACATCCATCTCATGATTCGGTTGGTCATGTTCCTCAGAACTCTTGCAAGCATTCCAGACCTGAAATCAACACTTCTGATGAAAAAAAGATTCGCCTTTTGGTACTAAAATCAGGAGTTCACAGGTGCAGTAGATAACAAAAAAAACATACTCTTGCAAAAGTATCTGAGCTGCCAGTAACAAACACAGTTCCATTAGCATTGAATGCACAACATAAAATTTGGTGATTTGTTGGTTGAACTTGAACAGCACTGGAAGACGCATCACCACTCTTCCCTAACATCAACAACATGTGGCTGAAATAAATAAATGTAGGCATTACCCACGCAAACGAAAGACATGCATCAATGAACTAACCAGGGGCAACATCAGGAGGTTTTGGTGTATATATCCGTGGAGATTGTTGAGAAGATCTAGCATCCCAAATCCTGCATGTCCCGTCATCTGATGATCTGCTCCTCAATATTATGTGTCAAGTTAGGGGGCCGCAAAGAACTTATATAGGACACAAAAATCCTATAAGAAATGTAAAAGTACATACAGCGAACCAATGGTGAGGTTTTATCACAACATAAGAATAAACAAAAGCTTTTCACACATCTGACAGAATGTAGGTAGAATGAAAATGAACAAAAACATCCAGTAATTTTCAAGATTGGTTCAGTTTGTTCCACTGAAGCTTGGACAAACCTAGCTTTGAACTTCATACAAATAAGCATTTGCTCCTGTGAAACTGATGCAGAATGGACATGACTTATACTACCAGGTTCACTTTTTTCATTTGCGGAGCTGCTGCCAGGCAGTTAGTATGCATAATCATGAACCAAATTAATTGTAAAAACTAAATAACTATACTATCAGGAAAATTATATTAGAAAATACTATCAGGAAAAAAAAAGGAAAAAAGAAACACTCACGACAATAGCTGGTAAGAAGCACCTGTCCTTGGACTAAATGCAATAGCAGTTACAACCCCTGTATGCCCCTTCAATACTGACATCGGCATGCCATCAGGTATACGCCACTACATTAGTAGACACGTTCATTAAACATAAAAGGAAGAAAAATGACGTCATGACTTCTTGGGAGGACAGAAACTAGCAATCTTACCACTCTAATAATGAAATCATTGGACGAAGATGCTACCACAGCATTGTTAGAACTCACCGCGAGGTCGGTAATATCACCCTTAATTTGGAAAATGGAAGGTAATTGAATGAAACGTTGTGAATATTTACATTTATATGTTTAATTGCAATAAGCAAAGCTTACTTCATGGCCTCGGCAGCTAGCCAGACAAAATGCAGTTTCCATCGCCCAAATTTTAACAAGTCGGTCATCAGAGCCAGTAATAACATAGCGCCCTGTGCGGTCAAAAGTAGCTGCAGAGAAACAGGAACAGGGTGAAAAACATTACAGTAGATAAAAGTAAATAGATAAATAACTGGGACAAAAGCAACTGGCAACAACAAAGGAGCAGCTTGAAAATAAGTGACGAGAACAATCAGGTGTTTTTTCAGTATTGAAGGGGGTTTTTAGAACAAGCTGGTGTTTTTTCGCATGAATCATAAAATATACTCTCTCCGTTCCTAATTATAAGATGTTTTAGATATTGCAATGTGGACTACATACGAATTAAATTAGTGAATATACACGCTAAAACGCGTCTAGATGCATACGAATCTGAGAAAATAGAGGAAAACTAAAACATCTTATATTCGGAAACGGAGAGAGTAATTTACTGTAGAAACTTCCCAAAAGATTAAATAGGCTTGCATATTCAGTTCAGACAAAGCATGGGCTGTCATCCATGGCATTAAGAGTATGAACTGGCGTGTCAACAGAACTCCAAATAATCAAGGGAAATTTGGCTCTTGGACAGTTTACTTGGATGGCAGTTGCTAAACACACCATATGGTAATGAAATCACTCACTGCCACTATGATATCGTGTTGAAGCACATTACACTATTTAAAATTTAAGAGTAAAAATATAAGAGTATTTTGCCTTTGGCACCAAACTTAGACCCACATTTGAGTGCCCTCTACCACAGACATAACTAGAGGATCCACAGGCAGGTTCATTAAGGTTCTGAATAAAAAATTGACTATTTAACCCACTTCTCTCTCCTAAAGATAGTAAAGTTGTTATTGTATTGGGTAAAGCGTGCTCCGCACATGATCACAATTCTGTACGGTAGCCGAGCCAAATCAGGTTGTTGTTTCAGCAAATGTTGCTTGAGTGGAGTTTCCAGAAAGCAACTTTGCCAATATTCAAATAGTCTACTCATAAAATGATTAAATTCAGAAAACGAGAAAGTTCAACGGACCACAATACACAGCATTTTGATGTCCCCTCAATCTCTTTATAATCTGCATCTTTTCAACAAGGGTCGATGGCTTCGCAATTGCATAGCATGATGCGCGGACAGACGGAGCTCGATGATTCTTGGTGAAACCACCAATCTCTCTCAAGCTTAAACCATGAACTTGATCAGCCTGTATGTGCGGCCAACGGAGATACCTCGGCGACCTGGGAGTTTCCTTATCTTCGCTGGCCCTGACAGCTGAAGGATCCAAAATTACATCAGCACATTAAAGAAATAACACGGAATTTCATTGAACTGAAACACTAAGTTCCAACTAATGATGTTAGAATAGCTCGAGAAACGAGGAGAAAGGAATACTTTAGAGCCTAGAAGAATATAATATACATACATGCAAGAAGGGAAAATGAGTTGGAGCCAAGAAAGGTTGGAACATCAGCAGCATTTGGAGACACATCTCCAATCAAGCTGCCAGGGTGGCAGGAACTAACCATCAGTTGCTTTAAAAGCTTTACCAAGTGGTCTTTACCAATGTGTGGATATCTACAAAATAATAAGCAGCATAAAACTAGTAAGCAAAAAACCTCGACTGCATCTGATCATTCAGAAGGGCAGGTAGAAATTAACTGTTCTGTGAAGGTGAGATCATTTAAAAAATGTCTTGTTTCCACCATTATATACCTGGCCTTTATAAAGTTACTAGATTTCAGAATCACAATTTCCATCAGTTCTAGAACATCGTTAACAAAATTAGAAGGCAGGGGGAAATACGGGCTGACAAGAGAAACAAATGGATATATCCCCTGTCATATCCTGGACATGTATTCAACTGTTTTCCAATCCTAATCTACACAAGCATCTCAAGTTCTTCACTACTTGGAGAAAAATGTTTAGTAGCAACGAAATATTTTTATTGATAATGAAATGATGGATGCAAACTGAACGTAAAGTAGAGTTACGTATTTCTACCTCTCAACTAACTTTAGATAATCCAAAGGGAGTGATACACCATCATCATTTTCTTCGCCACTATGAAAACTACCACGAGAATACCAAGCATGATATCTTCTAGGTAGCAGCTGATGCTCCTGGAGTTCATTGCACAGTTCTCCAAGAGTCCGCTTGAATGGACCATGTGATAAAAAGTGCATGATTAGAAAGTAAAGCTCCCTCATATCGATATCAACGGGAGCCTCGCATGGTACATCTGCTGAATTTACTTGATTCGCAGAATTAACCTTTTCAAGAGCCTGGTTTGGAAAATCCAGGGGCACCATACTGACAGAGGTTGCATTGCCAGAAGGTTGATGTTTCCTACAATCCATGTCGACAACCCCACCTGGAGGTAGAAACAATAGAGCATAAATACAAGAATAATATTGGTGGAGAAAATTTGAGTTCTGGATGAGCTTAAGAGATAATAAACAGTCAAAGAGGTACGGGGGACAATACATAGTGCGTAGTAAAAGCACACACGTAAAGAAACTTGCAGGAAAAAATTGGAGAACTCGAAACAAACTACTTATCATGGGACGTGGAGAAAACAAACAATTTTTAGGATTACACTGAAATAAAAATGAAGTGAACAGGTATTGGTGAACCATAGTTAACAGAATTTTGGTACGACTGGTTTGTGATATACTCCCTCCGTTCAACAATAGATGACTTCCACATATTTATATATGGATGTATCTAGACACTAAAATATGTCTAGATACATCTATATCTACATATATGGAAGTCATCTATTGTTGAACGGAGGGAGTATCATATATGGTACAACGGAAAGTTCCGTCATACATTTCAGTTCAATGGTGTACGGTATAAAACTTCATTTGTACTATATCACTACACCATTTTCCTATTTTCGTACAATCTCTGTTGGTTGTACAAATGATGGTACTGTTTAGGGAATCAAGAAATATGAGCCGTCTTTGTGAATTGGGGGTGGAGGGTGGTAGTTTTCTTGATAACTTACCCGTTATTTGCACTACAATTTCAACTTTTACATGCATGTGTGGGTAAGAATTACCTGATATTAGTTTATGAAAGCAGAAGACAGTACAACGTTCAAATCAGTTATCACGCTCGACTTGAATGATTGGCATTTTAAGCAAAGACGCATATTCCTCGGATGCAATTAAGAATTCAAGTACGGTTTTCCATGTTGTCTCGAGTTCCAGTTAAACCTCAAGTTTCACATGCTGGCGTTCCTCTGTTCTGGCCTATAAGCATGAAACTATGGTTTCACATGACAGCATCTGACAGCCATGGTCAAACACCATATCCTGATCTCAAATATTACAAGCAAAAGACGGGACCTATATGTCAGTGTCAATGGTTAGGTATACAAACTAGATTTAATTTACAATTCCTTTAGAATCAGTCATTTATTTTGATAGCTGGATGCATTGGTAGACAATCTACTGAAAAGATCCAAACTCTCACACTTAATCACCATTCGATTATAATCCCCGGGATTAGCTACATCCTGGGGAACTTTACTGGAAGTTTCTCACGGAGTCTGTACGGATCTATGAAGACGGTACATGAGAGACCATACCTCGGGGTGGGGAAGATGGCGGTGGCTTCATGGGAGGTGGTGCCTCTGGGGGGGCGGTGCTAGGTGGTTCAGAGGAAGACATCGGCCATTAGGGCGCGTGGCGGTACGGCGTCGACGCGATGTCGGGGTTGGCGTCTGGGAAGGGGCACAGACGGTGGGCCCTCTATTGTGACGGCGGTGAGTACTAGAGGTGAAGCCTAGCGCCGCCAATTGCCGTCTTCTGGCGCCCTTCCCACGGCGCCGCAATCACCGGCCTCTTCCACGGGAGGCGGCGGGTCCGTTTGGAGGAGGCGATCGCGACAGGCCGACGCGTGCGGGGGGACGATGATCTGAACTGCCAGGAATCGGGGGTAAATTCGCGACAATTTGGGGAAATTGGGAGATAAGGGGCGAAAATCTGGGGATAAAGGGAAACAGCAAACCCTAGAACAGAACGAACAACATTGGAGAGAGGCCAAACGGCACCCGGAAACGGTCAATTAGAAGAAAAAAAATGGTTTAAATGCCAAAACATATACTACTACTGAGAAAATACTATACAAATACATGCTGTCTTTTATTGCTTGTGCTTTTATTAAAAATAAAAATACATCGACGTGAGAAAAAAACCAAATGATCGCTTTAAATGTACGATTTCTAGCATTACATATTTTTTAGGCAGGAATATAATAGAAAAAGGAGAAAACTAAGTAAAAAATTATAATAAGAAATAAAATATAACTAAAAGGTAATCAATAAGATAAAAATAAAATTGAAAGGAAAATTGGAAAAAAAATGTTATGTGACAAACAAAAATTTGACAACCAAGTACTCCCTCCGTAACAAAAATATAAAATATTTATGTGTATCTTACATTATTATAAAACACGTCTAGGTATGTGTGGTCTAAAAAATGTTAAAATGTCTTACATTTTGATAAAAAGAGGTACATATATTCTATTTCTTCTCGAATGTTATTGATGAGTTCCTATTAATTTTTAGACAGTAAATTATGGATATTGCCTGTTAATTTTCATTTAAAATGAAAAGGTGTGGCCTAAGGGGGATATCAAATTTGGTCCTCTCGGAATAAAGAGACATATTAAGAGAATAAGAAAATCAAAATAATTAATGTATAAACAATAAACAGTGCGAAAAAGATAAACATAATGGTAATTTAGACAAAAAAGAATAATAAATAGCAAATATGAGGGGGGAAATCCATAATATCATGTGTGTGTGTTGGGATGTGCTAAGCGTCATCCAACAAATCGGTGAGGAAATCAACAGTGTGTTCCATCGATGCTACAATTTCTAATCGTTCCAACATGAATTTTGTGCAGGCAACATCTCTTTGTGTACATTTGTAGAATTTGAAAGGGCATTTACATCCCTAAATAGTTTTGGATGTTTTTTAATAACATAAGTGTGAATTAACTATGTGCTAAGCTTTTAGAATTGTTTGATGAATAGCACAAGATAGTGATTGACCCTCAAAAAGGATAAAAGATCGAAGGTATTGCCCGTAAATTTTATAAGTTATATTGAATCGTAGGGAAAACATACTATCAAGAGGGGTTATTCAATGAAAGGTTTGGGGAAATCATCTACTTGCACTTAAACCATATATACACCACACATCCTTCATAGAAACACCGGTGGAAAGAAATCTCAAAAACATAGTGGTTGTTAGAAAACAGCTTGTAGTCTCCGCCCTAGAAACCTCGAAATATCCTGCCTAAAGACATAGTGTTTTCACACTGGAGACTTCGGACTCACGGCAACCGGAGACTCCGACCCCGGTATTTTGGACAATGCCCAGACTTCGCGTCAAGTGGTGTGAAGCTTTGATACCCTGTTCGGAGTATGGCCGGAGTGTGTCTGGAGATTTTTGGAAGTATCTAGCCAGACCGTAGTTTGCAGTCCCTCGTGGACCGGAGACTTCGTGCTAGTCCGGAAACTCTGGCCTCTCTAGACCAATACTCCGGTATAAGTTCCTGCAATGGCTAATTTTTGTAGACCCATGTATAAATCATTCTTCTACCTTGGGGAGAATACCATGACCATAATACTCTCTCCATCATTGTTGAAAACTCTGAAATCACTAGATCTCTCTATGTCCACTCAAACAGCTTGTACTTTTAGGACTTGAGAGAGAGTTTACCTATATCTACACTTTCACCTAAGGAATTTGATTTTTCCCTTTAATCCATTTACAAGCTTATTACTCTTGGATCCATTGGAACCCTAAATGGAAGTGGTCATCTTCGTGGCTTTAGGAGCCACGGGGATTTTTTAGGATTCTCCAATTAGGTTGTGGAGTATGCCGCAACCTTGTATATAAATATTCCGTTGTCGACCACAAGGGAACATATAGTGGCATGTGCCACTCCACATTGGTGGGGGAATCAAGAATATATGATGTGCCATTGACGTCTATTCGGGGATCACTTTGTGACTCCGCACCTCTCCAACGGAGACTAACTTCCATTGGGTAAAATTCGGGATAAATCTCCTCGTCGTTGTGTGGTTGTCTCTCAACCCCCTTACTTACTTGTTGTTAGTATTCGTTGCTTGTTTATTGTATAATATTAGCTCGTATCTTGCTCATCATATCGCTTGTTCACATAGTTGCGTAATATAGAAAACGTATAGTTCATCAATCTCTAAATTAAGAAAACTAAAGTAAAAATTGTAGTTGCATATCCCCATCCCCCTTTTAACAAAACAGAAGAAAACAGAAGAAAACATAGAGAAACCAAGATAAAACAAAGTGGTTTGCCCCCCCCCCCAAGTGTTTTTATTTAACGTTTTTTAGCTATGCAAAGTAATTTTAAATGATGCTCACATAATAATAATAATTGAAGAACAATAATAGAGAATCAAGAAGAAAATATAGATCACATTTAAGTCTAACCCACTTCCTATGCATAGGAATATTGTAAGAAAACACATCAATGAATCAAAAAGTGACTACCATAGGAAGATAAAACAAATGCAACTTCAAAATTTTCAACATAAAGAGCGGAAACTTAATATTAATATTATTGAGATGCATATAACCATGTTTTCCTCTTTCATAATAACTTTCAGTAGCATCATGAATAAAATCAACAATATAACTATCACATAAAGCATTCTTATTATGATCCACATGCATAGGAGAATTATTACTCTCCACATAAGCACAGTCATGATCATCAATAGTAGTGGGAGCAAATTCAACAAAATGGCTATCATTGTAGTCATCATAAATAGGAGGCATGTCATAATCACAATAAATTTTCTCCTCAATTGTAGGTGGACTAAAAATATCATATTCATCATTGTAAGCATCTTATATGGGAGGTGTAATATCATCAAAGTAAATTTTCTCCTCCAAGCTTGTGGGACTAAGAATATCATGCTCATCAAAACCGACTTCCTCAAGCTTAAAGTTTTCCAGAGCATTAGCAATAATGGTGTTCAAATAATTCATACTAATAACATTGCTACCATCATACAAGTGACGTTCCTTAGGTGTTTTAATTTTTCTCTTCAAACACTTCATGACCTAATTCTAGATAAATATTATAAATCTCTCTCAAATTTTTGTTATCTTCCATTAATAGCAAGAATAATAAAGCAAGTAAAAAGTAAGAGTGTACTTACCTGTTGGGAATATGTCCTAGAGGCAATCATGTATGATGTATTCCCAATGTATTCATAAAGTTATTAAGTCGTCCTTGTTTTGAACATCTGATACATGTCATTGAATATGTGATTCGATTGTGGAACTATGTATTCATGTTGTTCATACTAAATTGTCCTTGGTCATCAAGGTTGTGTTGGACACACACCCTAGACTAATGTGAGTGTTGGCTGATGACTCGGTTCCACTTGTCATGGGCATGGCGATGACATTCCAACGTTCACAGACTTGGCTAAAGAGTTTAGCAAGTCAGACTGGCCCATATTGAGATGCAACGAGCAAGTCGTCATTTGCATGTCTCAATAAATGTAATCCTTAGACCTGAGATTGTCGCACAATCCGAGTTGTGGATCACCGACTTAGCTTCTGTCAAACGATGTTCCGTGACAAGGCAGTTATAAAGGCAGAGTTCGGGTCGAATGAGAAGCAACCTGCGTGATGTGGATAATCAAGATGGGATTTTGCCCCTCCGAATGGAGAGATATTCTCTGGGCCCTCTCGAGTGATATGATTCCGGAAGCATGGCCAAGCGCAACTCGGTTAAGTGTTAACTGAGTCTGTTGACTAAGAGTTAGTCAGATGAATCATATATCACGGACCGAGAAGAGAGTTGAGCTATTAAGGGATGACGATAAATCGGCTATAGTTCGACAAGGTATATCGTGAGGCAAAAGGGACTAAGATGAAAGTCACATTGGAAGGTATGTCGTCATGACTCAATGGGACTTGGGAGTCGGCACGTTCTGTTAGGAGCCGCTACCGATTGATCGATTGGGAGTCAGACTCCAATCGTGTCCAAGTCACCATGAGCCTGCAGGGTCGCACACTTAAGAGCGGGAGCAAATGTATTGGTCGGGTTGGACCCGAACCAGAAATGGACTGAGTTTGTGAGTCCGACTCACAGAGGGAATGGGCCGCAAGTGTTGTGAAGCCCACTACCATTCACTATATAAAGAGGGGCGTAGGTTGCCCAGCGGGCACGTTACTCCACTCCCATGCGTTGGGAACCCTAGCCCCACTCAGTCCAGCCGTCACATCGGATATAGCAGTCCGCCGTCGGAGCTCCTCCTCGTACGTGTGGATACCGGCAGAGGTGATGTACGTTCAGCACTTCGACGATCGCGGGATTGGATCGGCTGGATCGGATCGTGGGACTACACTGCATCAACGCGCTTCATCGATAATCCGCAACCGCGCGTCTAGTGGTAATCCTCGTGGCCTTCTATCTCGGCTAGATCTTGGAAGTACAACATAGAAAAGGTTTTCGTTTTTCTCTACGCGTTCTAACATTACCAAGTGAACTTATAGATAAAGCTATGCTCCCATCACTGGCACCAGAAAATAGTCTTGATGGCGCAGTTGATGGGAGAGCGTGTTTTTATGTATGCTTGTTTCTTCCTCGGCAACGGTGCCAGAAGATAGTCTTGATGACCCACAAGTGTAGGGCATCGCAACTGTATTCGAGGGTAAGTGTAACCCAATTTATTGATTCGACACAAGGGGATCCAAATAATACCTATAAGTCTTAGCAGCTCAGTTGTCAATTCAGCCACACGTGAGAAGCACTTAAGAAAATATATTAGAAATAAACGGTGCCAGAAAATAGTTGGTGGTGTAGTGATGGGATGATTCTCTTGCATCCTCAACACACCTAATACAATTTTAATTGTATATATGCACTGGTTCAGCGAAGAGACAATGAAAGTGGTGTAATATGAAGTGAAAGAGGTGATATGCGTGATCTTAAATAATAATGGCACCAAGATAACATGTAGCAAAACTGGGAGAAAACGGTATAGCAATGGTTGGAAACAAGGCCTAAGGAGCATACTTTCACTACTGGTAACTCTCAACAATATTAACATAATTAGACACATGATATTTCTTCTAACACTATGCATGATGGATGTTACTCGGAAATCGTTCCTAACGGATCAAATAGGATGAGAATCGCGTAGGGCTACACAAGCACACCTTAAAGTTCACGTTCCACATCTACGTACACCTCAACCCTATCACTTTGAGCATCCAAAGATAGTACTAACAAACACCACAACATATCTCTTGAATAGTCTTTTTCTAACACATCCACAACACTCACATCATCACCTTGGCACTATAGAGATTATACTAAACACAAGCATTAAGAAACCTCATGATTCTATAATCCAATCAACGAAATAAAAACAAGTTCATGATAAGTATCCCTCTAATCCATGATCCATAGAGTCACACACAAGACCCGGACTGTCATTGTGGAACAAAGGTGACTCCGGAAGATTATACTAGATAAAATCAATTGAGCACATCATATCCATTATATAACAAAAGGGAAACATCATAGAATTCAACTATAATAACATAGCTCATGGTCACATGAAGATCACATCATGGGAGAAAGAGATAACCACATAGTTACTAGCACGAGCCCTCAGCCTTGCGGAGGGACTACTCCCGCATCATCATAGGAGGTAGCAACGCCGATGAAGATGGCTCCGGGGGCACTTTACCTGTCCTGGAAGAGTGCCAGAACAAATACTTTTGTCCCCAAAATGAGGGTTTTGGATGGCGGTGGAGCTCGGACGTGTTTCTGGAAAATCCTCTAGTATGCGATGTTTTTAGGTAAAGAGTGATTTTATAGGCGAAGAGGCAGCGCCAGACAGTCCCCGAGGTAACGAGGTGCCCCCAGGAGCGGGTGGAGGGTAGGTCACTCCTATAGGTCATGTGGTGGCCTAGAGGCATCTCCAGGTGCCCTTCTGGATCCCGGAGTCTTTTGGTGAATAAAAAACCTCAAAAATTTCCAGGTAATTCCGATAACTTGATTGACCTTTTCTGTAATACTCCCTTCGTTCAGAATTAGATAACCTTTTCTGGCAAACACAAGTCATCTAATTTCGAACGGAGGGAGTACATAGTAAAATAAACATAAACTGGCACTAGGCACTGGGTTAAAATAAAGAAACCTCAAAAATTTCCAGGTCATTTCGATAACTTTGATTTGTTGCCCTTTTCTGCAATACATAGAAAAATAAACATAAACTGGCAGTGGGCACTGCGTTAATAGGTTAGTCCCGTAAAACGTAAGAAAACATCAAAGAACATACAGAAACAAGCACGGAGTATCAAAAAATATAGATATGTTTGGGACGTATCAAGTCACCATAATTCACTTATTTGTATTGGTGGGGATGAATCCATATCACCGATAAAGCAGGTGAGCCCATAACCTTTTTTGATAGTCTCAAAATCATCCATAGAGCTCTATCCAAGATCCACTTCCAGGTATCCATGGACGCTTAGTAGGAGGATGTGTTGAGGCAAGAGACATCCACGGGATGTTGTGTTAGTCGAGGTAGGAGGATTTTAAAAGCGAGATGAGGCTTCAAGCAAGACCATGCGTGGATGAAGGAAAGAGAGAAAGATTAGATGACCATGAAGGAAGAAAAAACGAAACTGGTTTTTTTCTCTATGTAAGAGCGAAGGACGAGGCGTTGATTTTTCTCCGGCGGTTAGTCAACTATATTTAATAGTTTCTCAAGGATACTTCATCCATAAGCTTAGTAAAATAATTTGTCGACCATAAATTTGGGGGGTCTGACTCCTCTAATTTACTAAAGGTACATTACTCTAATGCATTTTCTTAAAACATGGTGGTTTTTATTTTATTATTATTCAATTGTGTGTCACAAATCTATGGTGTAAATTTGAAGTCAATACTTGCAAACAAATTTATGATGTAACAAATCCTCCCTTATTCCTAGGATCTAAAACCTTATAGTATTAACATTGTGAAGGAGACTCTCTCAACGAGTAGATGGAAATGACTTGAGAGTCAATCTTGTTATATTGTCTTTAAGAATTTTCCACCTCTTAGTTGAATTAGAAAACGTTGTATAGATGCATTGTGTAACTCCAGAAAATGCATTGCTATACGACAAGCATTTTCCATATCACATAGTGTCAAATTAAGATGATGACAACTGCAAGCTGAATAAAAGGCTCTTGGATTTATATCCAAAAGTTTCTTTTGTACTCCTTGATGTATTCATTTCATATTCAATTCATTATCATATCCCTTCCCTCTCATATTGTCTATATCAAGGTCGAGAGTATTCAATTCCTGTTGTAGAACATAAAAAAATCCATGTCAAGTGGTATCATTCACGTCCAAGAAACTCAAAATGGATTCTTCAATGCAAAACGAATCTGAAGATGTACCAACATGTTGGAGATATGCCCTGGGGGCAATAATATTCAGTTATTATTCTATCTGCAAGTTCAGAATTAAGTTTATGTCATCATGCTATTACCGCTATAGTACTTGAAAAGTGAGTTTTCAAACGAAAAACTGTGTGTGGGTGTGAAGATATAAACAAACAAGAGTTCCAAATCCTGTCTCTAAGATTAGCTTATGGTTGTGAGATGATCACGTTTTCCCGACCATGGACTTTGATTAAAGTCTAGCAAACATAAGAGTTTATTGTGAGGATAACAATAGTACTTAACTGGCCCAAGTATATGATCTTGTAAAGAGACTAACAATTGCAATGTATTTTCCAAAGTACATATGGAGTTGTCATTCACTAGAATTCCTATATTATGAGAATATCGAGTGACCGCACAATCTATAGTTATATTTTTTATGTGTTAAACCATCCACCATAATAGGGGATTATAACGTTGACATTTGGGTATAATCTAGTGCGTGTAATGGAACTGAGATCGTTCAAGAATGGTACTTAAATCCTCTAGAGTATGGAGAGATACATGCTCTGGGCCCTCTCGGTATGTTGTGGTCTAGAGTATAGAGTGGAGATAGGGGATGCCATATCCTGGCGGTAGAGAGCGTGGGGGTGAACTTGGGGGAGTTAACGGATGAGGACACAAAGGCGATTTTACCCAGGTTCAGGTTAGTCGGAAGCCTCCCTACTTCCTACAAAGATCTACTATGGCGGCGGTAGCCGGGAATAGGATTACAAGGTATCTAGGCTAGAATCAATCTGAGTTTGCCTTAGTGTTTATCTCGTATGGCTTTATATAGAGAGACGGATCGAGGCTTACAGAGGAGATCAATCGTATATTTAGCTAAAACTATAATCTACGCTCATCCGGCTTCCGGATAAGCCGGATGGGTTGTTGGCCGCCATTACGGAAGAAGTCCCGCACTTTTCACCATTAGGCCGTCCTGAACGGCCTCCTGCGGTACTGCTTTGGGCCAGCTCTTTTGTCCGGCCTTCTGAATGTCAGGAGGTACCCTTTTCCGGGTAACCCCGATAGTAGCCCCCGGGAAAGTTAAGGAGCAGTTCGCCACTGGCTTACGTCAAGATGGATGACGGACATTTGATTCTGAATCTTGCCCTTCTATCTTTTTGTCGGAAGCGCAGAATCGTCATTCAGGAAAAGGCGGACCGTTTGGTCAAAGTTTCTCTGTGGGCACTCTGTCCCAAACATAGACATTTGACAGCTGCCTTGTCCCCTTTCATCTGTGCGTCCCACTGGTGCATTTAAAGCGCGACAGAAACTGCACGAAACAAATCATCACGCGGAATCCGGTGTTGGAACCGAGGCGTCGCGCGGCGTGGTAATGGCACGCGGACAACGCGCGGTCAATGTGTGCTGCATGGCATGCATCCAACGGGCGCGACCGTTGGACGGAACGCACAACGCCGTTTAGGCTATAAAAAGACCCTAAAGCCATCTTCTTCCCCACAACGTTCACACCATCCCCTGCTCACACAGCGCCCTAAGCTTCCCCGCGAAGAAACACCACCTCCGGCCACCAGAAACAAGCGGCGCTCCGAGAAAGATGTCTTCTAGCGGCACTCCGGCGGGCAGGGACAGGATGGCGACGATGGATGGCATTGCCGCGGTGGCGTCGCATCTGTCTTTTCTCAACTTCTCCCTATCACATGGTCTCCTCCCTGGAACAGACGCAGTACGGGCTGCCGTCCGCCTCATCGGCGGCGGCGAAGAACAAAGAAGTGGTGGAGAAGGGCGCGACCGCGGCGGCTTCTCAATCCGTCGTCGAGGAGGAGACTGCGGTGGAGGAGGATAACTCCAGCAATGGATACTGTATCCCGAGCACCATCACGAAGGCGGAGCTCCAGTGGTTCGAGGATGAGGGCTTCCTTCCGCGGAAGAAATGGCGGAGCGCGGAAGGCGACATCGAGCCCAAGCCCTAGGACGGCGAACACGTCATCCTCCTATCTCATATGCAGAGAGGGTTATGCTTTCCGCCATCCCCCTTTTTCCTTTCTGTCTTAGAGTAGTACGGTGTACAACCACACAACCTCACCCCCAATAGCGCACTCTGCGTAGTTGCCTTCCAAGCCCACTTTGAGGGGTACTTAGGAATAGAGCCTATCTTAGATTTCTTTAAGTACCGCTTTTACATTAGGTGTGAGCCCGATGGCGATGGAGGACTTAAGGTCTACAGGGCCATTAGCCTCAATTTTCGCTAGGAGAGGGAGCAATGGTTCCCCAAAGTCTCCAAGTCTGAGTCTGTCAGATTCTAGACGGGGACGTTCTTCTACTGCAATGATGTTCCTTTTCTGTCAAAGGAGATAGGCCTTCCGTTGTTCATCAATAGCGCAGCTAGAAGGAAGACGTCGTCCAGACGCTTCCAGCCGAGCTGGAGAAAATAAAGCAGCGGATCATGAAGCTTAATTCGTCGGAGCCAGAGCTGAGCGGAGAGGACAGAATGCACTGTTGGTTCCGACGCCACATCCAGTCGTTGGTCCACCGCGAAGGCAAACTCATGTGCACGTACGCCGAGACGTCGGATCCCATGCTCTGCACGTCCAAGGAGCTGGATAGGACTGACTTGAAAATTCTATCAATCTGATGATCTCCGTGAGGGGGCAGTACAGCGAGGTGGTGCCCATGTACCGCGACAGGGTTCCACCGCCCCGCCGTAAGTATCTCTCTTTCCTTGTATAATTTAACTTTGCAGTTTGGTTTTTATGTCGATATCCATGTTTTGACTTGCGGTATCGGTTGGTTGCAGATTTCTGAGCTCCTGGATGATCATTTGTCGTCTCTAGGGGATCTGGCAGCGAAGAAGAAGAGGAAGACGGAAGACGCTTCCATCGTTGTGGCGTGTCTCTTCCGCGTAAGTTTTTTCTCCCGTTTTTACGTCTCCGTCATCCGTGTTTTTTTGGGTCTTACAAGATTTTCTATATTTCGTGATTTCCTTTGGTCTTACGGGTTCTTTCCCTTTTTCTCAGCCTTCAACCTCTTACTTTGAAGAGGGTGAAGAAACCTTCTCGCCGGGTTTCCAAATCCCAGGCTTCCGCCTGGATTTCCGTCATTCTGTAGGAAGGTTCCTTTGTTGACCTGACGGAGGCGTAGCAGCCATCCAGCCAGCCGGAGGCCTCCACCCAGGAGGACTTGGAAAGGGCGACAGCTGCAGGCCGTTCCTTCGTCCATCAAGGCGAGTAAAACATGGATCTTCTTGCGTTTGAGAAATCGGAATGCCAGAAGATTAAGGAGGAGTGCTTCGACGAGCACGATTTCCTGCTTCTGGGGTATGAGCATAGGTGGGTGCCCGTGCCCCATCTGCACTCCAGCAAAGCCCCCACGGGCTCTTACATTTATCGGGATGGAATGTCATTCCGCCCGAAAGCGGTGATGGAGGAAAGATTCTCCTATTTGGAGAATCAATTCCAACAGTACAACAAGGACTTCATGTACATGCTCGGGCGCGTTCGCCTTATGAACACGGTAATCTCCTCTATCTCTAGCCCCCTAGTAACTATTCGGGTTTTTTCGGATAGTTAGTCATTTTTTGTTGTGCTTACCTAACATGTTTATTGTTTCGGTTTTTCGTCCTAGAAGACCACCGAGTAGATGAACGGGAAGTGTTTTTCGCTTTGACGGAAAGCAATAAGAAGATGCGGAAGCTGTTGGGACTTGTGTCAGACAAGGACAAGAAGTGTGTTAATCTTACTTTTCCACCTTTTCTTTCACATTCTGCGTTTCCGTTGTTCGGATTTATTCTAAGTTATGAGTTCCTTTTTTTTCCTTTGTGATGCAGTCATTATTGATGACGCCAAGGAAGCTTTGTCAAGCGCTAGCAACTCTCAATTGCTACGCTATGAAAATCTTCGCCTTGCGAAGGACATAGAGAAATCCGACAAAGAGCTTAGGCTCTGTCAGAAGTCTCTTCGCGAGGCGGAGAAGAAATTGGTGGATCAGGCAGCCTAGTCTGCCAAGGATGTTGAAGTCATCCAGGATCTCTAGAAGAAGCTTGGGGATTCCTTGGATGATCTTGCCGTCCTGGACAGCGAGCTTCTCAGTAAGTTCCGTCTTTCGCGGTTTTTGTATCTATGCTTTGCTTCTGCTACTTCCTTCTTTCGTTGTTTTTTCATAACAACAAGTTTTTTCTTTTCTGCAGATGAGGAGGACATGTCCAAACTCGTGTGCAAAACATCCGGGCTTTTGTGACCTACCTCATAGAGATTCGGGCATCCGGGAAGAAATTCATCAAGAAATTTCTTCCCAGGAATGAGCTTGAGCGCGTCACCTAGCTGCCAGCCGCGCTAGATGCAGCTGTGGAGGCCTATGACGGCCTGGTGGGGCAAAGATGGCGGTAGGCCTTTTTCGCTGCCATTACGTAGATGCATGGTGTTGGCGTCTGGCCACCAGCGTTTCGCAATCTCTCTTCTCCTCCTCGCACGTGGAAGAGCTCTTTGACTCTGTCAAAGGGTATGCCACCAAGATTGGCAATATGGCGGCAATCGACACCTTCTTCCCAAAGAGAACATCCCCAAGACGCCGGAAGACGCCAAGGCGCCGACGAAGAATACAGAGAGGATGAGGAGGAAAACACTAAGGAATGAGGCCCTTCCAAGGATAGAGAAATAAGGCCTACATTATCTTGTAATATATGTTTTGTAATGTCGAACAATGTCTTAGATATATTTTGATAAATGCAATCATGTGTTCGTCCAACTTTTTTGACTTAGTGTGTTTTAAAACTCTACAATGATTTCACGCTTACTTCCAACTTTAATTTTTCTAGCATATGTAATTTAGCCTTTTTTTCAGATTTGGCTAATCCTAAAAGGTGGAATCTTCAAGCCAGGCAACAGAGTCGTTAAACCAATATGTCTAAACTTGGAATCATGAGCCGTCTTTCGGAGCCTTAACACTTAATTTGGCAACCCAATACATAGTGCGATTAGATAAATACTTGTTAGGACTTAGAAGAAAACTTAAGTACTGTGCCTTTTCCGGCAAAAAAGGAGATCTCAACTTTTTAATCACGAGCACTCGGGCAAAATTCGTGTTAACGTTGATACTTTGCAAGAGTTGGGATCATTGCGAAATAAAAAGACGGAAAGGCAACATGCGCAAAACTTATCTATTTTGGCAAATCCGACAAATTTTATTTCGTGATCACAAGTAATATTTACAATTGAATTTAAACTAGGAATAGAAAGGACGTAGCTTTTGGATGCTCGAGGGCCTTTTTGTTTCTTCTAACTCATCTATGTATCTCCTTTTCTTGCGACTTTTTCCTTCATCACGGATGTCAACGAGGTAGTATGATCCATTCTTCAGGGCTTTGCTGATGACGAATGGTCCTTCCCATACTCAGGCTAGTTTGTGTGCTCTATCCCGCACCATCCTTAGCACTAGATCTTCTTCTAAGATGATCTATTTTTTACCTTGCATCTGTGATATTTTCGCAGGCTTTGCTGATAGATGGCGGATCTCTGTAGCACGAGGTCTCTTTCCTCTTCCAGGATGTCTAATGTCGTGGATGGATAAAGGCAGATGCCATAGGATGGCTTAAGTTTGGGGCCGACGGACGTTGTAGGTATCCGGGGAGGGATCGCACGCCTAGTTGGCGTGCTCACAATACTGCAAACACAACAATCTACCCAGGTCCGGGGCCCTCGTCTGGAGGTAACACCCCTACTCATGCCTCTCTCTCTATGTATATGTATATGCCGAGTACAAGAATCCCTCAAGCTCAAGGAGCTAGAGGAAGAAGAACCTCTCTCGATGCCTCTCTTTCTCTCCTAGTATCACTTCTCTCTTCACGTAGCAAAGTAATCAACTGACCTACCGACCCTCACGCAGGAGGGGGAGGCCACCTTATATACTGGTGGCCACCAACTAATCGTACAGAGTAGGTGACTACACACTGTACACCACCGCACGCCTCCGGTTCCTCGCTGACAATCGTCGAAAGTCGTCGCGGTCGGATCGCTGACATGTCCTGCCCCCATGACGTGGCCTCGCCCATACCGCACACTGTACCCGCGTATGGACACACATCATCACGCCTAGTAAGTTGAACCGCACGCCTGTACTGCCCCTGGATATACGGGATAAGCTCAATGGCTCCATTGACTTTGCCGCCAAGTAGAGCAGCACCCTTCTCTATCCGGATCCTCCAAGTGCTACTCGGATGATCTAGGTCAACGCTCACCTCTTGCCCTTGGTCCTTCGTCCTTCCTACTGGATAGCTCCAACTCGACAGCTATCCAGCTCGGTAGTTCTCTATCAGGCACGTACCAACTCGGTACGGCCCAACTCGGCAATCTGCACTTTGAACACTATTTCTCACCAGCCTTACCCCTACTCGGGGTAGCCCCCCGACATTAGTCCCCAAAGCTGATATGGTTCGGTGAACTCGGACGCTGGCCGTGCCATCTTAAACCAATCTTCTCCAAAACACATAACCGAGTTGCACGTCAACTCAGTCAAGTTCTATCCAGACTCGAATTGGATCCACTATTGCGTAATGAACTTTATTTCTTCAACCGGGTAGACATCGCTGCGTTGGATTTTGCCGAGATCCCAGCACTTAGCCAATTTCCACAGCTTTTGCCGCTCGAATACAACTCCCTAGGTATCTTCTCTCGTAAGGCTCAACACGTGGCACGAAACCGCTGCCCACGTCGCCTCGGGTCTGGTGCGGTTGCACCGCACGCTCTCTGCCTGCGCCAACCACTGCTCATAGGGCCCACCCGTCGTTGCGTCGCTTCACCTCAGAGCACTCGAGTGCACACGTCGTGGATCGTGGGATCAACTGCGCCCGTTACGCTTGATTAACTCGATGTGTGCGTTTCTTTCGGGCGCATTGACTCGATCCCACGATCAATACCGCAATGAATCCAGGGCAGTTACTGCGTTACTAAGGGTACAAATACCCCCGGGCCTCCCGTCGCCTCACTTCCTTCGCCATTTTCCCCCTCGTGCTTCTCCTTCCTCTTCGACTTCGCCTCCACAGAGCACACCTGCTCCGCCGCGCGACCACGAGCCCCCCGCGCGCAGAGTGAGACGAGTGACCGCCGTGCGCCACCGCTCGCCGAGACGCCGCCGCGGACCAGGATCATCACCGCGCATCGTGGTTCTCCTCGAGCTCGCTTCTCCGCCCCCGAACTGCTTCGCTTCTTCCTCGAGTTCTTCTGCAAGTTCTCCACCGCCGGAGACACGCCACGGCGTTTGTTTTCCGCACCGCCGCGGTTCTTCTACGACCTCTGCGGCCTGAGCCAAACTTTTCGTCCACGCGCCACCTGGAAATAACCGGATCCGGATCTACGCCAGTGGAACTCGAGCCGATCTCCGAGATCGAGCTGGAGAGGGCCCGCGTCCACCCGCGGAAACTGGGAAGGCTCGGACCTGAAGGCCTCTGACACTCAATGTCTAGTGAACACCCGCCGGGTTCCGCCGGGTGTAATCTGCAGGCCACCCGACGGCGAGTTGGAGCTGCAACCCGGCGACGGTGAGTATGTGGTCTTCCTAAGCCACTTTAAGCTTGGTTTCGGTCTCCCCGTCTCCAAATTCATGCAACAATTCCTCCGTCGTTTCGGCCTGCAACCACATCACCTTCCGGCAAACGCCATCGCCATGCTCTCCACTTTCGTCACATTCTGCGAGGCCTATCTCGGTGTCTACCCCACGGTAGACATTTGGGCCAAGTACTTCCACTTCCGCCAGCAAGTCCTCCCCAACAAGGCCTTTCTGGCTGCTCCCAAGGTCATGACCCAGTGCGGAGCAGCCATGATCGTGTACCGGAACACCACATACTACCCCCGAGTACAGGGACTAGACACCTGCCGCAAATGGCAGAGGGGATTCCTCTATTTGAAGAATCCCAGTCCGGTGGAGGGCGTCGAGCCGGTTGACCTCATCAAACTCCCCCCTTTCAAGAATGTTCCTCCTGCTGCCATGAGGAATTGAGGGTACAATCCGAAGAAAACCGTGTCGGATGTCAACTACGCAGACAACCGGTTGAAAAAGCTATTGGAGCTCGGACTCCGGTCAGACGATTTGATCGCCACCTGGGTGAGCCGCCGGGTTCTCCCTCTTCAACTCAGAGCGCACAAGATGTGCTTCATGGGCGGGCCCCGCGACTGCTCACGCACCGCCACCTTCGAGCTCAGCAAGGAGGAGGTGGCCATCTGGGCCCGGTCCATCACCAAGGCCACCCTTTCAGATACCTGGGAATATGGTTTTGCGCCATATAGCCGAGATCGGCCAGCCCCCCGAGTAAGTTTTCTTCATCCTCCGAGTTGCTCTCGGCTCGGTATCTTCCGAATATACTTAGTTGATTGTTCTATTTGCTTCGCATACTGCACCAAGTAGAATTTATCTCCGTTTCTCCCGAGCTCACTTAGCTATTTATGCTTTATGATTCGCATGCTGTACCGAGTAGAATTTATCTCTGTTTCTCCCGAATATACTTAGCTATTTATGCTTTATGATTCGTGTGCTGTACCGAGTGGAGTCTCATCTCGGAATCTCCCGAGTTCACTTAGCTATTTATGCTTTATGGTTCGCATGCTGTACCGAGTAGAGTCTCATCCAGGCATCTCCCGAGTTCACTTAGCTATTTATGCTTTATGATTTGCATGTTGTACCGAATAGCGTCTCAACCCGGTCTCTTACGAGTTCATTTTAGTTCCTTAAGCTTTGTGTTTGCATCTACAACATATTCCTTGCCATAGAGAGGAAGACAAGGAGTTCCTGGTGGAGAACTGGCAACCAGACCGGACAGAGGACGACGAGGAGCAGTTCGACAACTGGGACACTCTCTGCATCCCGCTCGCCACTCCCGCAGGCCAAGATGGTAAGTCTCGAGGCCCATCTTCAATCTGGGACTGGTCCGAGGATGATGAAGGTGATAGAGACAACAATAGTATGCCCTCGATATGTCCTGATCTTGAAAACATGCTTAGAGAATTTATTAGCACACAAACTGCTTTTAATAAATCTGTTGAGGAAAAGCTTGGTAAAATATATGTTCTTGCCTCTAAAGTAGATAGCCTTGCTATTGATGTTGATTTTCTAAAACTAAAGGTTTTTACACAAGATGTTAAACAAAGTAAAACTTTGAATGCCGTTGATGGCTGAATTACATGCTAGGTGGGAAAGAGAATATGAATTGGCTAGAAAGAATAATGTTGCTAGAGTTTGTACTATCACAACCACAAGTAAAACTGAAGCTCCAAGTGCTAGTAAACCTCCTACTATCAGTGGTAAAATAGTTTGTGTTAATAAATTCCCGACTCCTTCGGTGAAACGTGCTAAATTGCCTCAAATTGCTGAAACTACTTCTAATAAAAGTGCCGAAATTTTTATAGATGTAGGAGATAATGGTCCCATTACTTTTGATGATAATAACTTTGATTTTGATGATTGTAATATCTCTAAAGTTATTATGTTTCTACAAAATCTTGCTAGAAGTCCCAATGCTAGTGCCATGAATATGGGCTTTACTAAACATATTACCAATGCTCTCATGAAAGTTAGGAAAGAAAAGTTGAAACTTGAAACATCTATCCCTAGGAAATTAGATGATGGTTGGGAGCCTATCATTAAGATAAAAGTAAATGATTTTATTGCAATGCTTTGTGTGATCTTGTGGCTAGTATCTCTGTTGTGCCTCAAAAGCTTTATGATATTCTTGATCTACCACCGTTAGAACACTATTATTTGGATGTTCATCTTGCTGATAATGCTAAGAAGAAACCTCTTGGTAGAATTGATGATGTTCTTATTATGTTTAACAATAACCTTGTCCCTGTTTATTTTGTTCTTATTAACATTGAATGCAATGCTTATTGTCCTATTGTTTTGGGAAGACCTTTTCGTAGAACTGTTGGTGCTGTTATTGATATGAAAGAGGGGAGTATTAAATATCAATTCCCCCTCAAGAAAGGTATGGAACACTTTCCTAAAAAGAGGATGAAGTTACCTTTTGACTCTATTATTAGAGAAAGTTATGATGTCGATGCTTCTTCACTTGAAAATACTTGAGTTGATCTTTTAGGCCTAGCTGAAAGGCGTTAAAGAAAAGCGCTACCAGGAGACAACCCGTTTTATTTCTCTGTTTTCATTCTGTTTTCCTTTGTTTTGTTTGGTGTGCTTTGCACCTGGGTGTTGTCTATTTCCTTAGAAACCCCACTGTATCAAGTAAAGCCTCTAGTGGAAAGTTGACACTATATTTCGTATTTCTGCGCATGAAACAAATTTCTGCTGTCCACTGTTAAATACGTATAAAATCACAGAAAATTCAATATGACCTGAGAGTTTTTGTGCTTAATCCTGGGCTATATACGTAACTTTTCTTAGTTGAACACTTTTTTATTTGAGCAACAAAAGATTTTAGAAAAAATCGATCTCTGCCTGTTGTTCTGTTTTGACAGATTTCTGCCAATAATTGCATTTGCATCTTAATCTCTTTATTTTGGTGTTCTTTTGAGAAAAAGAGTTTTAAAATAAGTTGTGACAGTAGATAATGTGTTTTTGAGTGCTAGTTTTGTGTTGAAACTGAACCATGTGAGTTTATTATTTCAATTGCACTAACGTTGCTAATGAAGATTGCGAGAATTTTGGTGTGAAGGAAGTATTCAAGGGTCAAGAGAAGAGGATGATATGATGTGATCAAGAAGAGTGAAAAGCCTAAGCTTGGGGATGCCCCGGTGGTACATCCTAGCAAATTCCAAGAATACTCAAGCGTCTAAGCTTAGGGATGCCCAAGACAT
This sequence comes from Alopecurus myosuroides, assembly GCA_028641055.1. Taxonomy (NCBI): domain Eukaryota; kingdom Viridiplantae; phylum Streptophyta; class Magnoliopsida; order Poales; family Poaceae; genus Alopecurus; species Alopecurus myosuroides. The sequence continues at coordinate 115,219,534 of CM054059.1, read as the reverse complement.
CCCCTTCTTCATCAACAAATTATCACGTCATTTCTAGTGAAACTATATTTTTATTCGGTCACACCTTATGTGCTTTACTTGTAGCGTCTTTTATTTTTTGTTTTCAGTTTGTTTTTATTTTCATAATAATCCTGGTTGGACCCCAACATTATTTTATTGGAGAGTGACACGCTCCGCTTTTTCATGAGAATACGTTGTATTCTTAATTTTTGTCTGGCTGCTGCATTTATTTATCTCATGTTTTTCGTGCATCTCTTATGAGAGCTGTTAGTTTTAGTAGTATTATTTGAGTACTCTCATGTTTGCTTGCTGTATCATAAAGAGTATTTTTGTTAAAACATATCTCTTATGGTGCTTGTTGGGAAAATAAAACTGCTGCTTGATGTAGAATTTACAACAGTACTAGTAGAAGCTTGTATAGATTGTGGCTAGAACTTTTTCATGACATGCTAAATGTTATTTTAGTTTTAAAGCATTGTGATTATTGAGTAGCATGAATAGTCTTAAATAGCTGAGAGCGTTTAATATGTTTTGAAAGATTCATGAGTTGTTCTTGTCATAGTAAAGCATCAATATATGGTATTCTCTTTCGAATGTTTTATTTGGTTGACTTGGCGCATGCTCACACCATGTTTATGACTACAAACCAGTCACGAATAGCCTCCATGACCACTTAGTTTTTGAACATGTGATACCGCTTATGCTTTAATTAATGATGCTTATGTCGCTATGCATGATTATGGCTCTTATGCTCTCTTGATTTGTCGCTCCCAGTCTTTTGCTAGCCTCCACCTGTACTGAGTATGGAATTATACTCATGCATCCAAACTCCTTAAACCAAAGTTTTCCAATTATGTACACCATACCTACCTACTTGTGGTATTAAACTGCCACTCCAAGTAAATTGCTCATGTGTTACCTTTAAAACCTTCAAAATTACTCTTGTTTTGTGTTCTTGTTTTTGCTCATGAGGACGTCAATAGAGAATCTTTATCTCACTTGTTGATTGGATTTCACACCCTGGACTAGTGGCTTCATCCGCTTATCCAAATGATAGAAGAGCTGGCAGCGGGGTGCCCAGCCCCAAATTAATACAAACAAAATCTCTTCGCTATTTTTGCCCCTGATTATATCAGTCAAAGCATAATTGTGTAAACAAAAGAGAAAGAGGGATGACCTTCTACACCAGTTGCGTCCTTCACCATGGGAGCCTCTCTTGTGAATCCAGTTGGCTTGTGACGTACAGTATTGTCTGTTTACCATTCGTTGACTTTAGCATACACCTCTCCTAAAAAATATACATTCCTCCATGATGTCAAACTTTTAATACCTCTGTTTAATAAAATAAAAAGCTCTAGCACATGAGTGATCCCTGCTTCCTCTGTGAAGGGCCTTTCTTTTACTTTTATGTTGAGTCTCTATCTTCTAACTTTATGCACATTTGAGAGAGCATTTTTGCCATTTTGAGTTCTATGTGCATTTGTCCCATAAACATCAATAATTACTTCATGATGTGATATTATTTGTTCTTAAATTATTTGTTCTAGTCTTCCTCATCAACTTTGAAAGTGTCCTGGCATTTATGTTTTGTCCCACTCTTAAGGACTAGCGAAATACCACTTTGCCATGCTTTCTCTATACTTTAAACAAAGGTTTATCTTTCTTTGAATTATTATCCATGATACCTTATTTAAGATACTCTTCACGATGCAAAGTGATTGCTATGCTTTATTATTAAAGTTCTGTTTATCATGTTTGTGTTTGAAGTTTTATGATCTCAGCATACATATGCTTTTACATTTTAATTATCAAGATTATGATAGTAGCATGTCACCTCAGAAATTATTGTTTTATCGTTTACGTACTCGAGGATGAGTAGGAACTAAGCTTGGGGATGCCTTATATGTCATAAACGTATCCCTAGTTTCTGATGCTCCATGATCATATTATGCCAATTGCTACGTGTTTTCTCCCTTATTTATAGCATTTTCATACGTTTTTCGGGACTAACCTATTAACAAAATGCCAAGCACCGGTTCCTTGTTTTCTGCTGTTTTTGGTTTCAGAAAACTTGTTCTGGAAACATTCTCGGAATTGGACCCCAGAAAGCCTGAAGTGCCTATTTTCCCCGGAAGCATCCAGAACACCGAAGAGGAGTCGAAGACGGGAAACAGGGGGGCCACACCATAGGCTGACGCGGTTCCCCCTGGCCGCGCCAGCTATGGGTGTGGGTCCCCCTGGCCTCCACCGCCTTTGCCCTTTCGCATATTTATTCCCCGCGGATGGAAAACCCTAAGCACCTGATAAAAAATCCCCGGAAAGTTCCGCAGCCGTCGTCGTCGTCAACCCTAGATCAGGAGGATTCTGGAACTGTTTTCCGGCACCCTGCCGGAGAGGAAATCATCACCGGAGGCTTCTACATCACCATGCCTGCCTCTGAGTGATGCGTGAGTAGTTCATCCCTGACTACGGGTCCATAGCAGTAGCTAGATGGTTGTCTCCTCCTCATATGCCTCCATGTTTAGATCTCGTGAGCTACCTATCATGATTGAGATTGATCTTATGTAATTCTATATGATGTGTTTGCTGGGATCCGATGAATATTGACCTCATGCCAAGTTGATTATAGTCTTTATTGCATATGTTATTTGTGATCTTGCATGCTTTCCGTTGCTAGTGGTTGCTCTGGCCAAGTAGTTTCTAGTGACCCCAAGAGGGAGTATTTATGCTAGATAGTGGGTTCATGCCTCCTTTTTCGCCTGTGCTCGAGTGACGGAAACGTGACGGGGGAGGATGTGGTGTTGCCACTAGGGAGAAAACTGCGGTGAGAGTGCCCGCGCGTATAATCATTGCTTACATTACACACATTGTTTAATACAGATATCTGTTGCTTGCAACTTAATACCTAAGGGGGTTCGGATTATAACCTGAGGGTGGGTTATTAGTCATAGATGCATATGGATTTCAGTCTATGTATTTTGTTGTAATGCCCGCAATGAATATCATAGTAGTCATCATGTTATATTGTGCACTACGGTGCAACCTTTATTTGTCAATTTCCCAGCTATAATTCTTTCACCCAGCATGTTATTTTAATGGAGAGACACCACTAGTGAACCTATGAACCCCGGTCCATTTTCCACATTGTTAAACAAACCACAACAATTTCCTGCTCTCTTTACTTACTGCAAGCATACCCTGTTTTCCACACTATACGTCTAATCTTTGTTTTCAGCAAGACCTGTGAGATTGACAACATCACTGTACCGCTGGGACAAAGTATTGGTGTTGTGTTGTGTGTAGGTTCCACGTTGTTGCTGACACCGGTGAAGCGCCAGCACCACTGTCAGTGGCATCAACCTTCCGAAGGTCCTCTTTCTCCTACTGGATTGATAACCCTGGTTCTTAACTAAGGGGAAAATTCCTACCGATGTGCTCATCACACCCTCCTCTTGGGGTTCCCAACGCAAGCATCAACATCCTCTTTGATTCTATCTTGACACCTTGATCCATGTTCTTGTGCTTTCGACCTTGTGAATCATCCTTCATATGCCCCTTACCTTTGTTGTTGTTGGCAGAGGCCATGGTGCTTCTAAAACCAAAAACAGATCCTGGCAGAAACAGCTCGAAACAGAAACACGACGAGAAAACGATATACGGACCTCGGGGGTCCGGGGGGGTTAAATATCAGAAATATACGTAACGAAAGGAAAGTCCAGGTCGTAAACGAGTCGGAGAGGGGCTCTGGGGCTCCCACACCATAGCTAGTCCTGGACAAGGGTGGGCCCGCGCCCAGGCATGGTATGGTGCCCTCGGGCACCGTCTCCAACTCCTCTTCTGCCCGATATTTTTCATATTTTCCAAAAACCAATAATTTATAACTTAGAAGGTTTTCCGCGAACTTTTTCTTAACATAACTGTTACCTATTCGAAAATGGACTCTGCAGATTCTAGAATCTTCCCTCTAATAAACTTCTCGGAGTCATTACTTGAATACCATCACCATCTTCATCATAAGAATTCCCAGAAATATAATGTTTGAGTCTTTTCCCATTTAGCACTTGTGTAGTGTTATATTTGAGGGAAGCAATTTTGATTGCACCCAAATGATACACTTCTTCAATAATATAAGGTCCTTCCAATCTGGAGAGTAATTTTCCTGCAAAAAATCTGAGACGAGACCGTTATAATAGAACTTTCTCACCAACATGAAACTCTCTTTTAAGGATTCTTAAATCATTCCACTGTTTACCTTTCTCTTTAAAGATTTTAGCATTTTCATAAGCTTCACATCTCCATTTATCTAGATGATTCAAATGAAGCATTCTTTTTTTACCAGCAAGTTTAAAATCTTTATTAAATTCTTTCACTGCCCAATAAGCTTTGTGTTCTAATTCTAAAGGCAACTGACAAGCATTCCATAAACCATTTTGTAAGGAGACATACCCATAGGATTTTTATAAGCAGTTCTATAAGCCCATAAAGCATCATTCAACTTATCAGACCAATTCTTCCTAGATTTATTAATAGTCTTTTGCAACATAGATTTAATTTCCCTATTTGATAATTCTACTTGCCCACTGGTTTGATGATGATAAGATGAGGCAACTCTATGATTAACATAATATTTAGCAAGGGTTTTTCTAAAACCACCATAAAAAGTGAGAACCTCCATCAGTCATAAGATATCTAGGCACACCAAACCTAGGGAAAATAACATCTTTAAGCATTATTAATGAGGTTTCACCATCAGCACTTTAAGTAGGTATAGCTTCTACCCATTTAGTAACATAATCAACAACAATCAGAATATGTGTATAGCCATTTGAAGGAGGAAAAGGACCCATAAAGTTAAATCCCCAACAATCAAAAGGTTCAATAGCAAGAGAATAACTCATAGGCATTTCATTATGTCTAGAAATATTACCAACTCTTTGACATTCATCACAAGACAAAATAAATTAAGTGCATCTTTAAAGAGAGTGGGCTAATAGAAACCTGATTGTAGAACCTTTTGTTCGGTTCTATCTCCAGCGTGATGTCCTCCATAAGCATTAGCATGGCAATTTTTCAATACTTCTCGTTGTTCATGATCTCGAACATATCTTCCCATAATACCATCTACTCCTTCTTTATATAAATGTGAGTCATCCCAAAAATAATGCCTCAAATCATAGAAGAATTTCTTCTTTGTTGAGCCGTAAATGTTGGAGGCAAATACTTGGAAACAATAAAGTTAACATAATTAGCATACCATGGACTATCCTGGGATTTTACTTTTATTGCGGCTACTTGTTCATTTGGAAAACTATCATTAACAGGAATATGATCAAAAACAATGTTTTCCAATCTAGACAAGTTATCAACAACAGATTTTCAGCACCCTTCCTATCCACAATATTCAAATCAAACTCTTGTAAAAGCAACACCCATCTAATAAGCCTAGGCTTAGCATCTTTATTTTCCATAAGGTATCTAATAGCAGCATGATCAGTATGGATAGTAACCTTTGAATCAACAATATAAGGTCCAAACGCATCACATGCAAAAACTACAGCTAAGAACTCTTTTTCAGCAGTAGCATAATTCTTTTGAGCAGCATCAAGAGTCTTACTAGCATAATGAATAACATTCAATTTCTTATCTACTCGATGTCCAAGGACAGCACCTACAGCAAAATCACTAGCATTACACATAATTTCAAAAGGTAAATTCCAATCAGGTGGTTGAAAAATAGGATCAGTAGTTAAAGCCTTAAAGTTTCAAAAGCTTCATTTCAATCGTCATAAAAAACAAAATGTACATCTTTTTTAAGAAGATTTGTAAGAGGTTTTGATATTTTAGATAAATCTTTAATAAACCTCCTATAAAAACCAGCATGACCACGAACACTACGAATACCTTTAACATCCCTAGGAGAGGGCATTTTCTCTATTGCTTCCACTTTAGCTCTCTCAACTTCCATACCTCTTTCATAAATTTTATGTCCAAGAACAATTCCTTCATTAACCATAAAGTGACATTTCTCCCAATTAAGAACAAGATTAGTTTCCTCACATCTCTGCAAAACTTTATCAAGGCTGTGTAAACAATTATCAAAGAAGTTCCATAGACGCAGAAATCGTCCATGAATACTTCCACAATCTCTTCACAAAAAACATGAAAAATAGCGGACATGCATCTTTGAAATGTAGCAGGAGCATTGCATAAACCTAAAGGCATACGTCTATAAGCATAAGTTCCATAAGGACATGTAAAGGTTGTTTTCTCTTGATATTGCTTCCTAACAGCAATTTGAGAAAACTCATAATAACCATCACGGAAATGAAAATGAGTTTTCTTAGACAACCTCTCTACCATTTGATCAATAAAGGGTAAAGGATAATGATCTTTCTTAGTGACTTTATTAACCTTTCTAAAATCAATGCACATTCTATAACCAACTACTACTCTTTGTGGAATAAGCTCATTATTTTCATTAGGAACAACGGTCATTCCTCCCTTCTTAGGGACACAATGCACATGGCTCACCCATCTACTATCATCAATAGGAAAAATAATGCCAGCATCAAGGAGTTTTAATACCTCATTTCTTACCACTTCCTTCATCTTAGGAATTAAACGACGTTGATGTTCAACAACTGGCTTTGCATCAGGTTCAATATTGATAGCATGCTGACATATAATGGGAGAAATCCCCTTCAAATTATCCAGAGTATAACCAATAGCTCCTCGATGTTTCTTCAAAATTCCCAATAATCTTTCCTCTTCTTCACCTAAAAGTTTAGCACTAATAATAAGATGATATATTTTCTTATCATCAATATAAGAATATTTAAGATCATCAGGCAAAGGTTTTAAATCAAAGACAAGATCCTCCTTGGGTGGAAATGTGGTACCCAAGTCTTCCATAGGTAAATTATGTTTCAGTATCACCGGTTGACGAAGAAGAATATCATCAATTTCATTTCGTCTTCCATAAAGACCTCACTGTCATGGTCCTCCATATATTGCTGCAAAGCATTGTTAGGAGCAAGGGAAATAGAAGCAAGTTGTTCAACTTTAAATTCTCACCAGGCAATTTAGATTCATAAGGTGCTTTAGCAAATTTGGAGAAATTGAACTCATAATATTTTCCATCAAATTTAGTCAGTATCTTCTCTCTCTTACAATCTAAAATAGCAGCACAAGTGTTCAAGAAAGGTCTACCAAAAATAATAGGACAAGTTTTACTAGCATTTTTACCAAGTACTAGAAAATCGGTGGGATATTTAGTTTTACCACATAAACTTCCACATCTCTAACAATACCAATCAGAAAGACAATTTCTCTATTAGCAAGCTGAATAACCACATCAATATCCTCAAGCTCACAAGAACCAATTTCATGCATAATTTCTTTATAAAGGTCATAAGGAATAGCACTAGAACTAGCACCAATGTCACATAAACCATAATAGCAATGATCACCAATCTTAACAGAAAGCACATGAACACTAGTTTTCTTAGGTCTATGAGGACGGGAAACAATATTAGAATCATCATCACAAAAGACAATTTGTTCATCCTCTACATTTCCACAAACAAGATCTTTTACTATTGCTACAGCAGGTTCAACAGTTATTTGTTCATCAAATTCAATCGATTTCTTAACGCTCTTATTAACCACACTAGCTACAATAGAGTGTTCTTTCACCTTAGCCGGGAAACGCATTATTTTCAATATAAGGCTCAGGAACAGCAGGATTAATAGCATGCACTTCTATATTACTAGCAGGAACAATATCTTTATAAGGTGCATGATATTTGCGATAATCTTTTTTAGGAATATCAAGATAGGAGTCAAAAGCTTTAAGACGGTTTGCAAAGATTTGAGAATCAAGACCACAAACAACACTGACATTATAAAATTTATCGGTTCCCATAAAAGATTTAATGCATTCGTAATCATAATTTAAACCTGACTTTCTACCTCTGTCGTTCTCCCATCCTTCAGTGTTTTCTTTAATACGATCAAGAAGATCCCATTTAGCTTCTTCCTTCATACGTTTGAATGATCCAGAACAAGAAGCATCCAAGAAATCCTTATCATGAAGAGAAAGCCTCGCATAAAAATTATTGATAACAATATTACGCGAGAGCTCATGAACGGGACATTTGAGCATTAATAACTTCATTCTCCCCCAAGCTTGGGCAATACTCTCTCCATCACGAGGAAAAAAATTATATATTTGATTCCGGTCCTTATTAATCTCACTAGGAGGATAGAATTTAGAATAAAAGAGAGGAACAATTTCCTCCCATCCAATAGACTCACCATTCTTCAGTAATTTGAACCATTCAGCGGCTCTTCCTTTCGGCGATAAAGAAAATAATCTCATTTTAACTTGATCCATAATAATACCTGCACACCTGATAAAGTCGCATAATTTATGTATAAACAACAAATAATCACCGGGATGGACAGTTCCATCTCCATAATAGCAATTATCCATAACACGTCCAACAATTTTCATAGGTATTTTATAAGGATCTAATTCAGCAGATAACGGGTCACCTACTACCCTAGCAGTGATAGTAGTAGTACCCCTAAATAGACAATCAAAAGTATTCGCCATAATGAAATAAAACAGCGGACATAAATAAAAACAACACTCACAGTAAAAGTTTCTTTTACCAACTCAACTTACCAATAGCACGTCACTCCCCGACAACGGCGCTAGAAAATAGTCTTGATGACTCGCAAGTATAGGGGGGTGTATCATAGTACTTTCGATAAATAAGAGTGTCAAACCCAACGAGGAGCAGAAGGTGTTGACAAGCAGATTGGATAGAGAATTCACTGTAAACACTAGCAAACATGTTTTTGGTTGTTTTGGATATAACAGATAAATAAAGTGCGAGTAAATAAATAAGTAGTAATAATTGCAGCGAGTGGCACAATTCTTTTGAGAGCAAAGGACAAGCCGATTGTTCTACTTATGATTGCCAAACGTTCTCGAGGACACATGGGAATCTCGTCAAGTGCTTTCATTTCATATAGTTGATTAATATTTATTGGTTCGTTAAGTGTTGTGTGGGTGACCTCTGCTAATGCACCGGCCAACTAGGACTAATACATACTTGTGATTACACCCCTCACAAGCATCCGCAAATACAAGAAAGTAATTAAGATAAATCTAACCACAACCTTATAACTTCGGGATCCTACACTCCCTCGTGCATCGGTTTCCTAACGGGAGTTTAGGTTTCCGTCACTCCGGCAAACCCACAATTAGTAGCCAAATACACAATGCATCCTCCTAGGACCATAAAGGTGAAGTATCATGTAGTCGACGTTCACATGACACCACTAGAAGAATAGCACCACAACTTAAATACCGAACCAAGAGATATTACTTCAACATAACTTCACCACTAACATTATGACTTCTCCCATATCCTCAAGAACTAAACGAACTAATCACGAGGCATCATATGGATCATAATCAGAGGTGATGTAATGGATAATAACAATCTGGTCATAAAGTGTAAACACCGATAAATCTCACAAGCATCAACTACTATCAAGTAATCCACACCGAGAGAGAGATCTAGTGAAGAGCAACGATAAAGACCCCTAATTGTTACAGCGGGATGAAGGTGGATCTAGTGAAGAGCAACGATAAAGACCCCTAATTGTTACAGTGGGATGAAGGTGGACGGTGACGGTTATGGTGCTGGTGAGGAGTACGACGATGATGATGATCTCTATGAAGCCCGGAGTGATGAAGGTTATGATGGAAACGATCTCCCCTCTCCGGGGAGGAATTTCCCCGGCAGATTTCTCCCTACCGGAGAACTTTTCTCTCTTTTGTTTTCCGCCCCGAGGCGGAGGAGGAATAATTCTTCGTTGTTGTCCCTATTCTTGGGGTTCCCTGTGGGTCAAGTACGCGAAAGGGGGCGCCTAGAAGTGGGCCAGGGGGGCAGACCACCCCGAGGCGCGACAAGAGGGGGGGCGCCGCCTGGTGGTGTGGGCCCTAGGTGGCCCCCCTCCGGGTGCCCTTCTGGCTAGCTTCCTCCTCGGGACTTCTAAGACTCCTCCGGTGTTCCCCCTCTTCTTCCGATCTTCTGAAATAGGGTGTCCTGACAGTGCTTTTTTCCATCAGATTTCTGGTTCCGGTGTTTCTTCTCCCATAATTATTAAACATGCAAAATAAGATGAAATAACATAAGTACTATATCATAACATGAAATATATTGATGAATAACAGAAAATAACAATATAAAATAGTGATGTAAAATGGACGTATCAGAAACCAAGATTTAATCGGACCATTAGGAATAAGAAATCACTTCCGAATGTTGACGACAGCTGTTGTTGGCAGGGCGCACTACCAGTCTTAGCAGCAATGTGGAATCTGCACACAACACAACCAAGATATTTCTCCCCAACGAAACCGTGATGTTGTCAATGTCACCGCTTTTGCTAACACAATGGATTAAATGTAGAATGTGGAAAACAATGTATGATTGCAATGAATGAAAGGAAAACAATGTTTTCAGTAAAAAGAACAGTGCTTGCAGTGGTTGTATTATCGGTGTAAAAGAATGAACCGGGGTCCATAGGTCACTAGTGGTGTCTCTCCAAAACACATAGATAACATGTTGCGTAAACAAATTACAGCTGGGTAATTGACAAAAATAAAGGCTGCACCGTAGTGCATATGCAAGACATGATTATTACTATGAGATTGATGCGGGAATTACAACATAATTCATAGACTGTAATCCAACTACATATATGAATAATAATCCACGCTGAGAACGTAATGCAAGCAAACTTCGGCTATTAAGTTGCAAGCAACAGATTATTGCATCAAGTGTGTAATGTAAACAATAGAATTTATCCTTAGACAAAGCATTGTTGCTTTCTCCCTAATGGCAACAGCACATCCCCCATCCGTCACGTTTCTGTCACTCGAGCACAGATGAAAAGGAGGCATGAACCCACACTACAAAGGAAAATGGATTTTTGACAAACCACTTTTGTAAAGCAATATCCATTATTTTTCACCGAAAATAGGTTGTTGAAAAATTTTGACTGTCAAAAAGTTTGTCAGTGAAGCCCCGTCATAGAATATCGGGGGTGACAACATGCATTTTTTCTCAATGTCAAAGGTTTGATTGTGTCAGTAATAAAGTTTGTTAATGATTAGGCTTAATCCGAGACAGAGAGGTTAGTCATGGTATATAGCATAATTCGTCAATGTGTGAGGTTAGGATCAGTCGACAAAGCTGACATGTGGGTCCCATGATGCTGATGTGGATGCTGACAATGTGGGTCCAACATGTGTGACGTGGTTGCTGTCGTGTGGGTCCACATAACGCCACGTGGCAATCTCACGTGTGGGGCCACATTAATACACGTGGCAATCTGACAGAAGGGACCCGAGCCGTGCTGTCAAGTCGGACCCAAAGTGTGCTGATAAGTGGGACCGACAAATTACCGACAGTTGGGACCCACAGTGTACCAAGAAGTGGGACCAACGGTGTGCTGATAAGTGGGACCCACAATGTGCTGACATGTGGGGCCGACAAATTACCGACAATTGGGTCCCACAGTGTGATGGCTAGTGGGGCCAACAGATTGGCAACATGATGGTGGTGACGGTGGCCCATTTTGCGTCATGCTTTGCATTGGACCGAAAATTGCGTATTTTGATTTATTTTTTTGAATTTGCAATAAAATAAAATAGGAATAAAATTATCAAATGGTAGACAAAATAAATATTATAACATATGCAATGGTGCACGTACTATATAAGTTTGATACACATAAATTTAAATAAGACAAATGACAATGAGCTAAAAAATAATGAAACCATCATCAAGTGCTCTCTATGAAGATCAATGCATCATGATTGCGCTGCTGATATTTAGTTGTTCTGTGATGATTGCCTTAAGAGAAAACCCAGTATGACATCCATTTCTTGTTGCCTCTTTTCATAAGTTGTAGTCTTTTCTGCTTGAACATTATTGAGAGCTTTAATTTCTTCTTCCTGCTTCTTTCTAAGTTCTTCAAACTTTTCATCCCAGACTTTCAGTTTTGCATCCATCTGGCGTTGATACCATTCATTTTCCTCCTTCGACTGTTGCTCCTGATCTGCAAGCCTACCTTCTAACTCTCGGATGCGTGCTGATGGAATGGAGGACTTCCTGGAACTTGATGCTAATCCTATTCTTGTGAGGAATGTGGTGCCGCTGGATGAGGACTGTTGCTTCAGGACTGCTTCACTAATTTGCACATGAGTCTTTTCACGCTCACGTTCTGTGTGTGGTGGAAGTTTCATTTCCACCATTGCATCCTGGATTACGAATGAATTCAAAACAAGTGAAGATTAGTAAATATAGAAATTTAGTTTGGTTGGTTACATATAAAGTATGGAAGATAAGAAAGAATTCTTACATAAGCTTTTTTTGCTTCACTAGTCATCACACCATCTTTGTTAGTGTGGCTAATTCTATAAAACTCAATTGCTGAGGTTTCATGTTCCTGGTTCTGAGCCTTCTGTTCAAATAAATGTGTAATGAACATTAGTATTGTAATTCCACGAAACAATACAGGTAGAAATTGCATTGTGCTATTTTGTATACTTACAACATGTTCAAAGAGTGAATAATAGCTTCGAGAGCCAGTGGTATGGTTCCTCTTAACGGCTTCTCTATTTTTTCCACTCTTTGCACACATTGCCTATGTTTAGTAGATTTAATTAGTAATGCATATAGTACATATTTTTGAATTCAGTAATTGTAGGTGAAAGTTGTATGAAGAATGTACCTGGTAGTGGTTATCGAACCATCTGTTCACTAGTTCGTTCCAACGGTTTTCTTATACATTATGTGGCATGAACAAGTATGCTTGCTCAGGTGCAGGATTTTTCACCTTGGGCTAGTAGTGCTTTTTAAGCCTATACCTGAATTGCCGAACAGTACCATGTATCATATCAGTGCATACCGATTGGCCAATTCGGTTTCTTTGTCCATTTCAAATTTTCCCTAAAAAAACATGGATGCATTATTTATTGCGCTAGGTGCGCAAAAGTAGCGGCAACCAGATTTTAGTACAGTAATAACATAAAGAGTGTGGACTCACCGATACTGATTTTAGAGCACGAGGAATCACATGGCTTAGAATTTATCTTTTTTGTATTGTGTCTGGTGTGTTGCGAAAGGCATCTTGTTGACGATGTGAATGCCAACCTCAGAGCTAATTTTAGCTGACTGGATAGGATTTCTTGGTCTCCTCATGACTTCAGTGAAGTCAATTTGCATTCTATTGCCACCATTTCTTTTGGTGTACTCCAAAATTTCTGATGCATCATCAACATAACTAATATCATTAGCATGGGCATCCTCAAAATCTTCGTCGATGTCACTTTGGTATGCACCATGATCTCGATTAGGGATCTCTTCATCACTAAAAGCCTCCCCGTGAAAAATCCACCTCGTACAGGTCATGCACATAACCCTGCAATTTAAGTGACACTCAACATCCTATAGATTATGACGCATGAGATTAAGGCTGTCACTGCATGGGCACAAAATTGTTTCATAATATCCAAATTAGCTCGTACAAAATCCATAAATCCACTAACACCACTCATGTATTCTCATGAAAACAAACTCCTTGTTTTTATCCAATCTCGATCCATTGCCTACAAATCTGTAAATAGAATCACAAAATTCAGCACAACAAATCTTAACATCATCACAACTTTAGTAAACATCATTGTGTGATGAATTGCGCAAGCATAAGGATGTGCGTAGATATGTTTTAGTTACTTCAACAAACGTCAATTTAAATTTAACACAGATCTACTCATAACCAAATCGCACCAGAACTCACCTCTGCTTTGCCTCGACACGTCTTACCGTGTGCCGCTTGACAGAGCCTCGCCGGCTTTCTGCTCGCCTCGACGGTGACCGTGATCCGCTACGATAGTCACCGTGATTGGCTGCCAACTCCCTCTGTCCTAGCGGCACGATGTTAACTGGACCTAGGATAGAGGAGTCATTAAGGACTTATGAAATCAGACATAATCATGACATCCCCAATGAGCCCATTGTAACAATGTGTGTGCCCTAGTTACGGCTACTAAAGGGGTTAATCAACAAAGGAAACGTATAGTCCAGTACCACCATAGTGGTAACAGTCTCCATCGTTCCTAGCAGGTGTGTTCGAATCTTACTAACCATTTTTTTCATACTTACGAAATTAATAGTTGTTCACTACTATAATTTTCATGACAAGTGGGCCCACAATATAACATGATATCAAAATTATCGTAAATATTTTCCTCCTATAAATAATTGGTTTCGAATGATATTTAATGATAATTTAAATTATCCACGGTTTTGATTCGTCAACAAACAGACAGCCCATCCAGATTGGTTAATCGGTGACAGTTTCTCCTTGACAAAAAATTGAACTGTCAATGATTGATGTGCATGCTTGACGCCAGAACCAAACTGTCACCGATTAACACATATCCATGACGGTATGTCACTTTTTCATGAGCCATTTTGTCACCGAATCTCATTTCTCTTATAGTGCCACTATAGAGCATAAATACTCCCTCTTGGAGTTACAAGCATCAACTCGGCCAGAGTATCTACTAGTAACGGAGAGCATGCAAGATCATGAATAACATAAACATGATAGATTGATAATCAACTTAACACAACATTCAAAATTCATCGGATCCCAACAAGCACAACATGTAACATTACAAATAGATGATCTTGATCATGTTAGGCAGCTCACAAGATCTAAACATGGTGGCATAAAGAGGATAAGACAACCATCTAGCTACTTCTATGGACCCGTAGTCCAAGCATGAACTACTCACGCATCACTCCAGAGGAAGACATGGTGATGTAGAGCCCTCTGGTGATGATTTCCCTTCCCAACAGGGTGCCGAGGAGAACTTTAGAACCCACCCGGCCTAGGGTTGACGATGACGGAGGCTACGTAACTTTCTGTGGGTGGAGGCTCTGGTATTTAGGGTTTTTCCCGAAGGAACTTAAATAGGAGAAAGGGCGATGTCGGTGGGTGGCCAGGGGGCCCACACCACCTGGTGGCGCGACCAAGGGGCGCCCTATGGTGTGGCTCCCTCCGGGTCACCTCTGGACTCCGTGTACGTGACAGAAAAGTAGGACCCTGGGTTTTCGTTTCGTCCAATTCCGAGAATATTTGCAGAACAACTTTTCTGAAACCAAGAACAGCAGAAAACAGGAACTGGCGATGTGGCATCTTGTTAATAGGTTAGTCCCAGGAAATTCATAAAAATGATGTAAAGTGTATAGAAAACATATATCAATTGGCATGTAAACAACATGGAACATAAAAAATTGTAGATACGTTTTAGACATATCAAGCATCCCCAAGATTTCTTCACTCATCTTCGAGTAGGTAAAACGATAAAAACAAAATGATTTCTGAGGTGACATGCTACCAACATAATCTTGATCATCATATTTGTAAAAGCATTTCTGTGCTAAGATCATAGTACTCTAAACATAGGCATGATAGATATAATTCTAACAATTAAACTTAGCAACCATGTTGCAACATGAAAAGTAACATAAACAAAAGATCATGAATAATAATGCACTTTAAAGTTATATGTTTGTTTCGAGCATAAAGAAAACATAGCAAAGTGGTATTCTGATTGTCCTTAAAGTGCGAGCAAAACATAAATGCCATGACACCTTAAAAGTTCAAGTGGTGACTAGAAACAAATAATTTTAGAACGGGTAATAACATATCATGAATCTAATCTTTGGGACTGATGCACATTATACTCAGAATGACAACTATGCTCTCTTAATTGTGCATAAAGTAGAAGATGAAGACCCAACATAAAAGTAAAAGAAAGTCCCTTCGAAGAGGGAAGCAGAGATTAACTCATGTGCTAGAGCTTTTTATTTTATCAAAACGGAGGTATTGAAAACAATTTAATAGAGAGGTGTATGTTTATGTCACCGAATGGCAAACAGACAATACAGTACATCACAAGCCAAATAGACTTTACAAGAGTGGCTTCCATTGAAGGACGTTCTTTATACTGGGGTCAGTAGATCATCCCTCATCTCTTTTGTTTACACAATTATGCTTTAACTGACAAATCAGGGGCAAAAAGAGTGAAGAGAATTTATAGTAATCAAGTTTGGTGACGGGCACCCCGTTGCCAGCTCTTCTATGAATTTGGATAAGTGGATGTGCCACTAGTCTAGGTGTGTAAATCCAATCAACAAGTGAGATAAAGATCGTTTATTTGCGTCCTCATGAGCTAAAACAGGGACACAAAACAGGTATAATTTTGAAGGTTCTAAAGGTAGCACATGAGAAATTTACTTTGGAGTTGCGGTTAAATACCACATATAGGTAGGTATGGTGGACACATTTTTCATACCTTGGTTTTTGGTAGTTGGATGCACGAGTAGAGCTCATACTCAGTACAGGTGGAGGCTAGCAAAAGACTGTGAGCAACAAATTAAGAGAGCAATAATGACCATAATCGTGCATAGCGACAAAAACATTATTAATCAGAGCATAAATGGTATTACAAGCCAAAAACTAAATGATCATAGAGTCTAAAGGTGACTGCTTTGTAGTCATAACATGGTGTAAGCATGCGCCAAGTCAACCAAATAAAGCATTCGAAGGAGAATACCACAATATTATGCTTCGATACGGTAAAAACAACTCATGATTTTTTAATGGCACATTAAGCACTCTCAGATATTTGAGACAAGTCATGCTACATCAATAATTACTAATCATAAAATTAAAATAATATCCAACGTGACATGATAAAGTCTAGCCACAGTCTAAACAAGCTTCTAATAACACCGTTATAAGAACAAAATATTTTATTGCTTTAAAAAACAATAACTTTATTTAAACAAAAACTATCCATATGATTTATCAATGAAACAAGATAGTAATACTACTCTACAAGAACTAACATATCTGAATAAGAGATGCATGAAAAACAGGAGCTAAAAAGGATTTGTAGCAGTGATGGATGTAAAATGCATACATGAACTTTGCATGTTATTACTTGTTTTTCCTACATATTAGCAACTTATATTCATGTTTTATAATGATTTGGGGGATTTTCTGAACAATCCCCTTTCTTTTGGTTCTAACCCTGTTTTTCCAGAAAACGTACTTTTTAGTGTTTCAGACTTTCCGGGAGCTTCGGGACTCCAAAAAGGGCAAGGCCAAAGAGCACGGTTCAGAATTTTCGAGACGAAGACCATGGGCAAAAGTAGAGGGCCAAAAGGCCAACCAGGTGGCAAAGAGGACCCTCCACGCGGCCAGATTCCTTGGCCGCGTGAGAGGCCCCCTTTTTGCCCCCGTGGCTCCGATGCCGTCGATCTTTCTTCTCCCGAGTGTCTCGTGACCTAAAAACGACTATATAAAGGGTCCCCTGGCCTTTTCGATAAGGAGGCGGCGCCGAGAGACGAAACCACGAAACAGAGAGACAGAAGGCTGCCGCCGGAGAAGATCGGAGGGGGGAAACGCCGCCGGGATCACCCCCGGAGGGCTCCACCCCCCCTCCGGCGTGTTCATCATCAACATCTACAGCAAGATCAGCTCCATCTCTCCCCTGTAATCTCTTGGCAAACACGATGTATGATGCAATACTATATTCCCTTGATGTATTGTGTCTCCCCGTCTATGTTTGAGTAGTGAGTTGTTCTTGGCAATGATGAAATAGTTCGTTGATTGGTTGCATACAAGTTTGTTATCTTCTATGATTGTCTTTATGTACAATATATGAGTGCACGCATATGTTGGGGAATGCATGTAAGGTGATCACCGGTAGCATAATGGAGTGGTGGTGACTTGGGAGTGACAGTAACCTGAGACCGAGCCACAAAGTTAAGTTATTGGGGGATATATATAGGGGACCTTAGAACGTAAGGCTATGGTGGGACTTTATGTCTTAATCAATCTTGTGCAGTCATTTACTTGGCCACATGATCCATCATAAGGGGTTGTAGATCATTTACTTGACTATACCTATTCATGGCTCCTTCCTAGAAGAAACAATTAAGACTAAAACATGTGCTTCACTAATTGTGACAACCAAACGAACGAAACACCTATTGCTAGAACACTTTCTCCCTTGAGATACTTGAGATATTTGCTGCTTGCTACTTGTGAAACTTGCTCTAGGATTACTTGCATTTTAAACTTGCTTCACTAGTTATTAGACAAACCACACTCCACGTCACTTGCTTTTAATTAGTTAGTTCCTTTTAGTCAAACTTATTGCTTTGCATAAATAGCCATATAAGAGGGCTATAGGGCTTTAGAGAATAGATAGCTTACCTTCAGCTCCTCGTGGGTTCTACACTCAAATACTTATCGAAAGGTACTACAATTGATATCATGCACTTGGGAGTCATCAAGCACTTTTCTGGCGCCGTTGCCGGGGAGCGTTGTGCTAAGCTTTTATTCTTGTTTGCATTGCATACTAACATATAAACCTAAAACACAAAAAAAAATTATAAAATGGAAAACAACCAAACAATTTTAGAACTGTATAATATCTACCTTGAATTAGGACATGAAGTGTTTCAGGAGAAATTGAAAAATTATTTGCACAACAATCATATTTGTGGTAGTACTAATTCTTTGAACACCTTTATTGCTAAGGAAAACCTTGAGCTTGGGGAAGTTTGTCTTGATGAATATGATATTTTTAGTCCCCCTACTATTGAGGATAAAAATAATATACTTGCTGATTCTATGGAAAGTTTTAAGCTTGGGGAATTTGGTTTTGATGAGCATGATATTTCTAGTTCCCCAAGTTTGGAGGGGAAAATTCACTTTGATGATACTATGCCTCCTATATATGATGATTGCAATGAAAATTATGAATGTTTAACTCCCACTATCACTAATGAGGATTTTACTTATGTGGAGAGTAGTGATTCTTTTATGCATGTGGCTCATGATAAGAATGTTTTATGTGATATTCATATTGTTGAATCTATTCATGATGCTACTGAAAATTATTATGAGAGAGGGAAACATGGTTACACATATTTCAACAATATTAAGTTTCCCCTCTTTATGCTGAAAGTATTGAAGTTGCACTTGATCTACCTTTCTATGCTTGCTATTATGTGCTTCTTTTATTTGTTTTATTACAAAATGCCAATGCATAGGAAATGGGTTAGACTTAAAAATAAATTGTTTAATATTTTTTTGGTGTGTTCCTTATGCTTTAATTTCCTATTCGGTTTGAGCACACATTTATGTTTTTACAACATGTAAAATTCCTTTACCTACTGTTATGTATCATTTAGTTTAAGATTTTCATTTTATAAAAAAAATTGGGAAAGTAAATGAGAAGGAGGGGTAATGGAGAAGTTGGGGTCGACCTTGAACATGTGTTGTTCATGCCAATGAAACCATTGCAAAGTCTCTATCATTATTTTTTTTTCCAAAGCTAAAAACAATAAAAATATTATTTCACTACTGTAACATCACATTTCTGTCTTATTTCTCATCTCAAATGGCAAGAATAACCTTATATGAGAGATAGGATTAAACAATAGTAATTAGCTGTCAAGAAAACAGATTCCTGAATTTCACTGCGAAAAATGTTTAAAATCACAGAAGTGGAATTTTGACCTGATAATTTACGACAGAAATATTTAGTTACCACTACATATTTCATTAGTTTTAAGTTTTCTTATTTGAGCAACTTAAGTGCCTCTAAAAATTCACTCTTTACGGGCTGTTCAGTTTTTGGCAGATTATGTCTTTATTTTGCATTGCTCTCATTACTTGTGTTTTGTGTGGTTCTTTTGATCAAGGAGCAATGCACAACTGTAGTAACAGTAGTTAATATTTAGAATCAACTCATGATGTGTCTTTGCTGTACCTATGTGGATTTTATTTATGGAGGCACTAACCCCTCTAATCAAGTTTTATGTTGAGATTTGTGTAAGAAGAATTTTTCAGGAGGAAGAGTTGAGTGAGATGAACAAAGATCAAGAGGGACAACCAATCAAGCTTGGGTATGTACCCCTGGTCTCACCATACATGTATCAAATAAGTACAAGAATCCAAGCTTGGGGATGCCGAGCCACCTCACTCCAACCATCATGATGTTAAGTAAGTAAGCCTAGCTATATGGCTATAAAGAAAGCGCTTTACGGGAGGCAACCCGATTGTTTTTGTTTGGATTTTCCTAGTGTTCTCTTGCTGTCTCAATAGATTAGTTTTTTTGTTTTAATTCTGGAGTTTTCAGTAACGAGTCAACTCAAACCCATTTGGACTTATAAGTTGCTGTCCTAGTGCATGAAATTTCTGTTTCAGCACGAGTCTGCTCACCGTATGATTTTACGTTTTTTATTGGTATGTAGTATTGAGCTAATTTTTTAGTATGTTATGAAACTTTTCGTCCTCTGTAAGAAAAAAATTGGCTTAATGTTTTGACGAGTCTAGCTTAGGGAAAAACGTTCGTTTTGCTTCTGTTGCTTTTCTGGACAGATTCTTCCTTCTTTTGTATTATGCACTCTTTGGGCTTGGGAATCGAATTTCCATGATTCTTTCAAGCAAGAGAGTGAACATACAACATAATGAACCTTATTGTCTATCTACTGGAGCATTTGATTTGGAATTTTGCACAGCAAGCATGTGATTTGTTTGTCCTTGCTAATCTCACCCCACAGAAAAAGAATGGGAGAAACATGTTTTGTGATGTTTTTTCCACAGGAAATAGAGGAGCTGCGCCTCAAGACATCAAAGAATGGTGAAAGCCATAAGCTTGGGGATGTGATGAACACCCCACTGGAGCTACACTCTTTTGGTTAGCACACGTCTACTTTCTGTTTTTCTAAGCAAAACATTTATCGTAGAGACTTGAAGCGTCTAGTTTTTGTTTTTATTTTTGTTTTGATAAGACCACACCCATCATTTTATATGATATTGAGCTACTGGAGTTTGGGGTTGGAATGTATTGGATGCTAGTATTCTGACTTGGAATAGGGATGCCATGGTTGATTTGAAGAGCTACATATGTTTGCATGATTTATAGGCTTTTTATGTGTAGAAATTTGCAATAATGTTGTCTTGAGCTATCTCTTATTCATGTCCTTGATGTTAATTGATGGTTTATTTAGTTTGTCATGAAATGAGTAGTTCTATGGACATATTCATGCATAGTAGATGGTCAACTATCTCCCTCTTGCTAGCCAAAAATTTAAAAATTCCAACAAGTAAAAACTTGTTTCCAACACTCCTTAGCCAAGTATTTCCAGTGAGTCCACCATATCTTCCCATTAGCTTCATTGTTATTCCGAGTATGTTCACCATGTTATTGTGTTATTTATGTTCTAAATTAAGATATTCACTTTATTAATTGTCATGGGTTGAACTTGGGATAGGACTCTCACGAACTTTTGAAGGCACACTTTACTTTTTATGCATCTAATAAACATGACCCAATAATGGGAGCCACAAGTTTTGCGTTTGACAAGTGTGTGGTTGGGAGCTATCTATAAACGTGTATCACTGGAAAGCTTTCAACATTGCACAAAAATTTACATTTGGTTGATATCATGTACTTTTGTTTTTGGACTCCTGCCATGCCGAAATGAAATAGAGGAATAGTAAGTTTTGATGAGTAAGTATCTATATGACTAGAGAAACGCATTGGGCCGCTAACCCAAGCCATGCTTTATCATGGTGGAAATTTACTTACAGCTTGAGTGACTCTACAACACATCCTACAATAAAATAAGAAGCTATGCATAATAGTGAATGAAAATAAAAAGGATGATGAGTCTACTCCGTTTGTTTGTCTTGTCATTGTGACATGGGCTTGTTTCCATGTCATGGGGCAAGAGGTACCTCTTTGCGGTTCTCTATGATGTCATTAATACTTATTATGATTTTACAAAGCTTATTAGGAATCTTAAGTTGAGTAATCATGGAGTAGGTTTTCACACTCACGGGGCATGAGGCTTTCAACCACCTTGTCATTCACATTACTTCAACATTCACCATTTAAGATGCTAGTGATAAAGGGGCAATGAGAGTCCTAGATCAATGGATACCACATTTCAATTAGTAATTTTAGTTGAATAATTTAGAGGCTAAATAAGACTTGATCATGTTTTACCTCTACTCAATTTTCTCCAAAGTGTCCACCATATTTTCTATTTTCCATTATGCTATTCTTTGGCCAATATAGGATTTTATTTTTCATTTTGTGTATGCATTTGGTCCATAGTGCTTTTATTTAATTATACACTTTGTGAACTTTCATGAAGCATCTTTGCTTGCATATTTGATATTTCTTACAACATGAATTGTATATTGCTACTAATTTCTAGTATTAATCATTTGATTATATGTAGCATGAATAATCCTCCTTGATATCCCATGATTGTTTCAATATGCAAAGTCCATGTTAGTTTTATCACCTTCATACTCGAGGACGAGCATGGGTTAAGCTTGGGGATGTTGATGCATGTAAAATGCATACATGAACTTTGCATGTTATTACTTGTTTTTCCTACATATTAGCAACTTATATTCATGTTTTATAATGATTTGAGGATTTTCTGAACAATCCCCTTCTTTTGGTTCTAACCCTGTTTTTCCAGAAAACGTACTTTTTAGTGTTTCAGACTTCCCGGGAGCTTCGGGACTCCAAAAAGGGCAAGGCCAAAGAGCACGGTTCAGAATTTTCGAGACGAAGACCATGGGCCAAAGTAGAGGGCCAAAAGGCCAACCAGGTGGCAAAGAGGACCCTCCACGCGGCCAGATTCCTTGGCCGCGTGAGAGGCCCCCTTTTTGCCCCCGTGGCTCCGATGCCGTCGATCTTTCTTCTCCCGAGTGTCTCGTGACCTAAAAACGACTATATAAAGGGTCCCCTAGCCTTTTCGAGAAGGAGGCGGCACCGAGAGACGAAACCACAAAACAGAGAGACAGAAGGCTGCCGTCGGAGAAGATCGGAGGGGGGAAACGCCGCCGGGTTCACCCCCGGAGGGCTCCACCCCCCCTCCGGCGTGTTCATCATCAACATCTACAGCAAGATCAGCTCCATCTCTCCACTGTAATCTCTTGGCAAACACGATGTATGATGTAATACTATATTCCCTTGATGTATTGTGTCTCCCCGTCTATGTTTGAGTAGTGAGTTGTTCTTGGCAATGGTGAAATAGTTCGTTGATTGGTTGCATACAAGTTTGTTATCTTCTATGATTGTCTTTGTTGGGAATATGCCCTAGAGGCAATCATGTATTATGTAATTTCCACTGTATTCATAAATTTATTAAGTTGTCCTTGTTTTGAACATCTGATATATGTCATTGAATATGTGATTCGATTGTAGAACTATATATTCATGTTGTTCATACTAGATTGTCCTTGGTCATTTAGGTTGTGCTGGACACACACCCTAGACTAATGTGAGTGTTGGCTGATGACACGGTTCCACTTGTCATGGGCATGGTGATGCCATTCCAACGTTCACGGACTTGGCTAAAGAGTTTAGCAAGTCGGACTGACCCACATTGAGATGGAACGATCAAGTCGTCATTTGCATGTCTCAATCAATGTAATCCTTAGACCTGAGGTTGTCGCACAATCCGAGTTGTGGATCACCGACTTAGGTTCTGTCAAACATTGTTCTGTGACAAGGCAACTATAAAGGCAGAGTTCGGGTCGAATGAGAAGCAAGCTGCGTGATGTGGATAATCAAGATGGGATTTTGCCCCTCCGAATGGAGAGATATTCTCCGGGCCCTCTCGAGTGATATGATTCAGGAAGCATGGCCATGCGCGACTCAGTTAAGTGTTAACTGTGTCGGTTGACTAAGAGTTAGTCAGATGAATCACATGTCACAGATCGAGAAGAGAGTTGAGCTATTTAAGGGATGACGATAAATCGCCTATAGCTCGACAAGGTATATCGTGAGGAAAAACGGACTAAGATGAATATCACATTGAAAGGTATGTCGTCATGACTCAACGGTACTTGGGAGTCGGCACGTTCTGCTAGGATCCGCTACCGATTGATCGATTGGGAGTTGGACTTCAATCGTGTCCAAGTCGCCATGAGCCTGTAGGGTCGCACACTTAAGAGCGGGAGCAAGTATTGGTTGGGTTGGACCCGAACCGGAAATGGACTGATTTTATGAGTCGGACTCACAGAGGGAATGGGCCACAAGTGTTGTGCAGGCCACTACCATACGCTATATAAAGAGGGGCGCAGGTTGCCCAGCGGGAACGTTAGTCCACTCTCCCATGCGTTGGGAACCCTAGCCCCACTCAGTCCAGCCGCCGCACCGGACCTTGCAGTCCGCCGTCGGAGCTCCTCCTCGTACGTGTGGATACCGGCAGAGGTGCTGTACGTTCAACACTTCGACGTTCGAGTGATTGGATCGGCCGGACCGGATCGTGGGACTGCACTGCCCCGACGCGCTTCAACGATAATCCGCAACCGCGCGTCTAGTGGTAATCATCGTGGCCTTCTACCTCGGCTAGATCTTGGAAGCATCGCGTAGGAAAAGTTTTTGTTTATCTCCACGCGTTCCAACAGTCTTTATGTACAATATATGAGTGCACGCATATGTTGGGGAATGCATGTAAGGTGATCACCGGTACCATAATGGAGTGGTGGTGACTTGGGAGTGACAGTAACCTGAGACCGAGCCACAAAGTTAAGTTATTGGGGGATATATATAGGGGACCTTAGAACGTAAGGCTATGGTGGGACTTTATGTCTTAATCAATCTTGTGCAGTCATTTACTTGGCCACATGATCCATCATAAGGGGTTGTAGATCATTTACTTGACTATACCTATTCATGGCTCCTTCCTAGAAGAAACAACTAAGACTAAAACATGTGCTTCACTAATTGTGACAACCACACGAACGAAACACCTATTGTTAGAACACTTTCTCCCTTGAGATACTTGAGATATTTGCTGCTTGCTACTTGTGAAACTTGCTCTAGGATTACTTGCATTTTAAACTTGCTTCACTAGTTACTAGACAAACCACACTCCGCGTCACTTGCTTTTAATTAGTTAGTTCCTTTTAGTCAAATTATTGCTTTGCTTAAACAACCATATAAGAGGGTTATAGGGCTTTAGAGAATAGATAGCTTACCTTCAGCTCCTCGTGGGTTCGACACTCAAATACTTATCGAAAGGTACTACAATTGATCTCCTGCACTTGGGAGTCATCAAGCAGCTAGAAGAAAAACAAAGAATACGACTATGATAAATGAGGAATACGAGTATTCATATGAAAAAGAGGAGCGTGTCTCTCTCACACACAAGAATGCGAGGATCCAAACAAGTTTATTGCAGCAAAGAAAACAAAATAAAAGCAAACAAACGCTCCAAGTAAAGTATATATGATGTGCCCGAATAAAAATATAGTTTCACTATAAGTGACCTGATAAGTTGCTGATGAAGAAGGGGATGCCTTGGGCATCCCCAAGCTTAGACACTTGAGTCTTCTTGGAATTTTCTAGGAGGAACCACGGGGCATCCCAATGCTTTGGAATTTCACTCTTCTTGATCACATTATATCATCCTCTTCTGTTGACCCTCGAAAAGTTCCTTCACACCAAACTCGAAGTAATTCTCATTAGAGGGTTAGTGCACAATGAAAAAACTCAAATGTTCTGCATGGACACAAAAATTATAAATACTTTCTAAACATTATCTACGACCACTGATGTTTTATGGAGCAAATAAATCCAATCAACATAGTAAAAGAGAGAATACAAAGTAAAAAAGATAGAATCTGTCAAAACCAGAACAGTTTGTAAAGACGAATTTTTTAGAGGCACTTATGTTTCTCAAATCAAAAAACTTGAAATTAGAAAAAGTTCGAAAATAGCTGAGTATCAAGCACAAAAAATTTCAGGTAGTTTTGATTTTTTTTTTGTGAATTTACACGAATTAAACAGTGGACAGCAAAAATTTGTTCCTGTGCGGAAATCCAAATCTAGCACCAACTATTCACTAGAGAGTTCACTTGGCTCAACAATAGGAAAAAGTAAAGATATAGAAGTAAACAACACCTTGACAAAAAAAACTGAAGAGAACATTGCAATAAAAAATGGGTTATCTCCCAAGAAGTGCTTTTCTTTAACGCCTTTCAACTAGGCCCAGAAAACAAGAATCAAGTATTTTCAAGTGAAGAAGCATCCAAAACAAGACCACGAGCCTTATGTTTACCTTTCTTACCCTTATTCTTACTTTTAGGGAACACGTGATTGCAGCTTGGTGTAGAGGTGAAATTCATGGTTCCTTTCCCCACATCTATTGTTGCTCCCAAGAGTTTTAGGAGAGATCTTCCAAGAGTAATTTCTCCTTTTCCTACACATTCAATAACAAGATAATCACTGGATACCGTTCTTCCTAGGAGTTTTGTAAAGAATCCTTCAGCTATCCCAACGGGAAATATAATGACATTATTAGTAAGAGGTATTTCTTCTCCACCCTCAGAAAGTCCCCAAAGACTCAAAGATTTGTAAATATCTTTAGGAATAAGACAAAATTCAGACATAATATCAACAACGAGCATGTAATTTTTCACCATTTATAGCAACTTTTACTGTAGGGATCCAATTTGAGGCTTCAAAATTTACTGGAACATAATCATAATGTTCACGAATCTGATTATAACCTTCTTTTAAGCAAGATATATGTGTCTCAAGAGTGTTTAATATAGCATGTATGCTCACAAGGACTGAATCAAATTTACTAGGTGAGCCATAGGTTGCAATCAACTTCTTTATAACATTTAAAGCTTGATCCCCATCACAATGAAGGAAAACTCCTCCCACTATAGTATCTAACGCATATCTATAGCAAAGAGCAAGACCAAAGTAAAAGCTACGAAGAAACATGCTTATAATTATTTTAGGCTCAGTTTTACAATAAGAATAAAAAACTCTAGACCAAGCTTCTTAAAAACTCTCCTCACTCCCTTGTTTGAAACTGAAGATCATTTTCTCAGGTGACATGGTAAAAGGGATAGAACTAGACATAAAGGCAACCTGAAATAGGAACTATTTTGTGTGTGTGTTTTCGATATAAAGAAGCGAGCAAGACAAAATAAACTAAACTAAGAAAAAAATAACAAAGTAAAAATATTGGAGGTGTGAGACTCCCTTTGCAGAAATCCTGTTCCTCCCCGACAACGGCGCCACAAAACAAGCTTGATGGCGTTTAAACACACGCTCGTTCGAAGAACCCAAGAGGAAGGTGTGAAGAGTACAACAACAAGTATTCCTTCAGTAAGAAACCAAGGTTTAATCGGACCAGTAGGAGAAATAAATCACTTCTGAAGGTTGATGACAACTGATGTTTGGCATGACGCACTGCCAGTCTCAGCAGCAACGTGGAATCTACGCACAGCACAACCAAGATACTTTGCCCCAACAAAATAGGAGGTTGTCAATATCACCGGTTTTGCTAACACAAAGGATTAGATGTATAATGTGGAGAACAATGTATGATTGCAGTGAATGAAAGGAAAACAGTGTTTGGTGCTTGAAGTGGTTGTATTATCAGTGTAAAAGAATGGACCGGGGTCCACGGTTCACTAGTGGTGTCTCTCCAAAACAGATAGATAACATGTTGGGTAAACAAATTACAGATGGGAAATTGACAGAAATAAAGGCTGCACCGTACTGCATATGCAAGACATGATGATTACTATGAGATTCATGCGGGCATTGCAACATAATTCATAGATCGTAATCCAACTGCATCTATGACTAATAATCCACCCTCATAACGTAATCCAAGCAGACTTCAGGTATTAAGTTGCAAGCAACAAATTATTTCATTACGTAAAGTGCGTAATGTAAAAAGTAGAATTTATCCTTAGACAAAGCATTGTCGTTTTCTCCCTAATGGAAACAGCACATCCCCCATCCATCGTGTTTCTGTCACTTAAGCATAGATGAAAAGGAGGCATGAACCCACTATCAAGCATAAATATTCCCTCTTGGAGTTACAAGCATCAACTTGGCCAGAGCATCTACTAGTAACGGAGAGCGTGCAAGATCATAAATAACATAAACATGATAGATTGATAATCAACTTGACATAGCATTCAATATTCATCGGATCCTAGCAAATACAACATGTAGCATTATAGATAGATGATCTTGATCATGTTAGTTAGATCACAAGATCTAAACATGGTGGCAAAAAGAGAACACGACAACCATCTAGCTACTGCTATGGACTCGTAGTCTAAGGATGAACTACTGACGCATCACTCCGGAGGCAGGCATGGTGATGTAGAGCCCTCCAGTGATGATTTCCCCTCCCGGTAGGGTGCCGGGTGATGACCCACAATTATAGGGGATCCCAACAGTCCTCGATGGAAGTAAAACCCAAATTTATTGATTCTACACAAGGGGAGCCACATAATATTTATAAGCCTTAACATATGAGTTGTCAATTCAGCTGCACCTGAAAGTAGACTTGCTCGCAACAATTTATCACTGGTAACAGTTTTATAACAGTAGCAGTAGTAAAATAACAACATAAGTAAAATAGTAACAGCAGTAGCAATTGTGGAAAACAGTATGATTAAAATACTGTAGGCATAGGGAATTGATAAACAGGCATTGCATGGACAATATAGTTCATATAATAATAATAACGTGGGCATTGCAGATAAATAATAATAAAGCATCCAAGTACAAGGAAAACCATAGGCATGTGTTCCAATTTAGTCGTACGTGCTCGCAATGAGAAACTTGGACAACATCTTTTGTCATACCAGCCCGTTGCAGCGGGGCCTCAAGCGAAACTACTTGTAATTAGGGTGCTCCTTTTAATAAAGCACTGGAGCAAAGCATTAACACTCCGTGAGCACATGTGATCCTCACATTGCAACCATCCCCTTAGTTGTCCCAATTATTGTCACTTTGCAGCCTCGGGTTCCGGACAACGACATGTGTAAACAACTAACAAATTGATCAAGAAACATAATTATACTCATGAAACAATAACATGTTCGGATCTGAGATCATGGCACTCGGACCCTAGTGACAAGCATTAATAAAAAAAAGTTGCAACAACAATATATAGCACTAACAACGTATACTAGGCACTGTGCCCTAACAATCTGGCATTATTACATGAACAATATCATCCAATCCCTTCCACCCCTCTCAGCCTACAGCGGGGATTACTCACACATGGATGGGGGAATCATGGATGGTTGATGGAGAAGTGGTGGCGGTGACGATGGCGAAGATCTCCTTCAAATCCCGTTCTCGACAGGGTGCCAGAACATGAACTTCTGATCCCCGAATTGGGTTTTGAGGCGACGGCGGCGCTCGGGTGTGTTTATCTGGAATATGACGAACCCCCTCTATTTTAGGGTTACGGGGGTTAAGTAATCGAAAGGGTAGCCCAAGGGGGTGACTGGGGCCACCACACCACCTGGTGGGGCGTCCTGGGGGAGCCCAACCATGGTGTGGGCCTCTACTTTCCCCCTTTGGCTCTTCTTCTGGCTCGGGGATCTTCGGTTGAAATAAGGACTTTGGGGTCTTTTCCGGGAAATTTCGTGAAAGTTGATTTTCCTGCGCAAAAACAAGACACCAAAGTAATTCTGCTGAAAACAACGTTAGTCTGTGTTAGTTGCATCCAAAACTAATTAGTTTAGAAGAAAAATAGCAGAAGTGTTCGAAAAAGGAGATACGTTTTGAACGTATCTCTGGGGAGAGCTTTAGAACCCTCCCGGACTAGGGTTGGCGATGACGGAGGCTACGAAACTTTTCGTGGATGGAGGCTTGGGTATTTAGGGTTTTCCGGGGAAGGATCTTAAATAGGCGAAAGGGCGATGTGGTGGGTGGCCAGGGGGCCCACACCACCTGGTGGCGCGAACAAGGGTACGTCGCCCTATAGTGTGGCCAACCTATGTGCGGTGACCCAGCACACCACTTCATGTAGTGCAAGTCGTTGACATAATACTCACAAAAGGACTTATCCGTGAATATTACATCCCTCAGTGTGGTACAACATAAACATAGCAGGTCCAAGCAAAGCTATAGGATACAAAATTGTTCATTACAAAATCTCGAGAGTCTCTTTGATGAATCAACAAGATCTCATGCAAATGAAACCATGAGAAGAAGCAATTCAAAGCTCCAAGCTGGAGAATAACTCTAGCTCAGAACATAATCCAATATGGCCGATGTTATCCCTAATCTATGGCTTGTGAGAATCTAATTCCAAGAATGGACTCCACCTACACCTTCATAACTTCTCCTCCACCGGTGTTATTGATGGCGATGCTTCACCGGCTAAGTAGTATACGACTCCTCCTAGCTTCAGTAGCTAACGATGGCTTCTCGATGAAGATCTCCATTTAAGCTTCAACTCTAAGCAGGGTGTCAAACGGGAACGAATGAGTAACGAGCGTTACTCAACAAGTTCATGATAAATAGTGGGTTGTATGATGCACTATCTATAGTTTGAGACTCGAAAGAGTCATAAGCTAATGCAAGGGTTTTTTGAAAATATTTCTTCAAGAGGTTGTTTTTAATTTGGAAGCCTATGCCCGCTAGATCTTCATAATAATAGAACTTCATGGAGTTGCCTTTCCTACGGCATTCGCAGCTCCTCCCGAAACAGGGGGTAACATGCCACATCCTTTTAAACTCTGTAGAGGTGTGTTACTTTACCCATAGGCTATCAATACCATGTTGCACAACCAGGCTCAAGATCCTGTCCACATCCACATAGGTATGGGGCTCGGTTGTTCATCCAAGTCAAACCATGCTTCTCCGCACAACACATGCCCACCCATTTCTGCCACACGGTTTTAACCCCTTATTCCACCCCACACGATGGATATCTAGGCGCCCCGAGAAGACCATCATAGTCCCTAGAGTCCGTGGGAATTAAAGGATCCCACCCATGTGCATGTAGTTTCGCAAGACCTACAGCGAATGGCTCTGGCAGCCCGTTGACATGCGAACGAGAAAAGATCACAGCTAGCTTACTCGCCCCATACAACACCGATGGTTAACGCGGTATTTATGGTGCAAGAATACTGACGACATTTGTTGTTAATTCCTAGGTAATACTTTCCCATGCATATGGAACCTTCCTTTGACCTATTCATCTTACCATGGTCCCATCCGCCCACCTAACAGAACACTACCACTCGGGTAGTCATTCAATTAGTCATATTATTATAAAATAGGATCATGCATTCGTTTGATAATAGGTGGTAATACGATAGGGTTTTTGCAAATAGTTTGTTAGAAATTAGTTCAAAGGATATGAGCAATTGATGAAATTGCCTAAGATTGAAATAACAATAATAATCCATGTCTTCGAGGTTCGAGGGTTGCGTGGAAATCCCGAGATCTGAAAGATAGCAAAGTAGTCCCGGTAAGGACTATAGAAAACACTGTCAAGATGATACATGCATACTAATGATATGCATCGCAAAATACCCTAGAAAATACCCCAGCTTACAGGTGTAAGCTATGATCGATACGATACTAAGATCACATTTGTTTTATGTGAGTCGTTTCATTACTTGTGGTGATGTGGTTATTACTTATTTTAGACTTACATGTGTTTCACTTTTATTTATCAATTCAATGGTTATTATGTTTAAGTAGAATTACTTGTTGCTTGATTAGGCAACAAGACGATACCACGCGGAAAACATCTATTAAAAAGATAACAAACATATTTTCTTTTACGTCATTGAATTACTTGTTGCTTGATGGTATAGTATTTATATTTTTCTGATATATAGAATTGGAAGTTATTGAATTAATAAGATTTATCAATTTCTACCAATTTTAAATTGACAGGTGGGTCCCACCTGTCATATTCGATTTAAATCAAAAAAATATAAGAAAATAAAAATAAAAGGGATCATGACGTCATGATTGCGTCATCAGAGGAGGGTATTTCCTTTGTTGATCTCAAATCCGGCGGTTGGCTTCGATTTAGACTGATTATTTGGTAATGGGAGGTAGAGGTGATCATGAGGAACCAAGAGGTGGTGGCGATGTGGGAATATGACCACCGGAACATCACCGACGGCGAGGTTCCGCGGCGACAGCGGCGGCTCGTCAATATCTATGGAATAG
Organism: Alopecurus myosuroides; assembly: GCA_028641055.1. Taxonomy (NCBI): domain Eukaryota; kingdom Viridiplantae; phylum Streptophyta; class Magnoliopsida; order Poales; family Poaceae; genus Alopecurus; species Alopecurus myosuroides. Next base: position 115,187,349 of record CM054059.1, on the reverse strand, counting down.
GGCGCAATAAAATGGGAAAAAATGCGATGAAGATGCGTAGTCTCACCTAGAACACGAAGGTACTATCGGTGTGGAACGAGGTGGCTCGATGGAAATGAATTCATCTGCGGCGTCTGTCTGCCGGCCGCAGAGAAGAAACCCCGATTCCAGTTGTTCCCAGCATTCCAGCAAACATGACTCGATGAGGTTACAGAGGAGGTCGAGGTGGTTCTTAGGGTGGTCTGAATTCCTCCCGGGACGTCCGTAAACGACGGCGACGAGCAACGACAGTGAGTGGCTAGGCTTTGGGTTTGGTACAGAGAGAGAGCAACGGGAGAGAGAGAAGTGAAGAGGAGCACGACTTTCATCAGCTCTTATCCGCGAGCGAGGACACGAGAAGGAGGTGGCGGTGCTATGACCGTGGCGTCGACACGATCTCCTCTGCCTTCTGGTAGAGGAAGAAGAAATAAATTAAAATTTCCGGATAACCCCCTAAAAGTTTGTGTAAATTGCACTCTAGTCCTTCTATTACTAATACTGGTAATAAAACCTTGTTTTCTAGGCCTTTCTGTGGACTTAAAAATTATTAAAAATAAGATTTGAATTCGTCATAAAAAACTCTATGTCACCATGTTCTGGTTTCTCAATTTTGAGCAAGGTTTGTATTTTTATCTTGGTTTCTCAATTTAAGTGATTTTCATTGTTTATCTTCAATTAATTTATTAAATGGCTTCAGAATTATTCTAGGCATAATTATCATGAGAACACACAACAAACATATGGGTACCAAAGTGGTGTATCATACTTGGACAATTTTAGCTATAAGTTCTTTTTAAGAAACTATTAGTAAACTTCTTAGTAGTATTGTTTATGAATTGTAAATAAAATCACCAACTATGGAAATTGTTTCCATGTCATGACAAAAAAATTAATTAGAAAATGGACTTGTTTTCTTTTATGATACTATGTAATTTTCATAATTGGAACCCTAAGAAATTTTGGTTGACATTTTACTTAGGTGTGTGTGTAATCCATGTTTGTTGTGTTTAGTACTTGATAAAGTGGAAAACATGAGTGGCTTAGGCTCACATTGATTCCCAATATGAAGAGACTATGTGTTTGTTTTCCAACCTTGTTTTACAAGTAGGGATATTATCCAATATTTGTTTTAGAAACATGTAATCATTTACATGCTAGTGTATGGATGAATTCTTGTTATCATCCATTTGTCTTATGGATGAGAATGATCTAAAAAAACAAGGTAGATAATCTTGTTTCCATCTACCTCAACATAGCACAAGACATTTGAATGTACTGGCTTGTTATTGTTTCTTACTTTATACTTGATTCCATCAAACATATTATTATGAGTTCCTCACCTCTGATGAGCTTGACAGAGGTTATAAGTTCTCTAATATTACCTAATGATTCGATGGATAATTTCTTATGCTCCATTACTAAGACAGTGTTGTTTCTTGTGGTCTTCTCTTGCCTGATGTACTTGTGTATAGTTCCCACTAGTCTTCAAATACTCCTTATGTCACTTGCAAGTAATATCATCTCTTGGATTCCAACTTCAACTGTCTCACCCTTGTGGTGAAGACAACTAACTACTCCAAGCAAAGATTTTACTTAGATGATTATAAAAGAATGTGAGTTTATTTTATGACATCAATTTGCCATATGCATATCATAAGAATTTGTTAACAAGTGGGCCAGACTTGCCTCCAAATTACTAATAATATACAATTGGCTGAGATATACCAGGTTATCTCACGTTCTATTTGTTTATGTATGACACTCAATTGTTTGAGGATACAAAAGTGGTTTGTTAACAAGGTGTAAATTCTTGTTACCAAACTACTTCTATATAACACTAACATTGGAATATCGCACTATTTATTGAGGAATTAATAAGTTCAGATTAAAATATAATAGTTCCAAATACTCTTATGGTAGATTGGAATAACACTTCTAGAACATTCTAAAGAATCCTTCTGAAGATTTTCTTCTGGCAGTTCCTCTTTTCTTGTGGGCTCCTTCTCTTGTAGAATGACTTCGAGAAGATTGGGAAACAAGAAAATAAGATACTCTAGACAAAGTAGAAAGATCTAGATTAAGAGTTGTTTTAGGCTTTTATTCTCCTTCAATATACTTGTCATTTTGTTTCCCATAAGACATGTTCTTATTTCATGCATGATTAGTTTTATTTAGCTATCAATTCAGTTCCTCTAATAGAGGTTCTAACTTGTTGTTATTCATTGGTTGTATCGAGAGATACCTTAGTTGTGGAGTTGTTGAATTTGAATAGAAGTGTGGAATGCTTATGGATTCATGACTGAACAGTAAGTTGATCAAATGGTTCATTAATGTGTTGAGATTTAAATCAGAGTTGTTAGTTGGTTACTCAGAGTGTCATGTTGTTATTTTATATTCTTCATTTGTATTCTTTGTCATGCATAATACAAGAAAAGAGGAACTGCCAGAAAAAGATCTTCAGAAGGATTCTTTAGAATGTTCTAGAAGTGTTATTCCAATCTACCATAAGATTATTTGGAACTATTATATTTTAATCTGAACTTATTAATTCCTCAAGAAATAGTGCGATATTCCAATGTTAGTGTTATATTCTCACTTGTATAAGATGGTTGAAACAATGATCATGTGAATGTTATTGGGGTTTAATGATTTAAATCAGAGTTGTTAGTTGGTTACTCAGAGTGTCATGTTGTTATTTTATATTCTTCATTTGTATTCTTTATCATGCATAATACAAACATAAAGGTTTGGGAAGATCATATGTAATTATCAATGTTTAACAATACTTTAAGAAGATTTATTTCTTCTTTTAGGTACTTGTCGTGGGGTTTTCACAGCAAGTGTACTCATCTGAGAACTAGATTGTGAGGCCATTGGTACTGAGCGAAGCTTCGAAAGGGTTAGGTAGGAAACGAGAGATGCGAGTTTACCCAGGTTTGGCCCCTCTATTAAGGGTAAAACTTACTCCTGCTTTCTTATTATGGGGAAACAAGGTCTCGATTACAAAAGGTGATTCTGGCTCTCGATGTCTTGAGCTACCTTGCTATTGACTTAGAACTTGTTCTTCTACGTCCTAGGGCCTCTCCTTCTATAGTGGACGAGTTCCCCGGGTTTCAAGGGGATCCGGGTTACACCCGTCGTCGGAGTCCTAGCCTGCTCTGGTCCCTCGATGTTCCGTTCAGTTTACTCCATGACCCGGACGTTCCCATCCGGCCTTGGGCCGCTCCACCATTCTTGGGCCTATGTGTCTTCTAACCCGGACTTTGGGTCGGGTCTGCTCCCCTTTCCTGTTTACGTCTAACATAACCCGGGTCTTCATCTGCTAGCTGGCTACCTCCTGGCCAGCTTCTCTCGGTATAAAACGGATTGAATGGTATGAACCGGCTAGAGTATGTTCCGGTTTATGTGGGTGGTAGGTAAGGCTCCCCCTTACCCATTCCCCCAACATTCGCCCCCAGGTTAACATGAACACTTAAGTTCAAACTTACGCTGTTCACGTTAAACTATTCTGGAAATAACTTAGACGCGAATTTGTTAGTTCAAGAAATAATCCTCCGGAATATCTGATCCAGATTATTCGGGGTTCATCATTACCTCCAGGATTATATCTTTCCGTTTTTTGAACTTTGGAGAGATAACCTCGCACCTTTATCTCCAAGATCTCAAGAACCGAAAATATTTCGGTTTATCCCGGATTTTTCTCCGCGTATTTAATGCATTTTCTCAAAAATTCTTCCTTTTGTAGATCAAATCTTCTCGTATCTTTTTCGAAAATGGCTAATCGTGGGGTCCTTTATGCAAAATTGCCGACTAACCCTAGTGTTAGGGCTTCCGCTTATAAATGGCCTCCAGGAGCTCCCCCAAAACCATTCGCATCCTGTGCTCCCAGCTTCATCTTCTTCCTCTGAAAAAAGCTCGAGAGCTAGATTTCCTTGCTCGCGCCACCGCGGCCAGAGCTTCGTCGGTGTCCGTCGCACCATGGTGAAGGAGAAGAGTTTGGCCACCAAGGCCACTGGAACCGGAAATAAGAAGAAAACCGGCGGTGCCTCCGGTTCTGCAGCGGCCAAGTCCAGTAGGGGCATGATGTAGGCCAACTGGTGTAAGTCGGAAATGACCCAGGGTCGGCTTACCGAGATGGAAGATTCTGGCTTGCTTCCAAAGAACATATCCTGGCGTGCTGCTGGGAATGAGATCCGGCCAGAACCTGGGCCGGGTGAGGTAATAATCTTTCAGGCCCATATTCTTCATGGGTTTCGTCCTCGGGGTCTCATTTCTTCCGTCGGCTCTTAGGATATTACGGTCTTCACCTTCAGGATCTTCCCCCAAACTCTATCCTTAACATTAGCAATTTTGTTGTCCTTTGTGAGGACTATCTTCACGTAGAACCCAACCTAGACCTCTTCCTTGGGTACTTCTACTGTAACAAACACCCAGAAGTAGCTGGGAGCGAGCTGGTCCACTGCGGTGGCGTTTCGTTCCAGAGACAGAAATATATTGCTTATCCGGGCACCCCACTTTCTAGTCATCCAAAACTATGGCATAAAACCTTCTTTTACTGCAAGGATACCTCTCCTTCTGATGAACCGGATCTGCCGGGTTATTGTCCTGAGCGTCTTGTTTATACAAGCACCATGGACTCCTTTGCTACGTGAGCTGATCGAGTCAAAATCAAGCCCCTTCTCAAAGGTGTAACCTCCTTAATAGTCCATGGGTTAACCGGTTTAGACCTAACCCAGACTTGGGTAAACTGGCGCATCCAGCCTCTTAGCATTAGGGGCCGGTTGTTCCATGAGTACACAGGTTTATCAGACACTATGAGATATTCTGACTCCCCAGCTTCAAAGTCTGATATGGTGGCTGCACTGAAAGACCTGGTCGGAATAAAGAAAGATATGTTCTTTGATGTTGGTCTTGCCTCCTTTCCTCCTCCAACCCGTCTCCTCCTGTAAGTTCATATGTTTACAAGTCACTTTCATTCTATGGGAAATTAAAGGCTTCACTGATGCTAACCCTATTTTTTTCCGGTTTATAGCTTTCAGCTACTTTCTGGGTTACTACCCAACAACTTTCTTCTCCTCCCGAAGATGATGAATAGGAAGAACAAAGTGATGAAGAGGATGAGGCTTCTGAATTTGACTCCCTTGGTCACTTGCATAACCAATTTGCCGACGCTAGTTACTCGCAGGATGAACCGGTTGAGCAGGAGGGTGCCGGTTTACGGCAAGGTGGTGCAACTCAAGAAGTGCCGGATAAGTCTATTCCGGATTTCAACCCCACCACTACCATTACTGTCTCAAACATGGTGATTGAGAAAGATTCTCCTGTGACCAACAAGAGAAGCCGACAGACTATTGTAAAGGTTTCTATTTCTAGACTGTTCAAAAATCCCTTGAACCCGTACTCACATATGGAGAAAATGCAGGATGACGAAGATACCAGTTAAAGAAGGAGGACCCGGAGCTCCGGGTCAAGTGATTTACAAGAAGGTTTGCCTGAGAGAACTCCTTCCCTCCAGGTTTCCAAGGCTTGAGTCTTGCCTAACTCTTCACATCCCTTGGCAGGGAAAATCCGGCCTGAGTTGAGTCATACTTTTCATACAAATTCTCCCAACTCTAGTTCATCCCACTACAGTGGGGCCAGTGGATTTTCCATTAACTCTGGGTAAGCTAGCTCTTCAATCTTTGGTTCATAGTTATAATCATTTCTAGCCAATCAGGTTTTTAAACTTTTCTCTTGCTGTAGGGCCCAAGCTGTGTTAAAGGTTAATCCAATTGCATTTGTTGCTCCCACTGCAAACTTGGAGGAAACAGCTCGTGAAGAGACACAAGATGAACCGACTGTTCACTCACCGGGTGTTATCGACGATCCTGCACAAGCCACTGACCAAGAGGTGAATCCGGTTGGTAACACGCCGTATAATTATGCTTTGGTTGAAGACATGACTATCTCAGACCCGGATGTGGAGATTACCGGCTCTCAGACTGCAATAATTGTTGGGACCTCGACTATGCTATCCAAAGTGACAGAGGATTTGAAACCAGCTCCAGAGGAAAAAAAGTTCCTTCCAACCTGAACATTGAGGGCCAGAATTTTGATACTCTGGCTCAAGAGCTTTCTGAAAACCGGTGTCGTGCAGATGGAATCATCGATTTTGTTAAGAAGAGATATGAGGTAACCTTGATATACATAACCTATAGCCCTCAATCTTACAATTTATATTTGTATAATAAACTTGCAGATTTCCTCGGTAAACCTTTGAATTTGAACCGCAGCCCCCCAAGTGCCAGTTTATGAATTAATTGTGGAGCGGGACATGTCTTGATTTTGCACCAGTAAATTCATTTAAACTGAAATAATGTAGCCCCCAACTGTCGGGTTTGCTAGCCTGCAGCTACCCAGGACTTAATTGTATCTATCTGAAACTTTCTTAAAAACTGAAATAGTGTAGCCCCCAAGTACCAGGTTGCGAGCTTGCAGCTACTCGGGACTTTAACGAATACTCCACCACTTGAGTAGGTTAAACATCATCGTAGCCCCCAACACCCGGGTTGTGTCCCTTTGGAACCCAGAATTTCTCAGCTTATACTGATCTGGTAACTTGAATTGTCTATAACCCGTGTTTTTCTGTGGTTACCAATTTTGCAGAGTCTTGAGTCTTCCTCTCAGAAGGAGATTTCAAATTTGAAGAACTTGTCAGCGCAAGAGGCTCAGAAAACTGAAGAGGCAAGAACGTTGCAGCATGATCTGGAGAAACATGTTGAGGAAGCTGCCAAAACCTTGTATGTTCTTCAGCAGGATTTTGAGAACCGGGAAAAAACTCTTATTGAGAGGGCGGAAAGTGCTGAGAAGGAACCGGAGGAAACAAGAAGCAATTTTTCTAAGGTTAAGGACCTGCTAGGTGATATCACTTGTAGTGTTTTTGGTAATTTTTCTCCTTATGTAGCGTATTTATGCTTTTCTTACCGGTTTATGATCTCTTATGTCTCCTCATAATGATCCGGTTTCTGAGTAGTGTACTCTTGTGATTGTCAGGTAGACTGCACGGGAATAACCTCTAGCTTCCTTAACTAAAATTGAAATCTCTGTTCACCTTGATCCGACAATTATATGTTGGGGGAGGTGAATGTACCAAAGCCGTCAGAAACTGGATAACGCCCCTAAAAAACTCCATGATATGCTTGTGGAACTAACTCATGTTCCACAATTGTCGTGGTGTGGAGAAGACAGATGCCATAGGATGGCTAAAGATTGGGGCGGATGGACGATGTAGGTATTCGGGGAGGGATCGCACGCCAAGTAGGCACGCTCAGAAACACCGCAAACACCATAATCTACCCAGGTTCAGGGCCCTCGTGTGGAGGTAACACCCCTACTCCTGCCTATCTCTCTGTATAATGCTCAACCGAGTAGCGAAGTCACAAACTCTCTCTGGCCTACTCACAACTGAGTAGAAAGTTGTTAGCTCTCCCTCTGTGCTGCTAAGACTCGCAATAAATGCGCTCGGATCCAACGTCCCTCGCGCAGGAGGGGGCTAGCCACCTTATATACTGGTGGCCAGCGAGTAAACTACACTTAAAAGGTACACGATGCGAGAACACCACTGTGATAACGGCGCACGCCTCCGTGTTCACACTGACGCCGTTGCCGAAAGTCGCCGCGCCGTCCGGCTGACAGGTCTTGTCCACCCTGTCAGCCTCTCAGAGTAGGTCACTGACATGTCCTGTCCCCCCTGTCAGTGACAGGACTTGACAGCTTCCTACCCGTACTGTTTCCACGTCTCTCCGCGGATAATCAGGCGCCTAGTAAGTTGAACCGCACGCCGGTACGGCTCCGGGATACGCGGGATCTTCTCCAACGGCTCCATTGACTTCCTGCCCGAGTAGGATAGCCTCCCATCTACCCGGATCACCTGAGCTCTACCCGGTTGATCCAGATCGATACTTGTATCCTCCTCCTGGCCTTCAGTACTGCATACCGAGTAGCGTCTACCGGATACCGGGTACCCGGGTAGCCGCCTACCCGGCAAACCGTGCATTGAGCACTGTTTACCACCAGCCTTAACCCTACTCGGGGGCAACCCCCCGACATTAGTCCCCGAAACTGGTATAGTCCGGAGAACTTGGGCGTTGGGCCCTGCCAGCTTTAACCAGTATTGTCTCCGCAACAATGTATAGACGAGTTGCTCCTCAACTCGGTTCCCATACTTGAACTCGGACCTTTCTTGTGGAAGCCCACGGAGCTTTTCATTTCTGCACCGAGTAGACCCAGTAACACTGAGTTTTTCCAAGAGCCCAACACTTAGCAAAATTTTCAACCTTTTTCCGCTCGACCCTGAGCAGCTCTATCTTCTCGTGTCTAGGGCGGGCACGTGTCACACGGGTGCACCCCCGACGCCTCGGTTCTGGCGTGAACGCATTGCACGCGCCCATCACTGCACCCAGGGCCCACAAGCCATCGTGTCATCTCATGCACGTACTTGATGGCCCACGACACACATCATGGGATTAACTGCGCCCGTCACGCGCGTATTATACGCTGTGCGCGTTTCTAACGGGCGCGTTAACTCCCACGCTGCACGATCGTGCCCACGATTGATCCCACATCGTAACTGCACTCGAGGCGGGATAAATACCCCCGCACCGCCCTCTGTTCTTCTTTCCTCGCACTTTCCCCCTTCTCGCTTTCTCCTCGCCTTCGCCTCCGCAGCGGAAACCAGCGCCGCAGCGAGTTTGCAGCCCACCGCCATTCCGCGCGCAGGCGGAGAGAGAGCTCATCTCCACACGCCTCCGCCCTTGCCTTCGTCCTCGACGCATCCGATCCTCCACCGGAGAAACTACTATGGAGCTAGAGAACACCGCCGGAGATCTGCGTGAGGAGATGGCGCCGCTGCGCGCAGGCTGGGAGGGCTCCGGCGTGACGGCGTCGGACTGCCAGTGGCTCGTCAACACGCGACGGGTCCCTCCCGGCGTCATCTACCGCCCGCCCGGGAAGGAGCTTGTCCCCACTCCCGGTCCTGGTGAGTATGTGGTATTCTCAAGCCACTTCAAGCGTAGATTTGGGCTTCCCATCTCCAAATTCATGCAAGACTTTTTGCGTCACTTCGACCTCCAGGCGCACCACCTACCCGCCAACGCGGTAGCCATGCTCTCCACCCAAGCCGCCGTCCGTGAAGCCTTCCTCGGCGTCTATCCCACCATCCACACATGGGCCAAGTACTTCTATCTTCGCCAGCAAGTCATCCCCAATCCTTCTAATCCACTTGCCCCGAAGGAGATGACCCAAACGGGTACTGCCATGATGCTCCAGCGCTCCACAGGTTATCACCCGCGGGCACTCGGGCTGGACATGTGCCGCAAGTGGCAGAGGGGCTTCCTCTATGTGAAGAACCCGACTCCCGTAGAGGGAGAGGCAGCAGTGGAATTGATCAAGCTGCCCGAGTTCCAGAATATGGTCCCCGTCAAGCAGCGGAACTGGGGCTACCACCCCAGGAAGACCATAAAAGATGCCAACCAGGTTGACGACCGCCTGCACATGCTGGTGCAGGAAGGGCTCCTTCAGGACGATCCAGTGGCATGCTGGGTGGAGCGCTGAGTGCTCCCGCTCCAACACCGAGTGCACAAGATGTGCTATATGGGCAGCCCCCACGACTGTACCCGGACGACCACTTTCAAGCTGTCCAAGGAGGAGATGGCGGTTTGGGCCAAATCCATCCTCCGGACCACGCTTTCGCACACCTGGTTCTACGGCTTCGTGCCGTATAGCCGCACCAAGCGCATCCCTCAAGTAAGTATCCCTCTCAACACATTTGCTGATCTCAATTCTCATTACTGCATACTGAGTAGAGAATACCCTAGCCTCTTATTCCAACATGATTTATGTTTGCATTATATACCGGATAGAGCTCCTCTGTTAAATCTTAGCTTATTATGCTTCATGTGCGCATGCTGTTCAGAGTAGAGACTCCACCCGTATCCCTGCTTAGGACTTAGTTGCAAATACTCTCTGTTTGCTTGTTAGGCCGAGTAGAAACTCTGCTCGCTTTATTCTTCCAGGACTTAGCATTTTGTGCTTTATGCTTGCACGCTAAACCAAGTAGACCATCTACTCGTTTCTCTCTTCTAGGCCTTAGCATTTTGTGCTTCATGTTTGCACGCTAGAACAGGTATAATTCCTCCGTTGAGACTTAGCTCATCGTGCTTTATGTTTGCACTTTCAGCATATTGCTCGTCAGAAACAAGAAGACAACGCCGTCTTCGAGAGGAACTGGAAGCCGGACCGGACGGAGGACGACACGACAGCTTTCGATGTCCAGGATACGCTCTGTATCCCCCACGGTGGCCAGGATGGTAACTCCCGAGACTATGCCTCTATTCGGGACTAGTCTGATGATGAAGAAGGTGACCGAGTTCATCTGTTTGCTTGCTTGCAGCGCGCCCTGATTTTTCTTTTTTTTCTCACTCTAACACTTGTTCCTCTCAAACGCAGACGAACCGGAATTGGAGGAGGGGAGAAGCCACTGGAGGTGGTTCCTGTGTCAATGGTTGCCCCCGCCAGAACCAAGAGAAGAGCAGGCAGGGGGGCAGTGGAGCCTCATGCCAAAAAGCTGAAGAAGAAGGCAGGCAACAAGAAAACTACCACGCGCAAGAAGCTCCCAACTGCAGATGGGTAAGTGCTTCCGAGTTGCCTTTGCTTTCTATAATCTTTTCTGTTTTCTCCCCGGTTTTCTTCTCTGCATCCCTCTGATTTTCCTTCTCCTCTGCCTACTTTACTTCAGTGCTGCACTCGACGCTGGGGCCACCAACGCACCTGCCCCCAAGAGAAGCGTTCCACGAAATGTCGTGGACCTCTCGGATGACGAGGAGGACCACCGGCCAGAGGACAGGATGCAGACTTCCTCCCCTCCCCGAGACAAGCATGATCTTGGTACCGAGAACACCGGCGCCGAGATGGAGACAGACCAAGCTCTAGAGCAACAACAGCCCAACCCTCCGCAGGCTGCGCAGGAGCCCAACACCGAGATGCCACCATCGCCCCATGCGGCCTCCGCTGATGAGCCCAGAGATAACACTGCCGAGTTGCGGCAAGAAGACTCCGCTATGGAGCAGCCAGACCCGGCTGCCGAGCAGCGAGAAGAAACCCCCGTCGAGCAGCAGCAAAGGACCCCGCCCGCGCAGGACCGGGTTGTGGAGCAGCCAGCACTCCAAGACCAAGCTCAGCCTGACGCTGCGCCGGGTGGCCAGCCACAGGCGCCGCCAACCAAGAAGACGCCTTCACCGGGTGCTGGGAACCCATCCAGTAGCAGCCGCAGGGGTCTCCGACAGCTACGCAGATGCCGCTGCCAAGGCCAAGAACAAACCCTGCTGCTCCTGGCGCCGGCAATCCGCCAACAGGACCGAGAACCAAGCCCTAAGCTGCTGCGACTGCCACCGAGAAGGCCGCACCCAAGCCTGCAAAGACCACCAAGTCCAGCGGCAGCAAAGGTCAGGACTAGACCCACCGGGTACCGGCGCGCTGGTGCCCGTTAAGACTGTGCCGGTTACCCGGAGCACCAAACTTGTCTAGACCTCCATCAAGTTTGGTCCTCCGGAGCAACACCTTGTTGGAGCTGGCACCAGCTCACCCGCCAAGGGTGCGATCTACCCAGATCACTGGCGCGAGCTGCAAGAGCTCAACCAACAGAAACAGGCGCAAGAAGATGTGCGCAAGGCGGAGCTAAAGGAGAGGAGAAAAGTGTCCCGCTCGGGAGGCGCAGGAAAAGCTCCTTCCCTCCGCATCAAAGATATGCCACCTCCCTCCGAGTACGAGCTTCAAGAGGACACCGAAACCATTATTGACCGAATAGGCTTTGTGGAGCAGTACTGGGACAGCAAGCAGCATGGCCGCGCCGAGTGGGATGGCGTGCACTTGAAGAATCTTGACACATACCGGCAAGCCTGGAACAAGGCTAATGCTGGTCCCATTACAATGGCCGTCTCCTCCTCTAGCAGTACCCTGCCACACAAACTTTACTGCATGCGCAAGGCTGCAGAAGACGCCGAGAACACCAACCGGGTAAGTGCTCTTTCTTTTCCATCCGGATTTCTGCGCTGCTTGTTTCTTTCCACTTTACTCTTTCTCTTCTATCCACTACACAGTCCCCGATATTCGGGTCGAGTAGGTAAAGCTCAACCAAGTTGCAATTTACTCGGGCCAAATCTTCCAACTCATAATATTCCCTTCATCCTTGCAGGAGTGCACTCTGAACCTGTCGTGGGATAATCACGGCAGATGTTACCGGGGGTAACTGATCTTGGGGCAAGACGACACAGGTGTTTGGGAGAGGGTTTAGCTCAGAGGGAAACATGGTGCAATTCGATCTGGCAGCCGGCAATCAAAGTCGCCGAGTCTCCGATCTTGATATAACAACTCAACTATGCGATTACACTGGATGCTTGATATCAAGCGATATTGCTAGGGTTCTTGGATCTCCGTCTCAAACTAGACCTGGGGGTCGGTTTATAAAGCACCCGTACCCCCTGGCTTATTCCCCAAGGCGCATCCTGGATCCTACCTGGACACGGCACACAAACCCTAGCTTTCCTTTACAGTAACCCACAATCCGGATTGCTGGGCCTACAAACTTGGGCCTTCCACAAGCTTCCTTATCCTTAGCCGGATCCTGCGCACCGTCCTTTGGGCCGGGTTACTCCTTGGAGTTTGGCCTACCGGGTTATCATCCCCCCGTCAGTAGTCCCCAGAATAGCCTGGGCTTCATGGATCCTCCTTGAAGCGCTCGCTATTCCCTGCAAAGATATCAAACATACAGGCATATAGAGGCCGGGTTAAGATGCTCTGATATTCAGCTAGGCCTTACTCCACGGCGGCCATGTAATAACCCGGGTTTTTCCCCCAAACACCTTTAATTTTCCAGGTCTAAACCCTAATTCCATACTCGATAATCGATCTTGATATCACGGGATGGATTCCCTTCTCTCTTTTATCCAGATGCCTTGCTCAATATTTGGCACATATCTCGCAGAAACTTAAATAAATAGCCGTTTACCTCCGCAACTCCCGGCCCCCACTCACCGGACCGGGCTTACCCACTTATACTATAAATAAGCTCCTTGGGGGTAACCCGAACCCTAACGGCTCATTTCCCCCCATTCCGCTTCCTTTCTCCTTCTAAGCTCACTCTCACTGAGCACCACCACGGAAATCCCGCGCGCATCACCGGAGCCCATCGGCCGGAGGCTACGCTCCGCCACGACTCGCCCCGCGCCGCCGCCAAGATCCGCCGGCGAATCCCCATCCGGCCCGTCAAGGACCGCGAAGGGACACCAGGCTTGCGCCATCTGCCTCCGCAAAGCCTCGCTCAGATCTCCTCCGGTAAGCCACTTGCGTCCATTAATTCGCCCTTGCACTTTTTGATTTCACCTTAGATTAGATCCAAATCGACCCGCCAACGATTCCTTGGCCATGCCGAATTAAGTTGCTAACATTCTTTCCAGCTCGCATAATAGATAAGTTATGGATTCCAATCCATTCTCCTACTACCTGCAAGTACTAATTTCGCCACAAATCCGAAGATAAGATTCCCAATCTGGGCCCGATCCACTCAAAATTTCCGCCTTGGCCTCAATCACCCGGCCGGACTTCCCCTTTTCAGTTCCTTTTATTCGCGTTAAGTGCCTATGCGGCCATCCATCGTCCCCAAAGAACTCCTTCAACACTTAGATCTCCATAATTTTCGTCATAATACTTGATACTCGGACAATTTCGAACTTTACTCGGTGAGCTAACACCCGGGTTACACGCAATTTTTCATGTCTCAATATTACCCCACCGATACTCGGCCGGCTCACAACTTCCGGGTCTTAGTCCTCTTATCCTTTTACTTTGTATTTTGCAGGTCAACCACATGGCTCCCAAAAAGCAGGGGAAAACTCCAACCAAAGTTAAAGCCGCCAACTCCATATCCGCCAACTGGGCGCGATCTACAGTCACCAAATCCAAGTTGGAGGAGCTAGTGGAGCTGGGAGTCCTTCCTCCTCAAGAGGATATCCAATGGAGAGTGCCGGGTAAGGAGACCCGGCCCACCCCGACAAAAGGCGAGGTAATTTGCTTTGTGGAACATGTGACCCGGGGCTTCCGCCCACCGGGTCACCCCTTTTTCCGTGATGTTTTGAATCATTACGGTCTTCGCGTCTTTGATATCGGGCCTAATTCTGTTCTCAACATCTCCCACTTCATAGTCCTTTCCGAATCATACTTGTGCACTTCGCCAAGTCTAGCTCTTTTCATCGAGCTTTTTTAATGCAAACCGTGCCGCGAGAGCGGTGACGGGGCGCTTCTCGCTTGCGGCGGGGTTTCCATCCAGCGCCGCAAGAATTCTCTGATGCCACCCCTCACCCTTAATTTCCATGTCAAGCACTGGCAGCTCTCCTACTTCTACTGCCAAGACACCTCCCCACCCGGCCAAAGGAAGCTGCCGGGTTACTCAGAGGGTCTTCTTGACATCTCTGATAAATTTAGTGCCTTTGCCCCTGACTCGGACAGGGAGGCAATTCAACCTCTCTTAGCCAAAATCACCACTCTCACAGCCCAAGGCCTCATCGGGCTCAACCTGGTGAAGACTTGGGTAGATTTCCGGATTCAACCCAACTCCATCCGCACAAAGTTAATGTGCGAGTATTCAGGGCAATCTACAGACCCGCTCCGGTACTCCGACAACATCTTCGCAGCTGGCGATACTCATAAAACCATCAAGGGCTTTCTGACCGAAAAGCTCGAGGTAATCCGGAACATATCCGGGTTAGAGCCCTTCACGCTTGAGAACCCAGCCCCCAAGGTGAAAACCCGACTTTGATGCCTTTACCTTTGCTCTTTCCACTCAATGCAGTTAATAACCCTTATGCTAACACTTTTCAGGCTGATGATGATTTTTGGAAAATCAATGCCTCCCCTAGCTCCGAAAGTCCAGAGGAGCAAGAAACTGTTAACTCGGACGAAGGTACTCTCCGGATTTTGTTTGGTTCCCTTGAACTCACCATAACCCCTTCATTTCCAACCATAACTTTGATGATATCCAGAACAAGAAGATGACGAGGAAGAAAACTCCGATGGCAAAGTAGAATCCGCCAGCGACGAGGAAGAACTGGAACCGACAGTCAAGGTCGGATCCAAAAGAAAGACTCAAGAGGCCACCTCCAAGGTTTCATATCTCCTCCTCGCACTCAACTCGTATTACTTTAATGATATACTCGAGCTACCTTGACGTTATCCCACTGGCCGTTCTTGAAGGAGTCGCCCGTAACCAAGCGTAGGTCAACTCGAAATCACCCGGGTGATGATGCCCTTAACCCGGGTATTTCATCGACCCCCCCGCGGCGGGCTGGTAATTACCCTATCTTTTCTGGGTCAAAACATTCCCTTTAAACCATTCCCATATGACATCTAACTTGATAATTTCCAGCTTCTCCCGAGTCCAGCGATGGATTTCCTTGTGACTTTGCGGTGAATACCGGGTAAGATCCCCTTCCTGATGTTCCACCATATTTCATCACCCTTTCTTGACTGTGTATTTAGCTACTCACTGACAACATCTTATAGGGCCACGGTCGTTATCAGCGATCAAGAGGAAATGGGGACCGAGGGCCCGGGTAAGGGGAGCCCGGCTGATAAGACTACAGCCGCGTCCAGCGGTTAAAAACAAGCGTCGCCGCCAAACCCGGACACGCAAGGAGCCGAGTATCCAATTGCTTCCCATGCAACCAAGAAGAACAAAACCACCGTCTTGGGTGCAGAAGAAGGAGCGTCGGATTCCGACACACAAATGACCCGGGTTCCGCCTCCTACTAAGAAGAAAGCTCCTTCCCGGAATTTCCAAGGCCCCGGGTCTTCTGATACGAGTAAAGACACTTTCGATCAGTTGATGAACACTCTCCTCACTATGAAGACTTCGGAGAGCCAGATCTTGGAGCGCATGGCTGCAGAGCACCAGGTAAGTACACTTTGTATCTCATATTGCATACCTAGTCCCCAAGTTCCAAGTATAACTTGCAAAAGTGATGCTTGGTACTTTACGCCACATTCAGCTTTCCATACAATCCAACTAATACTTGCATTCCTTGCTACTTACAGGCACAGATAACCCGGTCTGATGAAACTTTACTGAAGACCGAACAACTTCTTCTTGCCGAGATGAAACGAAGGGAAATCCTTGAGGATGACATGAAAACCTTGAAGAAAGATGTTTCCAAATACAAGAAGAAGTGCAATGCCGCTCAGACCGAACTGAAGAAACTATCGGACCAGGTCTCCGATACTTATCAGATCTTGCTCAGTAAGTTTTCTGCTGTCGATTGGCTTCATGTCTTTGCTTTATTATAACAGACTCGGGATTACTGATACGCTCTTTCTTTTGTTACGACTGCAGGTGCCAACCTTGCGGCCCCAGAGGAAAATGCCATTGTCAAGGCTAGAACCCTCAAGACTGTGCTCCGGACTTTCTTTGCCGGAACAAAATTTATATTGGATGCTGTGAAGTGGCCTACGGAAGTATATCCGGGTGAAGAGAATCTCGTTCAAGCCTGCTCCACTGTGCCTGGCTGGATTGAAATCTGGAAACTCTCATCATGCCGGATTGGAATGACCCGGGCTTTTACTCTGGCCAAGGCTTTCTTTCCAAAGCTTGACCCGGCAAAGGTAACATCCGGGTTTCCCGAATTCAAGGCTGACGGTTCCAAATTTACACCCAAGGATTTCAAAGCCATACAAGCCGCAGTGCGCCCCTCAGCTACCACTTTGGCCGATAGCTTGGATCTAAATACGATTATGAGTGCATACGATGCTGATGGCAAAGTTATTACGGAGGAAGCGCCCCCGCCTTTTGATATCTTGGAGAAGTGGGTTTCTAGCTCGGCTAGGAAGAGGGAGGCGACTGCGAAGAGAGAGGCCGAGTTAGGATCGGGCCCGTCTGCCTCTACACCAGCCGTCCCTCCACCAGTCCGCCCTGATGCAATAAGTCCGGGTAAGGGTGCCGGGAAGGCTAAGCAGCAAACCCAGGACTCAGACCCGGAAGGCCGTACTTAGGAGGCCGAATAGGGCCGTACTATCATAATACCTTGTAATGCTTTGTATTCACACTGTTATGCTTTTGATGGTGCGCCTGTGCACCCCTGATACTGACGCCGTACCTTGTAACGTACTTTTAGTCCGTGATATACTTTGCGGCTTTCCTGGCCTTTTGATAACCGTATTGCTTGCCTATTCTTTGAACTTTTTCTCGATACCCGATTCTCTATTTTGGCTCCCTTCGTAAGACTCGGTTTTCCGAGTACCAGGGGCTTTGATACGTGACTTTTTCTTTGAGTCCCCAAGACTCGGATGGTGAGGTTTTTCGAACTGCGATAGCCAAGTAGTTTGTTTCTGTTTCGAAGTCCCCAGTCCCCAGGACCCAAAGTCCGAGTCATGGGGGTGTGGCCTTTCTCAGAGAACAAATTATTTTTTACCGAGTCGCAAGCCTAAAGCCATTCCGTGTGAATACTGAAGTTATGCTTGATAGTTGTTGAGTTTCCGGCTTTTAGCCTTGTACTCTGCATAAACTTGTGGTTTAGATGACCATTTTGACTATCTTGTACTGTAAGCCGGCTTTCGCGTGGATACCATGTTGTTACATCCATACGAGAACAGTGTCAGGCAAGTCCCATTGGGCTTCATGGCTGATTGTAATCGTAAGCGAACGAATCATGCCACTTTAGTGCGAGTCACATCGAGCTTAAGTAAGAAAAGTCAAGAAAATTTGGCTCCTTTGTCCAGTTATAAGATTGCAGCCGTACTCGTTTGCGAATAATCGGCCCTTATAACTTATAGGCATCAAGGCCGGGTCTTTTGGGTTGCTAGCTGGGCTACTTGAGCCGCCAGCCCCCGAGACCTGTATATACTCAACATTCTTAATGATACGGAAATACTGATGCCATGTGGATACTACTTACTTGTAATCAGGCTGTAACGAAATAGGACTTGATAACCATCTCTTTATTGCTGCGAGAAAGTTTGGATCAGCAGGCCGCCTCATTAAAAACCTTCCAGTCCCCTTAGGTACCCTGGGTAGGAAAAGAGCGCGTCTGAAACCTGCTGCCCGTTACATTGTTTAGTTCTTCGTGGACACCGGTCCCGAACTGGCGTGACCGGTGCACATTCTCCACACGTTAGACTTTTTCATGACTAGTACCGGGTTTGCTAGCCAACCCGGGTAAGGTGTTTCCATGACATGGCCGGTTGTGAGTGATCGTGCAGCTTCTTCTTCTGTGGCGGATTGTTTGGAGGGGTCATCCTTGACAAAAGCCACCATTTTAGCATCTTGTGTTACCTTGGATTTTGCTCGTTCGCCTTCAGTACTCGGCCTTTTTGATGTGGCTCTACCCTCCGGGCCTGCTTGAGACCGGTACTGCCTGAGTTCTTCTTTTCTACAGGCCTGCTCGGCCATTGCTGCATCTCCTTCGTCGCATTCAGCTGCTATGTCTCGATTTCCATGTATGGTAATGGTCTTCTTGGGACCCGGGATTTTTAGCTGTAGATATACGTAACATGGCCTAGCCATGAATTTGGCGTAAGCCGGCCTTCCAAATAACGCGTGATAAGGGCTGCGCAATTTGACTACCTCAAAGGTAAGCCACTCAATTCGATAATTATCCTTTGACTCTCCAAAGGCTACCTCCAATGCGATTTTTCCCTCGGGGCATGCTGAATGACCCGGCGCTATCCCATGAAAAACTGTTGAGCTTTTTTGCAGCTGAGATTCCTTGAGACCCATGCGTAGGAAGGTTTCCCAATACAGTATATTGATGCTGCTTCCACCATCCATTAAAACCTTTTTCAGTTCGTACCCATTGACTTGCGGTGCGACTACTAGTGCCAGGACTCCTGGGTGCTCCACTCTTTCTGGGTGATCCCTTCTGCTCCATGTTACCTCCTGTTCTGACCATCTCAAGTACCTCGGGACAGCTAACGAAACTGAGTTGACCGCTTGCTTCAGTATCTTTTTGTCCTTGTTAGAGCCTCCTGTGGTATGCACATGATATTGACCCAATTGTTTGGGGTTAGCCTGGAAACCTCCTGCCCCCCCTTGGTTATTACCTTGACTAGATGACCCGTTGCGCCACTGGCGCAAATAACGAACTTTTGCCGGATTTTTTCTCCGTAAGAAAAGAATTCTAAATTAACCAAGAGATTACCAACTTATAAAATTGAAAATTTATGTTGTTATAATTAGCTATACGGTGGAGCATATGATTTGGGATATTAAATTGGTTGGGTGTGGCGACGGACTCGGGTGCATCTATGTTTTTCCTCTACTGTGATTTATCCAAGAAATAGAACATCGGAAGTACTAATTGGCGCAAATAATGGATATCTGGCGGAATTGTTTCCATAAGAGAAAAATGGTTAGCTATATGTAAGTGTGATGTATCATTTATTGATTGTTTTAGTCACAAATTATATTTATGTTTCATAAAGTAAAACAATCCGCACGAATCAGAAGATTAGTCAATTGACAGGATTTAAGCGTGTTTCGGAAGTACTCGAGATTTTAGCTTCCGTAAAATTCTCCGCAAGCAAGTAGCAAACACTCTAGCTACGCAGAGCCAGATCCATGAAGCCAGCAATTATCTACATGAATGAAAAATTATAGAAAGAACTAAAGAACAAAATAGGTAGACACCATGCGAACAATCAGAAAGCAGAATTTGTTTTCATAAGAAAAAACATTGTAAATAAAAACAGTGTAAACTATCCGTAAAGAAAAACATTGAAAGACTATATTTTAGCCATAAGTTTCATGTTCTTTGCAAATATGTTGTTGTCCATGATTGAGATTTACTAAGCTTACAGTTATTTACGGTAAGCAACTTTGATGCATAATCACGTGGAACCTAAGAATAGTGTCTCCAGATGCCGGCAATCAAGAACTCACCGAAAGATCCGCTGAATCATTACATGTTATTTCTTTCGGCATTCGTTGCCTCAGTCAACTCTTTTTGGACAACCAAGGTAGGTCGCCAGGGTTTTCCGGCTCCTTTGTTTGTGACAATTGTTGTTGTGATTTTTTCCATTGGCATAGATAGAGAAATCGGGGTTAAAATTGAGCCATAAGTTTTTTTTATTGTTTTAGCTAGTGTCGATATATATTTGTATGTTGGTGTCGGTACCTATGGTGACACTGGAGGCAATTGCGATATCAAGACAGAAAAGCAAGTTCTATGTGTATGTCATTGTCCGTGATTAAAATGCACTGATTCAAGTTCTATGCCTATGCCATTTTCGTTGATTAAGATGCACTGATTCCTGTAGTTGGTAACCGTAGCAATATTTTTCTAATGTTTGTGCAAGTATTTGGAAAAAAATTGAATGTTGTATCTGTAGATGGAAAAAGCCATCAAAAGTAAATGGATCAATCTTCTGTGAAAGAGCAAGCCTCTTATTAATCTTGGGTTTGCCTGTCCTCTCTTCAGCCTTGTATTCTTTTTATTATAAGAATCACTTCATGTAGCAACTGAAATGTCATCCAAAACCTCCAACCCTGTACTGAAACACATATGCATTTTAAATGGAAGCATGGACATAGCAGGAGAAAACATATCGTGGCCCTAAATATTATATCTTCAATGAACACAAGTTTATAGCTTAACTTAATCTATTCAAACGCAGATGTTCTATCGGTACAGAGCAAAGGCTGGGCAAATCAGACTGGGCAAGTAGGCCTTACGTATATGCAAGGAAAAGCAGGATCTAACATGATTCAATTATTTTTATTAACTCTAAAAACGCAAAATAACCGTGAGGATACAGCAGAAAATAATTAGAAGTTCTAGCACATGATCCCCTTTTTAACTCCCTAAGATATGCACAGAAAATATCGACAAAACAGCAGCAAAACCTTTAGTTCTCCAACCTAATTCGGTTATTATTTTTATTAAAAAATAGTGAGAAATAATCGTATCAAAAGGGCATGGGCACACCCTATAAAACCCTACAAAACATAGGAAGTTTGGCTTGACTACATTTGGAAGATAACATTGGAGAGAATTCCTTATTTGGCCCTTAGTTCAAATCTTCTTCCCTATTTGGCCCTAAAAGAAAAAATATTCCCTATTTGACACCTAAATTCCATTTCCTTGCTAACATGGCCCTCTAGTGTATTTTGAACACTAACGGTGTTAAATGGAGATGTAAAAAGAATCTTTTGCCCCTAATAAATTTTGTGACAAAAAAATTACTCTAGTGTCCATGACATATTTAAACAAATAAGAAACATACCGCCCAGCTCAATAATTGCTGAAAAGCACCCAACATGGAACCATTTTATTTAACAGATTGCAATTTAAAAAATAAAAAAATTGGGCAGATCCTCCCATAGAATTTGACCATTCTATGCACACAATAAACATATAGAGGTCAAGTCCACCTACATCACATGATCAGGCCCAAAATCATCTCCAAAAGTCCACAAAAACCGCATGGCAAAGCATATAAGAACCTCTCATACGACACATGACATGAAGAGAAGGCATGAGAATCACAAACTGAGGCTTCTTTTGCTTCTTGTGCTTATTGCAGGGCTAACAGGGATAAAAGTTTTCCTTCTTGTACTCATTGTTGGGCTGTCAAGTGGGACCGTCTATTCCAAGGAAGGCAACATCAGTGTTGGCGTGATGACCTCGATGCTCCTCGGCTCATTATCTCCCAGTGCAAGTAAAATGTAGCCTCCTCCGTGTAACAGTTGATAAGTCTAGACCAGAGCACCCTGTATACCCCACGACTTGTGCTGGTACATCACAATATTTCTGCTACACTGTCCTGAGCTTGCCTAGTCCTCAATGTCCTGGGCTTCTCTTGTCTCCACCTGCATAAAAAAATACCTAAAATAAGAAAAGTTCTACATGACATTACTTCTGAGTAATATTGTATAGAATTTTTCGTCCCCTAAAATAAGAATTTCTGTAATTTCCTATAGCTAATTTGTAACAGGATGACAGACAGAAACTGGTACATTGTTGCATTATTCACAGAAAACAGGCCTTATAGTTGAACCAACTGAAATGAACATTACGAACTAACTGAAATAAAAAAACAACAAAGTTTCATGTTTGCATACTTTTCATCTTCAGAAACAGGGCCAGAAAGCCATTATAACAAAATGCAACGATTTATGAAGAGTATTGAAAAACAGAGCATCTCAGATGTACTGTACACTTCATGAGATAGTACAGGAAACAGAGGAACTCACATAGAGGTATGCTACAACTCCAGTTCCATAGACATTTGGCATGGACCGAGTTTGTCACGGAACTGGTGAAAAAGGAAGTCGCCTTGGAACCTGTCAATGCAGGGATCCATTGCTCCTTCAAGATATAAAGACATAAGCTACTGCAAAATTACTTTCCATCAGAATTTAGCTATAGCTCAAGTGCTCAACACAAGCATTCCAAATACAATTGAAACCATTGTTTGCAACAATAATATTTTTATATTAAAAAAAGTGCTGGCATTCATAAAATCCTCTTCAACTCCAAAGTAGCAGATATAATTAACACACTGGTACAATTCTACAGGCCCATTCCTGTGAGGAATTTTCTTTCACTAAGAACACTATCTGCGAGCATACATGTCGTGTGTCAACACTAACAAACTTCTCAAACTGAAGAAGTGAAGAAGTAAACTTTTGTTATTTTATAGAAGACAATGGCTTTACCAAGTTTAGTGTTGATGAAATAAACTTCTCAAACTGAAGATGGCGTCGAGTGAACTGTCCTTCTGCACTACGTGAACTGCTGCACATTCAGTCAGCTATATCAGTCCATCCGACATCCATTGCTGTGCCCGTGCCGGTGGCCGGAGCCGTGGCCGCAGCCATGCCCGCGCTGCTGACCGTAGCCGTGGCCGAGCCACCCACGCCGCTGTCCGCAGCAGTGGCCGTGGCAGAGTCGCCCACGCTGCCGGCCGAAACCGTGCCCGCCGCCCTCGACGCCAGCTGCACTCGTGCCCGCGCCGCCGGCCGCACCCGTGACCGCGCTGCCGACTGCACCCGTGAACGCCGCCATCTCTTCTCCTCCTGGGCTCACGCCGTCGACGCCCCCGCTACGAGCCACCATTGGGGTAGGGTTCACTGTCGCGTGCTGGAAAAGGGGATGGAGGGATACGACCATAGGAGAGAGAAGGCCATCGGGTCAGGAGAAGTTGGTTCAGTCAGCTTACAGAGAAGGGTATTTTTGTCCAATGAAATATGTAGCGCCGGTAACACCAAACGGAACAAACAATTGTGTCAAATTAGGAAGGAAGTGAGATTTAGGTGTCAAATTGGGAAGATTTTTTATTTAGGGCCAAATAAGGAAACCGAATTTAAGAAAGGGCCAAATAAGGAATTCTCTCATAACATTGTTGGACGGCAATGTATCAGGTG
Source organism: Alopecurus myosuroides (assembly GCA_028641055.1). Taxonomy (NCBI): domain Eukaryota; kingdom Viridiplantae; phylum Streptophyta; class Magnoliopsida; order Poales; family Poaceae; genus Alopecurus; species Alopecurus myosuroides. The sequence continues at coordinate 115,163,888 of CM054059.1, read as the reverse complement.
CAAACTCCGACTCGGTGCAAACCTGGCAACTTTCAATCCTTGTCATCGATGGACAATGTGTAGTCCGGATCAGAAGTGTGAAACACAGCAGCCACTTAAATATTGTTTTGCTGATAAACCCCTCCCACTTACCTATTTCTGTTGAAAACGACCGAGTCAAAAGAAAACACGATGCTCCATTCTTTTAATCTGGTGCCCCATGGAGAAGAGCGACGTTGAGGCCGCTGCTCTCCTTTGGTCCTCACATGCGACGGCGAGCCTTGGATTGGCACCATGCGGGGAACGACTCGTAGGCCGGTACCCAACTGGTGGCGGCCACGACGAAGCCCGCACGCATCCACAACCTGGCGGCATGGTGATCTGGCATGAAGATCCAACAGTTACCTGGCGGTACTACTACGCGATGGCGACCCAGCCGGAGTAGGCAGCAGCGCGACAGCGATCTGGCGGCGTCCGCGCAGCTTAGCTATCCAAATGAATCAATGTGGAAAATTGTGTGTACTGATTCTAGTGTAATTCTTGGATGCTAATTTTTACTTTGTGGTGGTCATCTGAATACATGTGATAAAATTAAATCAATGTGTTAATCTGTTCAATGCCTATGATATGGACAAGACCTCAGGATGGGTGGCACAAACTTAATACTAATGGCAGCTTCTCGCATGAGGAGAGCTTCCCACAATCCTAAGAGATCAAGACGGTAAGGTATTGGCTCTCTGCTTTGAAGATAATTAATCATTGTATCTTAGCTGAGATTACATAAGCACTTGCAGCCATGGATGGTACAAAACCTATTCTACCGAGTGCAAACAAACCTGGAGTTTGATAATACTATATAGACCTATAACAAACAGAAGCAAGTCCCACATGTCTATAGCCTGGCTGATGTGAGAAAGTTGTTCCGCTCTTCTACCGGTTTTAAAATCCATAAAATTACTACAAAAAAGTCTGTTACGATACAATTTTAGAGATAAATATTCACAAGTCGCACAAAAGACAGGGTCCGACCTCACACCCATAAAATTTTGTGAATTTTCCAAAGTTTTTGAAAAACACATGCCATTGATGGGTAAAATATTTTATCGTCATTACCTCTCAAACCACCACCATCCACTACTTGGGGAAATCACATTGCAAAATACCCTCTTCCATTCTTTCGATGTGACTTTATTAGTCAAAGCAACCTTACCCAATCTCTAGTACTCCATATTGTAACAATAGTCGTATCTCTAAGAACTACTGAAACATCAATTACTCGAGATCTCTAGAAATATAAATAAAAAACCAATATTAGAAACAAGAAGTAACACGTTGCATTCTCATGGAGTGAATTAATTTCAACTTCGACCAGTTGCCAAAAAACAGCAACACTACATCGTGCCAATAATATGCATAATCAACATTACAGCAGAGAAAAGAAGAAAAATACAACAGTGAAGGATGGCGGCGCAGATCATACCTGTGGTGGCACAGGCCGGAGTCGGACACACAAGAACAACATAGACGCCGAGGAGGAGGACAGCGGCGCAGCCAGCAACTATTTTAGATGCAAGATTGACCTTCACACTAACTTGAAGGCGATATGAAATATGAACTTGTAGTACCATATCGCATGAGTGGGTCAGTACTTCCAATCAAAAAATCGTCTTCATCGTCTGTAAGACAGACACAAACACACGTAAATAAAGGAATTGAGTAGATGGTTCACAATAGTACTGAATTAGGACTTAAAAAGGAAAAAAAACATAACATAGAAGGATGATTGAATGTGCATAGTCCAAATTGTGTCAAAAAAACATGGAAACAAGAGGTAGAAAATATAAAGGCAGACATTCAAGTACCAGCAACACGAATATCTACCACTCATACGGTTAACACCTGCAGGCTAATAATTGGAAGGTCCATAAACAATTGGTTAGAGAATATAATAATACCACAAGCATGGAGCTATTACCGGAGGGAAACAATGTACATCCTACAATGCCGATGCCTAAAATTATTACCGTGGACCATCTCAGGGATGTCTGGAAGGCAACAATGCAACTTCAGGTAGTAAATAACCACATTTGCTCCGAAAAAGGTTTGCTATAACACACTCCTAATATGATCAACAAGCCACTCCTCCCGACAACAGTAAATAAGCACGGCTAAGTATCACCAAATCAATCAGGATAATCAAGATGAAGAAGAGAATATGTAGACATGGAAGTAGAAGCAGAAGGTTGTGGCCTACCAATCTGTCGGAGAAGAAAGATCGGCGTCGAGAAGGAGCTCGTTGTGGGTAGCATTGGGACGTCTGCCCGGCCTCGATGCCTTGTGTTGATCCCTTCAGCACAATACAAAAATAAAACAATCAATTCTCTGAAATAAACCAAGAAAGCTTGATTCTCTGACTATACTTAAATTAACTAATATATGAAACATCATAAACCCAGAAACCAATTGTTTACATCATATTTTCTATACACTATTATGTAGATTGCAGATACATCTATAAATATTTCACAGGAGACCTGATTTTTTTAGTAGTTACCATAGAGTTAATTTCAGATCTGCTCACCTTGATTCAACAATGTTCAAGACATAAAAGGTTGCAGAATAAGAATCAAGGGTGGGTGCATAATAGAAGTCAGGAGGGGTTGTAATGTCAACACACTTAAGCAAGGGATCATAGTGAAAGAGGGGCTACCTCGATGGTGCTCCAGCTACACTTTCCGCCACGTCTTCCTCGGCATGTCCTCCTTCCCTGCTAGAACCACTTGGCCCTCACTGCACAACCTGGCACCAGCTATTCAATGCCATGTTAATATTGTCTATCTGAAAATGACAACACAGACGATAGAAAGTTAGTGATCATATTAAAGAAATAAAGGACCTAGCTGCAGCATAGCAGGACTATTATGGCAATAGAGATGAGAAAACCTATTTTCTATTCCTAACCATCAAATAAGGCCATACATAAAAAGATTTTTACAGTTAACATTCAATATGGATACACACCAATATGATGTAATAATGTCACTCTGAACTAAATGCACAATGAGTCTCTTCATTTGAAAAGGAACAGTGCCTCCCCAATTACAATCCTGAATGCACCAAACCTGGAAACATGAGAAAATATTGCATTTGAAAATGAGATTATCAAGTTGCACAATAGGTGTTGACCATGCCACTAACTGACAATAAGTACATTCTGTATGTATGCAACTGCACCCTCATGAATGAGAACAGAAGCAAGCTTAAGGTGCAAACTAAACTACACAGTTCGTTGTCCTTCACGATTGAATCTTTTTAACAAAATATCACACTTCTATGCAGAAACTAAAATAGGCGCAAAGCTAAAAACTGCAGGAGACAGATGCCATTCAACAAGGACATATCATCATCTTATTAGAACAGCAAAGAAAAAACAAAGACCCACCAGAATGCCTAAGCAAAGTAATCTGTAGCTAAGAAGCGTAATTGAACTCGCTCATCAACGCTGGTGCCTCTTTCCGGGATGGTGACAAGTAAGCCCCTTCTGTATATTCTATGTCACCAACTGTATTCATATGGTAGTAAGGTTTTTATTCCCTAGATGGTTATGGGGCCTAGCAGTAAATCATTAGCAGCACCAGCCTAGCAAATTAAGGGATGATAATGCCTTGTGGCATCTGAGTAGATATGAACCGAGAGGACTGTGAGGTGAACTTGCCTCCCTTTTATGCTAGTGCCAATTTCCTAAATAATCATTGGCTGGGACACTTCCTAAATATATCTAGCAGTCCAAAAAAGGGAGTTTTATATAACCCTTTAATGTTTCTCTTAGTGGTGCAGCTACTAAAATAATCAGTGGCATATTGATTGTCTTGTGAGAATTGCTAATACAACACCAGGCAACAGAAATACACGAGGCAAGGAATAAATAAATGCATGAGGTACATACCATATTAGATCCAACGGGTTTAAAGCTCGAAAAGACCGTGCTTCTTCGACACGCAAAATCTGCACAGACAAAAACGAGAAGGGGTGAGAGCTATTGTTGACTGCAAGTAAATTTCAAAAGAAATTAAACTGACTACATACATAATAAAGTGAGTAAACCTAAATACATACAAACCAAGGAAAAACTAAAAGGTATTATATTCATGAACGAAGGGAGTAGTAATTCCCCATCTGCCTTAACTTATGATTTTTTTTGGGACCAAATACAACGGATTTCCTCACTCCAGGAAACAAATCAAGTTGTGCAGCTTCTTATCTTCTAGAAAGACTCAACCACTCCAGGAGTAAAGGATCGCTAGGTCCAGTCTCTCAGTGGTGTGCTTCCCAGCGACCAGACCTGGAAGTCTGTCAGCCAGACCATCTTCTCCCGATCATCCTTCAAATTCATAATCACTTTCTGCAGAGAGTAAACAAGATACTTGATCTGTTCATCATGGTGCATAGCTGTAATGTCCCTTTCACATTTTAACCAGACCATGTAACTCCTACATGATTTCAAAAGCATATTATATTTGGAGCATATATGCATATATAATCATGTTTCTTTTTGCGAATATACATCTTAAGAACCTTACGATGAAATTATTTCCACATATTTTCTATGCAGGGAATAAGCTAACCTCTAAGCTTGTCTCAGCACAAGAACTTCTTCAAAGTTTGTCCTTATAGTTAGCCCTGTATATTTTTCCAGTCTCTGCTTCTTGGCAATGTCCACCTGGAGATTGAAAAATAAAAAATACTACTCAGCAAATCTGGTAATACAAGTAAAGTCTAAAGCATAATCAAGGTCCCATCAGTCAAACAAATAGTACCTATCTATCAAACGATCATAATGGAAAATAAACACTACGCATGGACACACTGGCACATCGCACTTGTGGAAAATATCTCTAAATATCAACTCACCCATGATATATACTCAAGGATTAACTAAACACATATTTATAAGAAAAAACATGAATAGAAGCCAAATCAATTCATTGTGCTTGGTGTTTCCTGATGAACTATATTTCAGCATGCCCTGAATAATCATCTTGGGGGCAACTTTAGAATAAATAATCAACTTTTCTCACCAAATTTAAAATAAAATGAAGGGCAGTATGAAGCTCACCACGGAACTTCACTGCTCAGCCTGATCTTCACGAAAAATGTACATGGTATATGGGAAGAATCAGAGCCTTGGAGCAGCACCTTCAACAACAATTACGCGAACATAACTTATGTTACTTTGCACAATTCAAGCATACATGAATTCCATAGTTCCTGAAAAAACTAAGAGTTGGTACTTCCTTGCCTGAAACAGAAGACATTAAGTATTTCAACAGTAGGAACAACAAAAATGAGGAAAACAACGGATATCTTTTGTCTGTTATGAATCTTTCTAAAACAGGGCACATCAGTACCTTGAATCTTTAGACGAAGATCCACTGGAAAGAAGTACTCAGATAATTGTTTTCTAAAACAGGGCACATCAGTACCTCACAACTGGTTATGGAAAAAGGTGAAATTGAAGGTTTAGGCCCAAGTATGGAATTAACGGATCTCATTGCTCCTTGTGTCCAAATTTAATCATCTTTCAGAACTCTATGAGATGAAATCAAATTAACGGAGTGAAGGAGAGAGTGGAGGATGAAGAGATGGCTCTACCTTCTCGACACAAGGACGACAGGGACGCGAGGACGACGGTGATGGCGACGAGACTGTAGCCCCGCGGCCGATCTGCAGGGCTGGCAGATGACCGCGCGCAAGGGAGACGCGTGCTCAGCGGCGCGAAGTCGGAAACAGCGGCACATCGCGGCTCCTTGTGCCTCCTCTTGCTGACAACCGAGGAGGAGCAGCTGCTCGAGCTGCTGGTGTCGAGCAGGGAGTCGTGCGGCGGCGTCCATGCTCGGTTGGAGGCAGACCCGCTGCTCCTCCTCCCACAGCCTTCCTCCTTACCCTGCGTCGCCATTGGGCAGAATCACCGTTGACCTCCCACCCAAGGGTGCCGCACCAGCAACGGCATGTCGCGGCGCCCGGCTCCCGCTCCTTCTTTTTGGCGCCGCCTGCCTTTCCTCGGCTCCGGACTCTCCGACGGGGGAGGCCAAGGTTGCAGGCTGGAGGAATGGGCGGCGGCTTGGGCGGTGGCGCGGCTGAGGCAGGGGAGGTGGCAGCGAAGGCATGGGGGGAGAAGAGGAGAGCGCGGGAGGCGGTGCTCGATCTAGGTTTTCGGCTTTTCTCGATCTAGGTTTTCATCGGTCAGAGCTCGCCACGGGCGCGCGAGTCGCGACGGAGAAAGGAGGAAGCCTCCCTCGCTCGGCCAATCCAGCGCGGACACGGGGCACCTCCAGGAGCGACGCGCGCGAGAGGCGCAGCGTGGCCGATTTTCCCAGACGGACAAGGCATCCAACCTTTATAGAAGTAATTTCCAGCCGCCGGATTACCGGCTGGGGGTGGGCCGTTGCCCGGGTTTGCCCCTGGACCCGGTCCTCCTCCCCGTCCTGCACCTCGCATAGCTCTATGCACTTCTTCATTTTTCCATCTTTGTAAATCGGCGCACTGTTCTAGGGAGTGGTTAGCTGGCCTGCCATTCCTGCTGTGCTTCGGGCATGCCATCCTGAATATGTCCCAATTGTTACCCGGCCTTGGTGGACCTTGATAGTTTCCTCCATTGTGGTTACCTCCGTTGAAATTTCCTTCTGCTCTGGGCCTCGAAGACCCGGCTTCTGTGTTGGCGACAATCTCGGAGCCTCCTTCGAACGGGCGCTTGTTCTGGCTATTTCCGTTATTACCTGACGCTGATCCATTGCCGGTTCTTCCGTTATTGCTTGTGTTTGCTTTTACCTTCTTGTCATCAGCTTCTTCTTCTGTAGTATCTGTCGCAGCGTGTTTGTTGCACGCATCCATCAATTCTCCCATTGTAACTTCCGACGCATTTCGACTGGACTTCATGCGAGTTAACTTTTGCACTAAAGGTATATACTTGCATGTTTTTGTCATGGCCTGTAGTGCATCCTTGGGCTGGATATTCGTGGATGAGTGAAGTATCTCCATAACCCGGCGCACCCAACTACGCGCCGATTCTCCCTTCTTCTGGACGCATCGCTCTAGATCATCAATAGTGAATAATTTCCTGCAGGTCCCGTGAAAGTTCTTGACAAACGCGGTCTTCAATTCCTCCCAAGATTTGATCGATCCTTCCGGCAAATTGGTGAACCACAATTTTGCTGCTCCTTCCGACATCATCAGGTACATGAACTTGGCTTGGAGGTTCTCGGACGCGTTGCGAATTGACATCGCCATCTCGTAACTGCTTAGCCATGTTTCGGGATCCATAGTTGGCTCATAATTCACTACTTTCCCTGGCTCTTTGAATTTTTCCGGGTAAGGTTCAGCTCTGATACTGTCCGAGAGACACTTAGGCCCCGCAAGAACGGTTGAGGCCGGCCTTGCTCTAGAAACGTGTGATACCGCGGGAGGCGCGGCTGGGCGCGATGCTGCGGGAAGTCCATGCGCTGCAGACCCGGCCGCGGCCCTCCGAGCCCTAGAACTGTCCACGACGGCCTGTGCTGCTGATGCTTCCTGAGCGCGGGGAGGAGGCGGCATTTGCTGCTGCTCTTCCCTCCGTCGCGCTGAACTTGTTTGGATATTCCCTTGCTGTTGACTGACGTATGGCGTCCCGTGCATACCGCTTCTGTGATCCGGATAATTGGCTTGCTGTGCCACCGCAGTGTGCAACAGATCGATGGCTTGCCGAGTCTTCTCTGCATGGGGCGACTCTCCCACAGGGATTTGATTCAACGCGAGTGTCGCTGCATATACATTGTCCATGGGGTTATTGTAGTGGCCGGCTGGTGTGCGGAACCGTGATGGTGGCGGTGGTGGTAGATCGTTGCCGGTTGTGACTCTAGTTTGTGGTGGGGGTAACCCGGTCCGCTCATTCGCCGGATGTGTCGCTGCTGTCACCTGTTGGGGTGCGGTTCCCTGGTTCGCCACTGGTATCGGCTGGTCCTGAGGTGTAACAAATAAATTAGCCGGATTAATAACCCCGCCCATTGCTGGTAACCTGGTGTGGTGCCTTTGATGTATTCTAGACGTTTCCTCTCGGAGCCGGGTTTCCAACGCATCTAGCTCACGCTGCCGCGTGGCCATCCCTTGCTTTTCTGCCTCTACCTGCCTTCTTTGCTGTTCCAGCGCACGACGATCCACATCCAGATCCCTGACGCGTTCCGCTGCGTTTTCCGGAGTGATAACCGTTGCGAGAACCGTGGGGTCTAGAATCAGATTGTTATCGAATAAGGCCGGGTGGCGCGGGTTCGAAGGACCCGCCCCTGGTGTCCGGTTTTCTAAGAATCCGAACGTATTTGCATGCAACTCCTCATCCGCTGCTCTGCTGGTTACTGACGCCGACTCTCCATCAACCCGGGCCAAGACCGGGTCTCCGTTAGCCGCGCCCTGTCGCTGGGCCACTGCCTGAGCCGCCCCGACTGATGCCGCGGTTGCGTTTCCTTGGTTGGCCGCGGGGGCCGCATAGAATGCAACTCGGCGTACGATATCCGGTGTAAATTCATGCTGTTCTTCCTCACCGTTCTCCTCATACCGGTTTTCCAGTAGATCCAGGATAGACCCGGTATCATCTTCTCTTTCGGCCCGGTCGCGTGGGGTCCATGCCGGCTCCTCCAGCTGTTCCCACTCCGCGATGGGTTCTTCTGCCGGATGTGTCGTTCCAATCGATTCTTCATCATCTGATCGGATAGACGTGGCTTTTCCTGGGATAGAATCAGATCCAACGTTGTCAGGGATCGAATTGGAAGTACATACCATACCAATGAAGACGCTGATCCGGCCGATCGTCACGACGGATCCGGATTCGAGGTGATCCGACTCCGGCCCCCAGCCGGAATCGTCCACCATCTTTTATCCTTCGTGGTCGATGTAGATTTCGCCGATGACAAGATTCTCCATGCCCTTCCGAGCTTCTCCCGTGATGTAAACACCTTTGGACGCAGGCCCCACGGTGGGCGCCAACTGTCGTGGGATAATCACGGCAGATGTTACCGGGGGTAACTGATCTTGGGGCAAGACGACACAGGTGTTTGGGAGAGGGTTTAGCTCAGAGGGAAACATGGTGCAATTCGATCTGGCAGCCGGCAATCAAAGTCGCCGAGTCTCCGATCTTGATATAACAACTCAACTATGCGATTACACTGGATGCTTGATATCAAGCGATATTGCTAGGGTTCTTGGATCTCTGTCTCAAACTAGACCTGGGGGTCGGTTTATAAAGCACCCGTACCCCCTGGCTTATTCCCCAAGGCGCATCCTGGATCCTACCCGGACACGGCACACAAACCCTAGCTTTCCTTTACAGTAACCCACAATCCGGATTGCTGGGCCTACAAACTTGGGCCTTCCACAAGCTTCCTTATCCTTAGCCGGATCCTGCGCACCGTCCTTTGGGCCGGGTTACTCCTTGGAGTTTGGCCTACCGGGTTATCATCCCCCCGTCAGAACCGGACCAATGTCTTTCGCCAACTCATGTGGTCACACAGAGCCATCCGGGATAGAAACCGGGTGCTGGAGCTCGAGAAGACCGAGAGGGACGTTCTGGAGAAGAATGTCACAGATACCGTCACAAAATTGTCCTCTGTTGAAAGTAAGTACTTTAGCATTTTGGTTTGTGCATTTTTTGTTTACGCCTGTTTTTTGCTTTTATTCAACCTTTGCCTTCTCTGCAGGTGAACTCAAGGCTCTCGTCGAGACGCACCAGGACTGTGAAGTCATGGTTGCCTCTGCGCAGACTAAGATTTCCTCCTTGGAAGGTGAGATGATCCTTCTCTTCTATTCACTTAGCTTTTGTTTTTTTTTACATTGCTAAACTTGTGGCTCTTTCCACAGAAGAGTACAAAACCTTCCGAGAACAGCACCTGGAGTGCCTCACCCCGACTGAAGCGCAGAAACAAGTGCAGGCCTGAGAGGCCCGGCTACAGAAGGAACGAGATGCCGAGAAGGCTGAAGTTGAGAAGCTCAAACTCGAGCTCACTGACGCACTCAAGACTGCGATTACCGCCGGGAATGAGAAGACAATAGTACTGAACCGGGCTGTCGCAGAGAAAGAGGAGCTCGAGAGGGACATTAGATCTCAGAAAGATAGAAAACAAACTCTCGAGGGCATGGTGAATGACTCACGCCGTCTCCAAGACAGGCACATCCGTCTTGCTGATGATTGGAGGACCCGACTAGGGTCCCTTGTCCTAGAACTGAGCTGTGAGTTCTCGCTGTTCTTCACTCTATTTGGTCTTTGTCTTTTTGACTTCTCTATTCGGTTTTCTTCTTCCCAGATTTCTCTTCTGACTCAAACTAGAATGCCCTTCTCCAGATACCTTCCCGGACTTCAATGCTGCCGCGGAAACCGCTGTGGAGAAGGCAAGAAGAGCAAGGGCAGCTTATGGCCTCAACACGGACGAGTCCGCCAGCATTGATGATCATCTTGAGAATATCAAGACTTGGGTGCTATCCCTCAAGGGCCTGGGTACCTCCATGGTTTCCACTGCGATGAACTTGCACAAGTTATTCTGGCCAGAGCGGCAGATTCCAGATACGATCAATGAGATGGCCGCCAATCTGAACCATGTGAAGGAAGAGCTAAAGAAATGGCGCGCCTCCGCAGCCCGGGCTGGTGCGGATGAGGCCCCGCACTTCATCTTATCCTGGTACGAAAATCTTGATCTTGAGAGGATCAACACACTACAGAACGGCTCTAAGTGGACCAGCCGTGATTCCTGCATCTTGCGTCGGAAAGAAGTTGCCTACGAGCTCGCTTCATATACGAAAACACAGCAGTACATTGACGGCCCTATGGATCCGGATACTGATGTTGATGAAAAAGAAGACGAAGCTGAGGGCAAGGGAGAAGCTGGGGAAGACGGTAGCCTGGGTGACGAAGAGGAGGAGCCTGAGGATACCGAGCAGCGCAATGTCGCCGAGGAGCCCGGGATGGAGGAGGACCTAGAAATCATCAAGCCAGGAGCTGGCACTGACGAGGTCCAGGCTGAGTCGTAGCCCGCCGCCCAAGATGGAGTTGGCACCATCGAGATGGTGATCGACACTCCCGCTCCCGAGTTGGGCGGAGCTGGGGCTACAACCGAGAACGTCGCCTCTGAGCACTACCCTCTACCTGGTGATTCCGCTGCCCATGCCACCAATGCCGCCTCTGAGCCAGCCTCCGCTACTCCAACTTCTGCTACTCTAGAGCCTACTTCCACGACTCCTTTTTCCGAGCCTGCAGCACCTATCAACACCGAGATGGACTCTACCTCATCAATTGTTGTCTAAATTCCTGCATTTCTATCCTTAAACACTTATCAGATCCCCGGTATGCCGGGTGCAGATGTAACCACTAATCTTATTGTTCGTTGTGCTACTCATTTTATTTCAGTTTGTTTTAGCAAGACTGTCTCAATGCCGGGTTGCGTTAAGATGCAAGTCCCAGAGTTGCTTTTTGCATCCACCTGGTCCGTTTGTCTTTGCTCTTACCTGCCACTTGTGGATTTTTGGTAGTCGAGTCACAAGATTTCAAAAACCCAGTTTCCGATAATTAACCACTCTGAGATTTGGATGCTAACGCTGCCCCACACTTAGCCGAAAAGGAAAATAGATACGCAAGAACACCCTACTCGGTTGTTGCACTCTTCTTTCCTTAGCAGTTTTTTCATGTGCTCATTGACCTTTGGCTTGTTCTCTTGCTTGCCATGAAGCCGGGTTGCCGACAGCAGCAGAGTCGAAGAGTTGTCCCTTAGGTTTAAACCCACAACTAAAAGTACTTGTGAAAATTTGAGTAAAAAGAACCGAGTAGGCAAAGGAAACTAAAGTAAATGACACTGAGCAAGTTTGGCGCGGGCAGTCCCCGAGTTCGAATTCGGAGTGCCGACTTGAATTTAACTCGGTCGAGAAGATACATACAATGTTTGCTCATGAATGAAAACGACGGAGTAGAGCTACATTCCAGGGACGTTTGGATTCCTCTCCGGATTTATCTGGCCTGTTCTTCTGTGGTGCCTGTACGTCGATGAGATAAGAGGCATCATTGTGCAGAGCCTTGCTCACAGTTGTGATTTCATCACACTTCCGGATAGGCTTGACCTCAATCCACTTGGTGAACTTATCAACCATGACCAAGATGTGATTCATGTTTCCTCTAGCTGGCTTGAAAGGTCCAACCATATCCAAACACCATACGGCAAACGGCCAAGTAGTGGGGATGGTCTTCAACTCGGATGCTGGTGTGTGTATTTTTCTTGCAAATCTCTAGCATCCATTGCACTTTATCACTAGATCTTCAGCTTGTCGCAAGGCAGTGAGCCAAAAGAAACCATGCCGAAAAGCCTTGTTGACTAGAGTCCGAGAAGAGGCATGGTGCCCGCATTCCCCTTGGTATATTTCTCTGAGGATTTCTTCTCCTTCTTCTGGCTCAACACAGCGTCGCAGCACGCCAGTAGGACTTCTCATGTGTAGCTCTTTGTTGATGATGGTGTAGCCCTTGGATCTTCTCTGTATTTGCCGGGCCGCGACCTCGTCACTTGGCAGGGCACCATCCATCAAGAAAGACATTATGGGCAGCGCCCAGCTCGGCGTGGGTCGGACAGGGAATATAGGTTCATCCACCTCCATTGGATCATCCACCATCACTTCCTCCGAGTCGGAGACGAGTCCCCGAGTCCTCGAGTACTGAGAAATGATCCCCTCGATGAAGGCGACAGTCCCCGAGTTGGGAGGGGCAGTCCCCGGGTCCTCTTTTGCACCTTCCGAGTCAATTTCCATAGGAACGGACTCTGATCCCGGCAGAGATGGAATGAATATGGACTCTGAGTTGGGAGATGGCTTGATTGATGGCTTGCTCAAGTGCTCCAAGGCAATCCTAGGTGGGATGAACTGCCGAAAAGATCCTAACTTGGATAGGGTATCCGCCGCATCATTCTCAGCTCGGTGTATGCGATGGAACTCAGACCCGTCAAAGAACCCGGTCATGTTCTGAACTAGAAACCGATAGGACGCCATGTTGGCATCCAAGGTATCCCAATTTCCCGAAACTTGATGAACCACCAAGTCCGAGTCGCCATAGCATACAATGTGCCGGACTCCAATCTCCTTGGATACCCTCAAGCCATGTACCAGTGCCTCGGCTACATTATTGGATGCCGAGAAGTGGATCTGCAGCACATATTTGAGTTGATCTCGCTTGGGTGAGGTGAGTACCACGCCAGCACCGAGCCCTTCTTTTACTTTGGAGCCATCAAAATGCATCCTCCAGAAATTGGTTTCCGGAAAGGGAGGCTCATGCTGCATCTCGGCCCAATCCACCAAGAAATCCTCCAGGGTTTGAGATTTTATTGCTTCTCTTCTCGCGTACTGTGGGGTGTACGTGGCTAGCTCAATTGCCCACTTGGCTACCCGGCCGCTTGCATCCTTGTTGCCCATGATCTCCGAGATGGGAGCAGTGCTCACTACTATGATGGGATGCTCTTGGAAATAATGCTTGAGCTTCTTGGCACCCAGGTATACGCTGTAGGTCATCTTCTGGTAGTGAGGGTAGTTTTGCTTGGATCTGGATAGCACCTCACTGAGATAATACACCGGCTGCTGCACGTTTTTGCCTTCCTCTTCTCTTTCTACTACTACCACCACACTGACTACCCGGTTGGTAGCTGCAATATAAAGCAACATTGGCTCTTTGGGCAGAGGGCTTGCCAGAATAGGAGCGCTACCTAGCATGGTATTGAGTTCTTTGAAGGCCACACCAGCTTGTGGTGTCCATATGAACTTGTCACTATTCTTCATGAGCTGATATAGTGGCAGGGCCTTCTCACCCATTCTTCCCAAGAAACGGCTAAGGGAAGCCAGGCACCCAGTAAATTTCTGCACATCCTTTAGTGATCTCGGCAAAGACATGCTCTCTATAGATTTTATCTTTGAAGGATTGGCCTCAATGCCCTGACTGGATACCAAGAAGCCGAGTAGCTTGCCAGTCGGGACGCCAGATGTGCACTTGGTTGGATTCAATTTCATCCGGTATTGGCGCAAGCTGGCAAATGTTTCCTCAATATCGCTCAGCAGAGTGTGTTTTTCTTTTGTTTTGATGACAATGTCATCTACATACACCTGCACATTCTTGCCTATCTGGTCATGCAAACATTTTTGCATGCACCTCTGATAAGTAGCCCCAACATTTCTCAACCCGAAACACATAACACGATAGCAATAAGCCCCATACGGGGTAATGAAAGCAGTCTTTATTTGATCAACCGGGTTAAGAGGTATCTGGTGAAAACCAGAGTAGGCATCAATGAAAGACAAAAGCTCGCACCCGGCAGTAGAATCGATCACCTGATCTACGCGGGGTAGCGGGAACGAGTCCTTGGGGGCAGGCCTTGTTCAAGTCGGTGTAGTCCATGCACATGCGCCATGCCACCGCGGCCTTGGGGTCCTCCTTCTTCTTCTCCACCATGACCGGATTGGCCAGCCAATCCGGATGCAGTACCTCCATGATAAATCCACTTATCAGCAGCTTGGTGATCTCGTCACCGATAGCTTTCCTTCTCTCAGCTGCAAAGCGGCGCATTGCCTGCTTAACCGGCTTGGCGTCAGGGCGCACATGCAACGAGTGCTCAACCAAATCCCTCGGGACACCTGGCAAGTCCTCATTGGACCATGCAAAGACATCACGATTCTCACGGAGGAAGTGGATGAGCTCGCTTTCCTATTTCTCCTCCAAACCCGGCACCAATGATAGCGACACGCTCCGGGAACTCCGGGTCAACCTGCACCTTCTTGGTTTCTTGGGAGGCCTGGAAGGTGGCTCCGTACTGAGAACTTGGCATGCTGGGCATACCGACTTGAGCCGCCTGGGCCATAGCCACCACTTCATGTATCTTCTTCTTCTCGGCAGCGATGACCAAGGACTCTGTCGTGGGATAATCACGGCAGACGTTACCAGGGGTAACTTATCTTGGGGTAAATCGACTCTGGTGTTTGGGAGAGGGTTTCGCTCAGGGGAAATCATGCTAATAATCGATATGGTAGCTCTGGCAATCAAGTCGCCGAGTCTCCGATCTAGGGTTACAATCTCAACTCTCGTATTACCGGGGAACTCGAATATCTGGTAAAAGCTCGTGTTCTTTCTGACCCTAGGAGCCGGTTTATATCTTAACCGCCCCCTGGCTTCCTATCCAAGGCACAATCGGAGTCCTGCCCAGTCACCGCATACAAACCCTAGATTTCCTTATCGTAACCCACAAGCCGGGTTACGAGGCCTACACTACTTCTTGGGCCTTCTAGAAACTCCTTTTCCTTGAGCTGGGTCTTGCGTGGTTCCCTTTGGGCCGAGTTACACCTTGGCATTGGCCTACCGGGTTATCATCCCTCCATCAGTAGTCCACAGAATAGCTTGGGCTTCGCAGGGTCAACCGTGAAGCGCACGCTATTCCTTGCAAAATAATAAACATACAAGTTCACAAAATACCGGGTTAGGATGCTTTGATAATAGCTAGGCCTAACTCTATAGGTGGTCCATATGGTAACCCGGCCTTCCCCGAATCTAGTATTACTTTCCCGGGTTAACACTCCTAAGAAATCACACAAGACCCGGACTTGCATCACTCGCTTGTCGGTCCGAATACCGCGCTTATAATCTGCTCCGATCTTTTCCGGATATCTCGTAACGGGTGCCTTCAATGCTTATCCCTGGAAATCCGGTTAAGTATCTTTTTTCCGAAATTTTGGCTCCCGCCGCTTAGACCCAGGCCACCTTCCACCCCGCGCCTATAAGTAGGTGTTCAGGGGGTAACCCTAGACCAAGTACTTCATTTCCCCCCAATCCCTTCGTCTCCACCTCCTCTCAGCGCCCTCTTCTTCGAGCTCGAGCCCGCGCCGCCGCGCCGTCCACGAGTACATCACCGGAGGCGGGCCGCCGCCGTCCGCACGCCGCATCCGTCCCCGCGACGCCGCCGTTGACCTTCGCCGCCGCACTCTCGAGCAGCTCACCGAAGAGCTCCAAGGATTTCTGCCGTCGCGCCATCCGCCGCCGCCGCGATCTCCTCTCCGATCCCGCCGGTAAGCCAACTTAACCCATGAATCTCACTTTCAATTTTGCTCGATTAGATTGGATCTGGTTCCGCTCCTAGAGGAATTTCTTGTATCTCACTAGTTAGATACTTCACGCCTCGCTATTCCACAATCAACACTAGTTCTAGATTCAATTGCACACCTCAAATGCATCTCCAACATTCGTAGTCACAAGTTTCCTCGTAAAATTTTCCGCCTAGATCCAATCTGCCAAAATTTCCTCGCAAGTGTTCTTCAGAGAGTCGGATAATGATCACTTTCCGGGTCTCAAGTCGCTTATACTTCACATTTTGTCTCCTGTTTCTAGATTACACCCATGGCACCCAAAGTCAGGACGAAAACGAAGGGGAAACAGCCGGCCAAGGCGAAACCGAGCCAGTCGATCTCCGCCAATTGGGCGAGATCCACTGTGACCAAGGCCAAATTGGACGAGCTCGCAGATTCGGGCGTCCTCCCCGCCCGGGAAGATATCCACTGGCGTGTCCCTGGGGAGGAGACTCGGCCCACTCCGGGTATAGATGAGGTAATATGCTTCGTAGAACACGTGATCCGGGGTTTCCGTCCCCCGGGTCACCCTTTCTTCCGCGAATTGCTGAACCACTACGGTCTCCGAGTTTTCGATATAGGACCCAATTCCATGCTCAACATCACCCATTTCATTGTCTTGTGCGAGTCATACCTATGCATTCCTCCAAACCTCGCACTCTTTCTTGAGCTATTCCAGTGCAAACCGTGCCGCGAAAGCGGCGACGGGGCCCTCCTGGTTTGCGAGGGGGTTTCTATCCAAATAAGAAAGAATTCCTTGATGCCGACTTTAAGCCTTAACTCTCATGTCAAACACTGGCAAAAGACCTATTTCTATTGCTAGGACACCTCCTCACCCGGCGAAAAGACATTGTCGGGTTTCTCCGAAAATCTGCTCACACTTTCCGACAATATTAGCTCTTATGCCTCTGAGTCGGATCGGAAATCTATTCAGCCCATCCTCGCCAAACTCGCTGTACTCTCGGCTCAAGGCCTCCTTGGGCTTAACTTAGTCAAAACCTGGGTAACCTTTCGGATCCAACCCAATGTTGTACGGCCCAAACTCATGTGTGATTACTCTGGGCACGTCACGGATTCCCTTCGTTACTCGCTAAGGAATTACCCGGCCGCTGACGCGAACAAGACTATCAAAAACTTCCTGACCGAGAAGATGGAGGTGATCCGGACTATAGCCGGCCTGGACCCCTACACGCGGGATAACCCGGCTCCAGCAGTAAGATCCGGCCCTTGCTCTTTATCCGACTGACATTCTTCCGGTATGATTGCTAACCTTTACAACTGTACCTTTATCTCAGGAAGATAGCGCCTTCTGGAAGATTG
Organism: Alopecurus myosuroides; assembly: GCA_028641055.1. Taxonomy (NCBI): domain Eukaryota; kingdom Viridiplantae; phylum Streptophyta; class Magnoliopsida; order Poales; family Poaceae; genus Alopecurus; species Alopecurus myosuroides. The sequence continues at coordinate 115,146,440 of CM054059.1, read as the reverse complement.
AGACCCCGCCTCCTTCCGAGAACTCAGAGGAGGACGAGTAGCCGGCTGACTCGGACGAAGGTAGCATCCGGGTTTCACTCATTTCCATTTCTGTTGACTTTACTTTTCCAACTTGTTTTCCTTTTCCAACAATATGCTATGCATTCCAGGGCTAGAGGATGAGGAGGAGACTCAGTCGGACGAAAGTGAGGCTGAGCCGGACGTCGAAGTTGGAGCTAAGAGCAAGCCCCGAAGGGTAGTATTCAAGGTTCCGTATTCCTCTATCGCCTCCAAACCATATTCATTCGCTAACATGTGCGAGCTTAACCAACGCTTGTCCGATTCGCCACACTTGAAGGAACCCGCTCCAGTCAGGCGTAGGGTAACCCGGAACTCCCCGGGTGATGACCCTCTCAACCCGGGTATCCCTTCGTCCCCAGCTCGCCGTGCCGGTATTCCCCAGACCCATCCTTCCGATTCTCCTCGAAAACATCCTTCTCCTAATCATCCACTAGCTGGACAATTCCGGGTCTCACTTTCGGACCCCTTGACAGCCTCCTCCGGGTCTAGCAACGATCTTCCGCCGGATTTCTTTGTGAACACCGGGTAGGCTATCTTTCTTGCTACTCAGTGCGCTAATTCTTCCCGTCAATTTCATCTATCGTGTACTAACTACTCTTTTTATTTTCCTCAGAGCCAAGGTCACCACCAGCGACCCGGACGATATGGACGTGGACAACCCGGTGATGGAGGATCTGGTAGATACTGTGAAGGCCGCGGCTGGCGGCGCTGGAGAAGAAGAAGTAGTCCTGCTGAAAGATCCGGCCGAGCAGGAGGCCGAGTATCCGATCCCCTCACACACACCCGGGGATGACGACGTCGTGATCCTGGGCACAGGGAGGAGTGATCCCACTCCCAACACCCAGAAGACCCGGGTGCCCACCCCTAAGAAGGAGAGAACCCCGCCCCAGGATCCCGATTCTTCCAAGCTGGAGCTCGGCAACCTCTCCTATGAAGAAATGATGGACGCGCTCTTTGCTTTGAAGACCACCGAGCGAGATATCCTGGAGGCCATGGCTGCTGAGCACCAGGTAATCCTGATCAACATTGTGCATATACTCATCTAGTCCCCAAGTTCCGAGTTTAACTAGGCATAGTTTACTCGGTACTTCCCTTTATATCCGACTGTTTCTTATATCCGACTAATCTTTCCTTTTCCTTTCTTCGTAGGCACAAATGACCCGGTCCGAGGAGATGTTGGCCAAAACCAATCAGCTTCTTGATACCGAGACAAAGCTGCGGGCAGAACTTGAGGTTGAAGTAGAGAACCTTGATAAAGATGTAAAAAGGTACAAGAAGAAATGCCACAATGCCGAAAATACGTTGAAGAAGCTCTCTGCTCAAATTGCTGATACTTATCGCGCTCTTCTTGGTAAAGATCTATAACTCGCTAATTATAACCCGGGTTTTCCGTTACGCACGATACCCGGGTGTTACTGCTTTAACCTTTTCTGTTTATACTGCAGGTCCGGGTGATGCTGCCCCAGACGAAGATGACATTGAGAAGTTGAAGACACTGAAAGGCGTTATCCGGCAGTTTTCTGCCGGCACCAAGTGGATTCTGGAGGCTGTGCAGTGGCCGGCTACGGGCTATTGTGGCTTGGACACTTTTCTTGAAGCGTGCTCCACTATCCCCGAGTGGATCAACCTCTGGAAGCGTTCTTCGTGCCGGGTTGGGGTAACCCGCGGGCTTATGCTGGCCAAGGCTTATTTTCCCAAGCTTGAGCCGGCAAAACTCGTGGCCGGGTTTCCCGAGTTCAACCTCGACGGCTCCAAATTTTCCGCCAAGAATTTTAAAACTATTCAAACTGAGGTGCGTCACTCAGCGAGCCAGATCGCCGACAGTCTGGAGTTAAACAGGATCGTTACGCCTTATGATGCTGAAGATAAGCCGATCAAAGCGGATCTGCCCAAGCCCTTTGACATGCTGGAGAAGTGGAAGGCGGAATCTGCCAAGAAGAGGGAGGAATCTGCGAAGAGAAGGGCTGAGGCCGACACTGCGCCTTCCTCCTCTACACCGGCTGTCCGTCCACCAGCTCGCGCCGACTCTGCTGCCAATCCAGGTAAAGGTGCTGAGAAGACCGCTGAAGAGCAAGCCCATGACCCGGCTGCCAAGGACAACGTTGAAGACTCGGCGAAGGGTACCGAGTGAAGTTTCACTTTTCACTACCTCAAACACTTTATTCGGTCAATGGGCATCTAAAACAATTATTCTTTTAATAGTGCGCCTGTGCACTTTTTGATACTACTCCGTCGGTTTGTAATACGCTAAAACCTTAATAGCTTTTGTGGCCCTTCTGGCCTTTTGCATGGATTTGATATTTACTAGCTTTAAACTTTTCGTTGCTGGTTTTCCGACTTTCGATATTTTTCCTTTTGTGAGACTCGGTTTCCGGGTCTCGGGGGTTTTGACAAGTGGATTTTTTCTAAGTCCCCAAGTCCCCAAGACTCGGATATTTGGGTTTTAAAGCTTAATAGATAGACAATTTGTTACTTTTTGCAAATTCCCAAGTCCCCAAGGCCCGGATTTCTGAGTCTAGGGGTTTGGAGTTTTCAAAAGAGCAAACTGTTTCTGCTAAGGCCCAAACCCTAGAGTTACTCACATAGGTTTGAAGTTATGCTTAATATATTGCGAGTTTCCGGCTGTTTAACCTTGTACTCTGCATAACTTATGGTTTGGATGACCCTTTTGATCCTCTTTGCTGTAAGCCGGCTTTCACGTGGATAATCAATGCTGCTATAACTGTATAAAAAACAGGGTCAGGAAAGTCCCAATGGGCATCATGACTGATTGTAATTACATGCTAGCAAAGCATGCCACGTTCTTGCGAGTCACATCAAGCTTAGGCAAGAGAAATCAAGAGAATTTGGCTCTATTGTCCGGTTATAAGATTGTAACCGTACTTATTCTAAGTAATCGGTCCTTATAACTTAATGGCGTCGTGGCCGGGTCTTTGAGTTTGCAACTGTGCTATTCAAGCAGTCAGCCCCCAAGACCTATATATGTACTCTTTAGAAAACTACTTTACTTATAAACAAAGGACTAATACTTACCTGAAAACATCAAAGACAGAAAGCAAAAACAGGAAGACGAAAAACTTAACAAAAAACACATAAGAAAGAAACAAGATCGTAGTTTAACCATCTCTTTATTGATATGAGAAAAGTTAGGTCAGCAAGCCGCCTCATTAAAAACCCTCCAGTCCCCTTACGTACCCTGGATAGGAAAAGAGTGCGTCTAAAACGGCTGCCTGTTACATCGTGTAGTTCCACTTGTAAGCCTAGTCTAGTCTAGGTGTAGTAGGGACGTAGCTGAGCCACGTTCCATGGTCTTTCCTTCTCTTGCATAGATGAAGTGGTATGAGCGGTGTCATTGACAGTATCCGACTCTTCCCTTGCATCTATCAAATAATATGATCCGTTCTGCAAATTCCGGCTTACGATGAACGGTCCTTCCCATGGTGGAGACAACTTATGTTTTCCTTCCTTTGATTGTACCAACCGCAATACCAGGTCTCCTTCCTGGAAGACCCGGGTTTTGACTCGCCGACTATGATATCTCCTCAGATCCTGCTGATATATGGCTGATCTCTCCAAGGCTTGTTCTCTGTGTTCTTCTAGCATATCCACGGCATCCTGCCGGGTCTTCTCGTTCTCCACCTCGACGTAAGCCGACACTCGGGGAGAGTCGTGAATAATGTCACTCGGCAATACCACCTCTGCACCATAAACCATGAAAAAAGGGGTCATCTGAGTGGATCTGTTAGGTGTAGTGTTAATTCCCCAAACCACTGATGGTAACTCCTCCACACATGCTCCAGCAGCTCTGATGCACGGGACCCGTAGCCGTGGCTTTAACCCTCGAAGTAATTCCTGGTTTGCCCTTTCCACTTGTCCATTAGCTTGTGGATGGGCTACGGAGGCTATGTCAAGCCGGATACCATTGTTCCCACAGAATTTTTCCATCTCGCCAAGGGACATGTTGGTTCCATTGTCTGTTATTATGCTGTGAGGATACCCAAACCTGTAGATGATCCTTTTTTAGAACTTGACTGCTGTGATTGCTTCGCAATTGGTAACTGGCATAACTTCAACCCACTTGGTAAACTTGTCAATAGCTACCAAAAGATGAGTCTTTTTGCACGTTGACATGTGGAAGGGCCCCACCATATCCATACCCCAAACAGCGAACGACCAGGTCAGCGGGATTGTTTGCAATTCCATAGCCGACACATGGATTTGGCGAGCGTACCTTTGACATCCATCGCTCCTTGCCACCAAGCGCTCCGCGTCTGCTAAGGCTGTGAGCCAAAAGAAACCGTGACGATATGCTTTGGCCACAAGGGACCTTGTGGAGGCATGATGCCCACAGTCTCCTTCGTGGATTTCCTTCAAGATCTGCCGGCCTTCTTCTGGTGCCACACAGCGTAAAAAGACTCCTGCTGCACTCCTTTTATATAACTCGCCATTGATGATGGAATAGCCCTTTGCTCGTCTCAGAATTTGCCTTGCTAAAACTTCCTGTGGTGGTAATTCGCCCCGTGATAGATAAGCTAAAAACGGCTCTGTCCACTCGGGAACAGCACGTACCGTGGCCACGAGCTCCAATTCCGGGTCTTGATTAGCCACCTCTTCCTCAGACTCGGTTTTAACAGATGACCGCCATAACTCGTCCAGGAAAACATTGGGTGGAACCGGCTCTCTGCGCGAGCCGAGTCTTGCGAGCGCATCTGCTGCCTCGTTCTTTCGCCTCTCAATGTGCTCCACCTCATACCCGGAAAAACACCCGGCAACCCTGTCCACCTCTCTGCGATATGCTGCCATAGTTGCATCCTTCCTATCCCAGGTTCCTTAGACATGCTGCACCACAAGATCCGAATCTCCATAGCACCGTATCCGCCTGATGTCCATCTCCTTGGCTATTCTCAATCCGTGTAATAATGCCTCATACTCGGCCACGTTGTTGGAGCAATCAAAGTGAATTTGCAACACGTAGCTCAGCTTATCTCCTTTGGGCGATGTAAGTACCACCCCAGCTCTTGATCCCTCGTACTGCTTAGAACCATCAAAGTGCATTACTCAAGACTCGGAACTTGGTGTCATTGTAGGCATGCCTGTGTGAGTCCAATCATTGATAAAATCGACTAAAGCTTGAGATTTGATTGCAGACCTGGGCTCGTAGTTGATGTGATAATCTCCCATCTCGATGGCCCACTTGGCTATTCTACCTATTGCATCTGAGTTTCTGATAATATCAGACATTGGTATGGAGATAACCACTGTTATGGGGTGTTCCTGAAAATACGGTTTCAATTTCCGGCTGGCCATGAAGACCCCGAAAACCAACTTCTGCCAATGTGGGTAACGCTGCTTCGCTTCCGATAATACCTCGCTTACGTAATAAACCGGCCTCTGTACCGGGTGATCTTTTCCATCCTCTTTACGCTCAACAACAACCACTGCGCTAACCGCCCGAGGCCCAGCCGCAATGTATAGCAACATGGGCTCCTTAGGACCCGGAGCTGCTAAGACTGGTGCCTCAGATAATTGCTTCTTTAGTGCCTCAAACGCCTCATCCGCCTCTTGGTCCCAGATGAATTTGTCGGTTTTCCTCAAGAGCCGGTATAAGGGTATCGCCATCTCTCCAAGCCTTGATATAAACCGGCTTAGTGCCGCCACGCACCCTGTAAGATTTTGAACATGCTTCAGGTTTTCCGGTTTTTTCAGACTCTGGATAGCTTTGATCTTGTGCGGGTTTGCCTCGATTCCTCTCTCGGAAACAATGAATCCGAGTAACTTTCCTGCTGGAACTCCAAATACACACTTTGTGGGGTTAAGCTTCATCCGATATCTTCTCAGGTTTCTGAATGTTTCTTTCAAGTCATCAATGAATGTTTCTGCCTTCCTCATTTTGATCACCACATCATCAACATAGGCATGAACATTTCGTCCAATCTGATCCTCGAAACACTTCTGAATGCACCGCTGGTAGGTCGCACCAGCGTTCTTCAATCCGAAAGTCATGGTTTTGTAACAGAAAGATCCAAAGGGGGTTATGAACGATGTTTTCTCCCAATCTTCCTTCTTGAGCTTGATCTGATGATACCCGGAATATGCATCCAGGAAACATAATAGGTCACTTCCAGCTACTGCGTCTATAATATGATCTATCCCTTTGGGCAATGCTTGTTGAGACTCGTGTAATCAATGCACATCCTCCACTCATTACTCTTTTTCATTACTAGAACCGGATTTGCCAACCAGTCCGGGTGAAAAACTTCCATGATAAAGCCGGCTGCGAGTAGCCTGGCTATCTCTGCTCCTATAGCCTTTCTTCTTTCCTCATTCATTTTTCTCAGGCCCTGCTTCACAGGCCGGTGTTGGGAATATGCCCTAGAGGCAATCATGTATGATGTAATTCCCACTGTATTCATAAAGTTATTAAGTTGTCCTTGTTTTGAACATCTGATACATGTCATTGAATATGTGATTCGATTGTGGAACCATGTATTCATGTTGTTCATACTAGATTGTCCTTGGTCATTTAGGTTGTGCTGGACACACACCCTAGACTAATGTAAGTGTTGGCTGATGACACAGTTCCACTTGTCATGGGCATGGTGATGCCATTCCAACGTTCACGGACTTGGCTAAAGAGTTTAGCAAGTCGGACTGACCCATATTGAGATGCAACGATCAAGTCGTCATTTGCACGTCTCAATCAATGTAATCCTTAGACCTGAGGTTGTCGCACAATCCGAGTTGTGGATCACCGACTTAGGTTCTGTCAAACGTTGTTCTGTGACAAGGCAACTATAAAGGCAGAGTTCGGGTCGAATGAGAAGCAAGCTGCGTGATGTGGATAATCAAGATGGGATTTTGCCCCTCCGAATGGAGAGATATTCTCTGGGCCCTCTCGAGTGATATGATTCAGTAAGCATGGCCATGCGCAACTCAGTTAAGTGTTAACTGTGTCTGTTGGCTAAGAGTTAGTCAGGTGAATCACATATCACAGATCGAGAAGAGAGTTGAGCTATTTAAGGGATGACGATAAATCGCCTATAGCTCGACAAGGTATATCGTGAGGCAAAAGGGACTAAGATGAATATCACATTGAAAGGTATGTCGTCATGACTCAATGGGACTTGGGAGTCGGCACGTTCTGCTAGGAGCCGCTACCGATTGATCGATTGAGAGTCGGACTCCAATCGTGTCCAAGTCGCCATGAGCCTGCAGGGTCGCACACTTAAGAGCGGGAGCAAATATTGGTTGGGTTGGACCCGAACCGGAAATGGACTGAATTAGTGAGTCGGACTCACAGAGGGAATGGGCCACAAGTGTTGTGCAGCCCATTACCATACGCTATATAAAGAGGGGCGCAGGTTGCCCAGCGGGCACGTTAGTCCACTCTCCCATGCGTTGGGAACCCTAGTCCCACTCAGTCCAGCCGCCGCACCGGACCTAGCAGTCCGCCGTCGGAGCTCCTCCTCGTACGTGTGGATACCGGCAGAGGTGCTGTACGTTCAGCACTTCGACGTTCGAGGGATTGGATCGGCCGGACCGGATCGTGGGACTGCACTGCCCCGACCAGACGCGCTACATCGATAATCCGCACCTGCGCGTCTAGTGGTAATACTCGTGGCCTTCTACCTCGGCTAGTTCTTGGGAGTACCGCGTAGGAAAAGTTTTTCGTTTATCTCCACGCGCCCCAACAGTGGTATCAGAGCGGTAGCTTCTGGTATTAGGCCCGAGATCCGTACATATGTGATATGTAGTTAGCGTTAGATGTGATCTAATTGCTGTTTTGGTGGTCGGTCTATGAGATAGATCGGTTTTGTACAAGGTTGATTGGATCAATCGTACTCGGGGTTAATGGATGATCTGGTTTCCGTGATCATACTGCTAAGGTCGTGGAACAACTTACCCCTACCGGTCGGTTTCCGCCATCGGGGTATACCGTGACACATAAATCCAGTTGCGGTGATCGAAGATCAAAGAGTTTGGTCGAATCGGAATACGGATCAGATTCGGGTAAAATCGTTTTATCCGATGAAGAAATCCATGATCGGAATGCAGATGGGACCGCCGTCGTCCTGTCGTAGCGCCTTAGATGTCGTTGCGAGTTTCACAACGCCGGTAGATATCGTATCTATGCATAACTTGTTTTTGCAGGAAGTTGTGAATGGTATGGCTTATGTGCATGTGATGTGTGTAATCCATACATGATCTGCGTATCATGTTTTTGTCAGCCGGCTGGAGCCTAGGTGCTGTCATATTATTGTATACCGGCCTGCGTGTCGGATTCTCTATGTAAATTTCATTTACTTAGCTAGTGTAGCTTGTTGGAGAACCCGGAAGGCATGCAAGTCGATGTACAAGTCGGCTACATGGAGTAAGATGGCACGTGACAAGAGTTGGCACGAGTCGACTTACAACTTCGTGGAGATGGAGATCACCATGAAGAGAGCCATACCATTTCACATTATAATTGCTTTATTTGTGTTATTGTTATGCCTCTATTTACCTCTATTTAGATAGTTGGTAGATTCTTTAATCCCTCAAAGAAGGTCTAGTCGGTCGCCCCGCCAGTGCTGCAACATCACAAGTCGGACATTCTTGGTAGTGGGCTCATAAAATTGAGGTGCTACCAATTCTTTCCGGTTAGGTGGGTTTGAGTCGGACTCTTACAAGCAGAAGCACTTGGTAATCTAGACGAGTCCATCACAACGGTTGTGGGGCTCGGGGCGAGGTAGATTGGGAGCCGGGGCATGTGATGTCACCCAACTAACAGGAGTCGTATAGAGATACGATTGGCAAGGTGTTGCCTACCTAGATCACTTGACGGCTAGCGGTGATGCTAAAGCTCACTAGTCGGCTTGCTTATTTAGGATCTTGAATCACTTAGCAACCATCGGAGGGATGTTGGTTCTAGTGGGAGCATAAGTATTAAATCGTTTAATATGCCTGCTCTTTTATGAATACATGTCTTAAGTGTTTTCGCGTATTTTCTGTTGTAGATCAATGGCACCTAGCAACCTTCCTCAGTTGTCCACTTTTGCGTTGAGGTCAATCCTAGAGAAAGATAAGCTTAATGGAATTAATTTCACCAACTGGTATCGTAATCTGAGGATAGTCCTCAAGCATGACAAGAAAGAACATGTTCTAGAAACTCCACTTCCAGATGAGCCTGATGACGATGCGACTGTCGCTGTCATGAATGCCTACCGTAAGGCTAGAGATGAGTCTACGGAGATTAGCTGTCTTATGCTTGCACACATGGAACCGGACTTGCAGCAGCAGTTCGAGAATGTTGAGGCCTACGATATGATCGAAAGCCTCAAAAGTATGTTCCAGGCTCAAGCAAGGACTGAGAGGTATCAAGTCTCTCAAGCTTTGCTTGGCTGTAAGCTGAAAGACGGCGATCCACTGAGTCCGCATGTAATCAAGATGATTGGTTACATACAGTCTTTGGATCGCTTGGGCTTCTCAATTAAAGAAGAGATCGCCACTGATATAATTCTGAACTCTCTTCCTAGTGCGTATGGTCCGTTCATCTCGAACTACCATATGCATGGTATGGATAAGAGTATCACTGAATTACATGGGATGCTCAAAACGGCAGAGGCTGATATCAAGAAAGGCACCAGTCAAGTGTTGATGGTGCAGAATAAGGCTAAGTTCAAGAAGAGTTCTTGGACTAAGAAGAAGAAGGATAAGTCAGGAGGTAGCACCCATGGCCCTGTCCAGAGTGCTCCCTCAAAGACTAAGCCTTCTCCTACAGCCGGAGCAAATTGCTTCTATTGCAAGCAAGATGGCCACTGGAAGAGGAATTGCACCAAGTATTTGGCTGACAGAGCCAAGAGTGGAGGTGTGACTTCCAACTCAGGTACGCTTGTGTGCAATGTTATAGACATTTATCTTGCTGATGCGCCTAATAGTTCTTGGGTATATGATACCGGATCAGTTATTCACATATGCAACTCGTTGCAGGGACTGGTAAGAACTAGGAGCGTGGCAAGAGGAGAGGTTGACATTCGGGTCGGCAACAAGGCGAGAGTCGCTGCGTTGGAAGTCGGCACGATGCAACTTCATTTACCTTCAGGATTTATTTTGGAACTAAATAATTGTTATTATGTTCCAGCGCTTAGTCGAAACATTATTTCCGCCTCATGTTTGATGAGACAAGGTTATGAGTCGAATATTAAGAATAATGGTTGTTCTTTATATTTGAAAGATATGTTTCATGGCTTTGCACCCGTTCAGAACGGGTTATTTATTTTAAATCTTGATAGTGAATCCGTCTATAACATAAATGTTAAAAGGTTGAAACCAAATGATCTGAATATGACTTACTTTTGGCACTGTCGGCTTGGTCATATAAGTTGGAAGCGCATGAAGAAGCTCCATGATGATGGACTTCTAACTTCGTTTGACTTAGAGTCATTCGAGACATGCGAATCATGCCTACTAGGCAAGATGACCAAGACACCTTTTGCAAGGAGTTGTGAAAGGGCGTCCGACTTGTTGGAACTAATACATAGTGATGTATGTGGACCAATGAGCACGACAGCTAGAGGTGGTTATGAGTACTTCATTACCTTCACTGATGATTTGAGTAGGTATGGATATATCTATTTAATGAAACACAAGTCGGAAGCCTTTGAAAAGTTCAAGGAATTCCAGAGTGAGGTACAAAATCAACTCGGCAAGAAAATAAAGTTTCTACGGTCGGACCGTGGAGGCGAGTACATGAGCCATGAGTTTGATGACCATCTAAAGAGTTGTGGAATAGTTCCTCAACTCACTCCGCCGGGTACACCGCAGAGAAACGGTGTATCGGAACGGAGAAATCGGACCTTGTTGGACATGGTACGATCAATGATGAGTCGGACAGATCTACCTTTATCATTTTGGGGTTATTGTCTAGAAACTGCAGCTTTTACACTAAACAGAGTACCATCAAAGTCAGTAGAGAAGACACCACATGAGATGTGGACTGGTAAAAAGCCAAGTTTGTCTTTTCTTAAGATTTGGGGTTGTGAAGCATTTGTCAAGCGACTTCAGTCGGACAAGCTCACGCCCAAGTCGGATAAGTGTATTTTCGTGGGGTATCCAAGGGAAACCTTGGGGTACTACTTCTACAACCGGGAAGAGGGCAAAGTGTTTGTCGCTCGGAATGGTGTCTTCCTTGAGAAAGAGTTTCTCGGTCGGGAAGTCAGTGGGAGCACAGTGCAACTCGAAGAAATTCGAGAGGAACCGGTTAGGGGCGAGTCGGCGAATGCCTTGGAGGCTGAGCCGGTCGTGGTACCTACACCGGTTACAGCACCTGAACCTCGGAGATCTGCCAGATTACAGAGTGCTCGAGATGTTTTACTGTTAGACAGTAATGAGCCGGCAACTTATTCGGAAGCGATGGTTGGATCTGATTCCGAGTCATGGCTTGGAGCCATGAGATCCGAGTTAAAGTCCATGGATGAAAACCAAGTTTGGAATTTGGTTGATCTGCCTGACGGTGCAAGACCCGTCGAGTGCAAATGGGTCTTTAAGAAGAAAATTGATATGGATGGAAATATCTCCGTCTATAAAGCACGACTTGTCGCGAAGGGGTTCCGACAGGTTCAAGGAGTTGACTATGACGAGACATTCTCGCCTGTAGCGATGCTTAAATCAATTCGGATCATGTTAGCCATAGCAGCCTATTTCGACTATGAGATATGGCAGATGGATGTCAAGACGGCTTTCCTTAATGGAAATTTAACTGAGGACGTGTATATGATACAGCCCGAAGGTTTTGTCGATCCAGCTAATGCTGACAAGGTATGCAAACTTCAGAAATCCATTTATGGGTTGAAGCAAGCATCTCGGAGTTGGAACATTCGCTTTGATGAGGTAGTCAAATCGTTTGGCTTCATCAAGAGCGATCATGATTCTTGTTTATACAAGAAGTTTAGTGGGAGCAAAGTAAACTTTCTAATCTTATATGTGGATGACATATTGCTGATTGGAAATGATGTCATGATGTTGCAAGAAACCAAAGAGTCATTGGAAAGGAGTTTCTCAATGAAGGATTTGGGTGAGGCGACTTACATATTAGGAATCAGGATCTATAGAGATAGATCAAGGCGGCTCATTGGATTGAGTCAGAGTACTTATCTGGACAAGGTTTTGAAGAAATTCAAAATGCAAGAGTCCAAGAAGGGATTCTTGCCGATGTCCCATGGCATAAAACTTAGCAAGACTCAGTGTCCTTCGACGACTGATGAGCGAAGTCGGATGAGTGTGATTCCATATGCTTCGGCAATAGGATCCATCATGTATGCCATGATTTGTACTAGGCCAGATGTTTCCTATGCTCTAAGTGTTACGAGCAGATACCAGGCTGACCCTGGCGAAGCCCACTGGGCAGCGGTTAAAAATATCCTTAAGTATTTGAGAAATACTAAGGAAATGTTCCTAGTTTATGGAGGTGATGAGGAATTCAGTGTAAAGGGTTACACGGATGCGAGTTATCTCACCGACTCAGATGATTCTCGTTCGCAATCGGGATACGTGTTCGTGATGAACGGAGGAGCTGTGAGCTGGAAGAGTTCCAAGCAAGATACGGTGTCTGCATCTACAACAGAGGCTGAGTATATTGCTGCCTCAGAGGCGGCAAAGGAAGCTGTTTGGATCAGGAACCTCCTGATTGATCTTGGTGTGGTTCAGGGCGCGTCCAATCCATTGGACGTATATTGTGACAACAATGGTGCTATCGCACAAGCCAAGGAACCTAGACAACACCAGAAGAACAAACATATACTCATGCGGTACCACCTCATTCGCCAGTTTGTCGAACAAGGTGATATCAAGTTATGCAAAGTACACACGGATGCAAACATTGCAGATCCGTTGACAAAGGCGCTACCACAGCCTAAGCATGAGGCGCACACGAGAGGTATGGGCATTAGATGCCTAGGCATATGATGCCAGGATGATTGACTCTAGTGCAAGTGGGAGACTGTTGGGAATATGCCCTAGAGGCAATCATGTATGATGTAATTCCCACTGTATTCATAAAGTTATTAAGTTGTCCTTGTTTTGAACATCTGATACATGTCATTGAATATGTGATTCGATTGTGGAACCATGTATTCATGTTGTTCATACTAGATTGTCCTTGGTCATTTAGGTTGTGCTGGACACACACCCTAGACTAATGTAAGTGTTGGCTGATGACACAGTTCCACTTGTCATGGGCATGGTGATGCCATTCCAACGTTCACGGACTTGGCTAAAGAGTTTAGCAAGTCGGACTGACCCATATTGAGATGCAACGATCAAGTCGTCATTTGCACGTCTCAATCAATGTAATCCTTAGACCTGAGGTTGTCGCACAATCCGAGTTGTGGATCACCGACTTAGGTTCTGTCAAACGTTGTTCTGTGACAAGGCAACTATAAAGGCAGAGTTCGGGTCGAATGAGAAGCAAGCTGCGTGATGTGGATAATCAAGATGGGATTTTGCCCCTCCGAATGGAGAGATATTCTCTGGGCCCTCTCGAGTGATATGATTCAGTAAGCATGGCCATGCGCAACTCAGTTAAGTGTTAACTGTGTCTGTTGGCTTAGAGTTAGTCAGGTGAATCACATATCACGGATCGAGAAGAGAGTTGAGCTATTTAAGGGATGACGATAAATCGCCTATAGCTCGACAAGGTATATCGTGAGGCAAAAGGGACTAAGATGAATATCACATTGAAAGGTATGTCGTCATGACTCAATGGGACTTGGGAGTCGGCACGTTCTGCTAGGAGCCGCTACCGATTGATCGATTGAGAGTCGGACTCCAATCGTGTCCAAGTCGCCATGAGCCTGCAGGGTCGCACACTTAAGAGCGGGAGCAAATATTGGTTGGGTTGGACCCGAACCGGAAATGGACTGAATTAGTGAGTCGGACTCACAGAGGGAATGGGCCACAAGTGTTGTGCAGCCCATTACCATACGCTATATAAAGAGGGGCGCAGGTTGCCCAGCGGGCACGTTAGTCCACTCTCCCATGCGTTGGGAACCCTAGTCCCACTCAGTCCAGCCGCCGCACCGGACCTAGCAGTCCGCCGTCGGAGCTCCTCCTCGTACGTGTGGATACCGGCAGAGGTGCTGTACGTTCAGCACTTCGACGTTCGAGGGATTGGATCGGCCGGACCGGATCGTGGGACTGCACTGCCCCGACCAGACGCGCTACATCGATAATCCGCACCTGCGCGTCTAGTGGTAATACTCGTGGCCTTCTACCTCGGCTAGTTCTTGGGAGTACCGCGTAGGAAAAGTTTTTCGTTTATCTCCACGCGCCCCAACAGCCGGGACTTAGGATCAACATGCAAACTGTGCTCAACTAACTCGGTCGGGATACCCGGCATATCACTGGGCGTCCAAGCGAAAACATCTTGATTTCCGCGAATAAACTCAATGAGCGCCTCTTCTTGCTTACTGTCTAGGTTAGATCCTATAGCAAATTGCTTGGAGGGATCACCTTAAACAAAAGCCACCATCTTTGTGTCATGTGCTGCCTTGAACTTTGCTCTCTCATCCTCCGTATTTGGCCTCTTCAGCGCTGTTCTGTCATCCGGGTCTACTTGAGACCGGTAATACTTGAGCTCTTCCTTTCTGCAAGCTTGTTCTGCCACTGCCGCGTCTCCTTCATCACACTCAGCTTCTATAAACCGGCTCACATGTATGGCGATGGTTTGCTTGGGACCCGGGATCTTTAGCTGTAGGTATACATAACACGGCCTGGCCATGAACTTGGCGTAAGCCGGCCTTCCAAACAGCGCGTGATAGGGCTGCGCAACTTTACCACCTCGAACGTGAGCCACTCCACTCGGAAATTATCCTTTGATTCTCCAAAAGCGACCTCCAATGTAATCTTCCCTTCGGGGCATGCCGAGTGACTCGGCACAATCCCGTGAAAGACTGTAGAACTTTTCTGTAACTGGGACTCCTTGAGACCCATGCGTAGGAAAGTTTCCCAATATAGGATATTGATGCTGCTTCCGCCGTCCATTAGAACCTTTTTTCAACTCATAACCATTAACCTGTGGTGCAACCACCAACGCTAAGACACCCGGATGTTCTATTCTTTCCGGGTGATCCCTTCTGCTCCATGTTACCTCTTGATCCGACCATCTCAAGTATCTCGGGACAGCCGAAGAAACCGAGTTTACTGCCTTTTTGAGTATCTTTCTATCCTTGTTAGAAGTTCCTGTGGTGTGAACGTGATACTGCCCCAACTGCTTGGGGTTAGCCTGGAAACCTCCAGCTCCTCCCTGATTGTTACCCGGATTGCCACCTCCTGGGTTGCCTGCTGGGGGTGGGCCGTTGCCCGGGTTACCACCCGGACCCGGTCCTGCTCCCCGACCTGCACCTCGCATTGCCTTCTGTATTTCCTCATTCTTCCATCTCTGTAAATCCACGCACTGTTCCAGCGAATGATTAGCCGGCCTGCCGTTCCTGCTATGACGCACTATATGGTTAGCCGGCCTTGGCGGTCCTTGGTAATTTCCTCCATTAAAGTTCCCTCCATTGAAATTTCCTTCTGCTCTGGGTCTGGAAAACCCGGCTTCTGTATTGGCGACAAACTCGGAACTTCCCTCATACGGACGCTTGTTCTGGTTGTTTCCATTATTTCCTCCGTTGTTACCCGGTGCAGATCCATTGTCGGGTCTTCCACTGTTGCTCGCGTTGGCTTTGGCTTTCTTGTCGTCAGCATCCTCCTCTGTGGTATCTGTGGCGGCGTGCTTGTTGCACGCGTCCATCAACTCTCCCATAGTAACCTCTGAAGCATTCCGACTTGATTTCATGCGCGTCAGCTTTTGCACTAAGGGTATATACTTGCATGTTTTCGCCATAGCCTGTAACGCATCCTTTGGTTGAATATCTGTGGACGAGTGGAGTATTTCCATAACCCGGCGCACCCAACTGCGCGCCGACTCACCCTTCTTCTGGACACATCGTTCTAGATCATCGATTGTGAACAACTTCCTGCACGTTCCCATGAAAGTGCTTGACAAAGGCTATTTTCAGCTCACTCCATGAATTGACGGACCTTTCAGGTAGGTTATTGAACCACAACTTGGCTGCTCCTTCCGACATCATCAGATACATAAACTTGGCTTGAAGATTTTCAGACGCATTGCGAATCGACATGGCCATCTCGTAACTGCTCAACCAGGTTTCTGGGTCCATGGTTGGTTCGTAATTCACCACTTTACCCGGTTCCTTGAACTTATCCGGGTAAGGCTCGGCTCTGATGGCATCCGACAAACACTTGGGCCCGGCTAAAATTGCCGGTACTGGCCTCACCCGGGAAACATGTGATCCGGCTGCAGGTACGGCGGGGGGTGCAACCGCTACCGGCCCTCGTACCGCAGATCCGGCTGCTGCGCGCCTGGCTCGAGAACTGTCCACGATAGCTTGCGCCGCTGATACTGCAGGTGTTGCTGGTCTACGGGGAGGAGGCGGCATTTGCTGCTGCTCTGCCCTCCGACGTGCTGAGCTCGTCTGAATAATTCCGGTATTTCCGTTATGCCGGCTAACATACGGTGTTCCATGCATTCCACTCCTGTTATCCGGGTAATTGGCTTGCTGAGCCACTGCTGTGCGCAATAGATCTATCGCCCGCCGGGTCTCATCCGCATGGGGTGACTCTCTTACGAGGATGCGATCCAATGCCAATGTTGCTTCATATACGTTGTCCATGGGGTTATTGAAGTGACCTGGTGGAGTGTGAAATCGTGGCGGTGGTGGCGCTGTATTGCCAGTTATGATCCCTGTGGGTAACCCGACTTGTACGTTTGCCGGCTGTCCTCCCAAGGTTGCAGGCTGATGTCCGGTTTTCTGATTCACAGCTGGAATTGGTTGATCCTGAGGTGTAATAAACAGTGCGGCCGGGTTTATAGTTCCACTCGTTGCCGGTAATCTCGACTGATATCTCTGATTGTGCATCCTGGTCGACTGAACTTGGAGCCGGTTCTCCAATGCTTCCAGCTCGCGCTGGCGCGCTGCTATCCCCTGTCTTTCAGCTTCCATATCTCTCCTCTGCTGATCCAATGCACGGCGGGCCACATCCAGATCCGCAGCGCGTGCCGCCGCGTTTTCCGGGGTTATCACCGTTGCTAGCACCGTAGGATCCAAGATCAGGTTATTGTTGAACAGAGCCGGATTTCGTGGATTCGAGGGCCCTGCTCCTGGCGTTCTGTTCGTCATAAACCCAAACATGTTTCTTTGCAATTCACTTTCCGGGGTATTGCTGGTGACTTAAGCCGACTCTCCGTCGACCCGGGCTATGACCGGGTTTCCATCAACCGGATTTTGTTGCTGAGCCAGCGCTCGCGCCGCTCTGACCGTGGCCGTAGTCACGTCCCCCTGATTAAGATTGGTTGCAGGGGCCGTGTAGACCGCGACCTGGCGCGCGATGCCTGGTGCAGATTCATACTCTTCCTCATCACAACTATCCTCTTCGTACCGATCCTCCAGCAGGTGCAGGATAGACTCGGTATCATCTTCCCTCGTGACCCGGCCACGCGGGGTCCATGCCGGCTCCTCCGGCTGTTCCCTCTTCGTGGTGGGCTCTTCTATCGGATCGATCGTCCCGACCGACTCTTCCCCATCCGACTGAACGCATGTCGCTCCTCCTGACACGGAATCATATTCAACATCATCAGGAATTGAACCGGACGTACGTACCATGCCGACGAAGACGTTGACCCGGCCAATAGTGACGATAGATCCGGCATCCAGCAAATCCGACTCTGGCCCCCAGCCAAAATCGTCCACCATCTTCTCTCCTTCGGGATTGGTGTAGATCTCTCCGATGACGAGGTTTTCATGCTCTCCCGAGCTTCTCCCGTGATGTAAACACCCTTGGACGCAGGCCCCACGGTGGGCGCCAACTGTCGTGGGATAATCACGGCAGACATTATCAGGGGTAACTTATCTTGGGGTAAATCGACTCTGGTGTTTGGGAGAGGGTTTAGCTCAGGAGAAATCATGCTAATAATCGACCTGGTAGCTCTGGCAATCAAGTCGCCGAGTCTCCGATCTAGGGTTACAATCTCAACTCTCGTAGTACCGGGGAACTCGAATATCTGGTAAAAGCTCGTGTTCTTTCTGACCCTAGGAGCCGGTTTATATCTTACCCGGCCCCCTGGCTTCCTATCCAAGGCACACTCGGAGTCCTACCCAGTCACCGCATACAAACCCTAGATTTCCTTATCGTAGCCCACAAGCCGGGTTACGAGGCCTACACTACTTCTTGGGCCTTCTAGAAACTCCTTTTCCTTGAGCCGGGTCTTGCGCGGTCCCCTTTGGGCCGAGTTACACCTTGGCATTGGCCTACCGGGTTATCATCCCTCCATCAGACTCGGCCAGCCGAGATCTAGCAGATGCAGAGTCCAGAGAGCGCTTGTAATCACTCGAGATAGTGATGACGCCGTTAGGACCGGGAAGCTTCATCTTCAGATAGGCCGCATGGGTTGAGGCCATGAACTTGGTGAGTGCAGGCCGGCCGAGTAGAGCATGGTAAGGGATCTGAAGATCAACTACCTCGAACTGCAGGCACTCGGTGCGACAGTTCTCCCTGGTGCTGAAAAGAACATCAATCCAGATGCGGCCAATGGGAGCGCAAGACACTCCCGGCACAATGCCGTGAAAGGTGGTCCGGCTGGGAAGCAGCATGTTCTCGGCAAGGCCGAGCTTCTCCAGAGTATCTCGGTACATGATGTTTATGCTGCTCCCGTTGTTGATCAGCACCTTGCTGAACTTCACATTCTTCTTGGTCCCCAGGAAAGTAGGGTCCACCACCAGAGCATATGTACCCGGGTTGGGCATCATCCTGGGATGATCATCTCTGGACCAAACGATCTCCTGGTCGCACCAGTGCAAGCAATCCGGCACCGCCGTCATCACTCCATTCACCTCCATTGAGCGCCTACACTGTGATTGCTTGTCATCTGACTCAATGGTGAACACCATGTAGATCTCATGATGTTCCTGGTACTGATTCCGGTCTCCACCACCATAATTTCTGTTGTTGTAGTTGCCATTGTTGTTGTTGTTTTTGTTGTTGTTCCGGTTGTTGTTGCGGGTGTAGTAATTGCGGTTGGCTCCCTGAGCCACTTGATTCACATTTTCCCTCCTCGGGTTTTCGGCCAGCCTGGGAGGAGCTGCACGAATAGGCTGCACATTGGAACCAGCTAGCGGAAGAGGAGGAGGAGGGGGTAGTTGGCCAAAGCCTTCACTCTTGATGCGATCCCACCAGCTGCATTGCCGGGTAGTGTGGTTGGCCGGCCTACTCGGATGCCGAGTATGGAAGCTGCAAGACCCATCCTTCATGTTCTCGAAGATAAATCTCAGAGCGGCATCTTCGGCTTCCTGGGCTGCATTGCCCTGCTGGGGAGCATTGTACTGCTTCTTGAAGTTCTGGCCTTGATTCTGGTTTTGCCCGTATTGGGCTCCAGCAGTTTTTTTCCTTTGGCTGCTCCCGGCAGCCGCAGTATCCTGGTTCACAGCATTCACTTGCTTAGAGCCATACCGAGTATCAGGGCGATCATCTCGGCGCTTGTTGCGGAAATCTTGGCGGTCATTTCGCCTAGCACCATCTTGGTTTCTTCTTCTTGGCTCGAAGGCATCGAGCAGAGGCTGAGTAGGGTCACCGAGTGCATACATATCAGCGATCTTGATTGTCTCGGAGAGGGTACTCGGCATCTCCCTCTGCAGTTTTTGCCACAACATGCTGCCATGCCGGTAGCCTTGAGCAAACCAGGCAATCGCCTGTGACTCATTCACACCCTCGCAGGTGTTCCTCAGGGTGCTCCACCGAGTAAGATACTCGCGGTCAGTCTCCTCTTCCCTCTGCTTGCATGTCGGGAGCTGTTGTGGCCTATTCAGCCTCTTGTAGGTGTTGGTGAAGTTGCTGATGAATGCCTCCGAGAAGTCAAACCAGCAATTAATGCGGTCTCGTGGCAAGTTGTTGAGCCAGATCCGGGAAGGGCCCTCCAGCATCTGGGGCACGTATCTCACAGCTCATCTTCTATTGCCGCCAGCAATGTGCATGGCAGTGACGTAGTCATTCAGCCAGTCATCCGGCTTGGTGCTCCCATCATAAGACTTGGTCCCTCTGAACAACTGGAACTTGGGTACATCACGTTCTCCCATGATCCTGAGACCGAAGCAGCTTGGTCCCGGTGGGCCTCTTGCTTCTATCTGCTCAGACCGGTGAATCCGGTCCAGCTTGTATCTTGCGTCACTGGGCTCCAGCACTCGGCCACCCAAACGATCAGTAACATCCCTTGGATCGGCGTACCCGGCTTGCTCCATCGCCGAGTACCCGTCGTCGTAGCGGTCCTGTTGCACCGGACCGGGTTGAGCAACCGGGTTGGCCGCTTCCACCACTGCCTGCGGCTGCACCATTTGTTGAAACGGGTTAGTAGCCTGACGCCGAGATGGACCATCTCGGTTTCCTCCTTGCCCTTCTGGGCGAGCTCTGGTGGCTTGATAGCCAGTACCTGCACCGTTGTGTTTTTGGCCAAGCTGCCGCTCTACAGTGTGCTGTTTTCCGGCGACAGCCGGGTCGTACACCTGCATCTGTTTATTTCTCCCAGAGTTCACACTCTAGGCCCTCTCACCGCCGGTAAGTGGCGATGAGGCATAGTCTACGGATCTTGCCCCATGCGAGTGAACAACATGGGACACACCGGCTCCCGGATTGGCCTGCCGGAAGGCCTCATTCAGCCTGCCAGCTTCCAGAACCAACTCATTGAGCCGATCCTGCTGCCTAGCGCGAGCCTCGCCAGTGAGATTTGGCAACTCGGCCGCGACCGCCTCCGTAGCCCTAAGTGTTTTGGCAGGGGAGCTATATTTCGGTCTGCCAACAATGTTCAAACTAGCTGATCGACTAGCAGCCCTACCATCTCTAGCTAGCTCCGCGCCTAGGTTACGGCGAATAGTTCCTATCTTGCTAGGATGTTTAGAAACATGAGTAAAGTCATGCGCTCTATTGTACTCGTTTTGATCTAGATTAAGCTCAAGCCTAACCTTCTCCAACTCCTGGGCCTCCCGGAGTAGAGCCTGGCGTTGCTGCTCGAGCTGCGCCCTCACCACAACGGGATATGCGTCCGTGGTGAGTGGCATGCCCGGCTGCTCGGTGGCGCCAACGCGAGCAGCTGGTATCACAGTTGACGTGGAAGGATCCACGTAGTCCGGATGGTTCCGGGCATGTCGTAGGGCTTGTGGCTCGTGCGAGCAGCCGGTTCGTCGACGACCTCAGGCGCAGTGGGCGCACCTTTCCCGGCATCGATAGCCGGGGCCGTCATCATCACCTCCACGCTGCCCACAGAGCAGCCGGACGGCTTTCCGCGGACAACAAGCACAACGGGAGGATCATCAGCGACGAGCATCTCCTCCGGGAACTCGCGGATGACGATGGTGGCGACGTACACCAGATGCGCGCCGAAGGAGAGGACAGAGCCGCCTGCAGGCATGGGCCCGCCGCCGAAATCACCGGCGTTGTCAGTGACGAAGTCGAAGGAACCGAATATGTGGACAAGGCCACAAACCACGCGCTCCCCCGACGGAGAAATAGGTCCCGTCCGAATATGAACCCCAGCCAGGGCCGCTGCTGGCCCCACGGTGGGCGCCAACTGTCGTGGTGTGGAGAAGACAGATGCCATAGGATGGCTAAATATTGGGGCCGATGGACGCTGTAGGTATTCGGGGAGGGATCGCGCGCCAAGTAGGCGCGCTCAGAAACACTGCAAACACCACAATCTACCCTGGTTCAGGGCCCTCGTGTGGAGGTAACACCCCTACTCCTGTCTATCTCTCCGTATAATGCTCAACCGAGTAGCGAAGTAACAAACTCTCTCTGGCCTACTCACAACCGAGTAGCCAGCTGTTAGCTCTCTCTCTCTGTGTGCTGCTAAGACTCGCAATAAATGCGCTCGGATCCAACGTCCCTCACGTAGGAGGGGGCTGGCCACCTTATATACTGGTGGCCAGCGAGTAAACTACACTTAAAAGGTACGCGATGCGACAACACCACTGTGACAACGGCGCACGCCTCCGTGTTCCCACTAACGCCGTTGCCGAAAGTCGCCGCGCCGTCCGGCTGACAGGTCTTGTCCACCCTGTCAGCCTCTCAGATTAGGTCACTGACATGTCCTGTCCCCCTGTAGTGACAGGACTTGACAGCTGCCTACCCGTACCGTTCCCACGTCTCTCCGCGGATAATCAGGCGCCTAGTAAGTTGAACTGCACGCCGGTACGGCTGCGGGATACACGGGATCTTCTCCAACGGCTCCATTGACTTTCTGCCCGAGTAGGATAGCCTCCCATCTACCCGGATCACCTGAGCTCTACCCGGTTGATCCAGATCGATACTTGTATCCTCCTCCTGGCCTTCAGTACTGCACACCGAGTAGCGTCTACCGGATACCGGGTACCCGGGTAGCCGCCTACCCGGCAAACCATGCATTGAGCATTGTTTACCACCAGCCTTAACCCTACTCGGGGGCAACCCCCCGACAACAATGGATGGAAGAGCACATAATCTCAGCCTGCGGTCATGGAGCGATCAAAGTTATGTCCCTGGCCAAGGCGTATCACCCGGAACTGAATCCCGATCTTCTGGTTGGAGGTTTTCCTGAATACCGGCCTGATAGGACCAAGTACGAGAGGAAGGATGTTGCCAAGATCGAGAAAGATTGCCGGTTCCAAGCTTGCTCCATTGCCGAAAAATTAAAGCTGAAAGAACTTTTTCCTGATTATCTTTCCTCATGTGATCCCAAGCCGTCTTTCTGGCCTCAAGTTATAACTGTTATTCGCCAAGTTCCACAGAAGAGCCGACTTTCTGTAGCTTCATCCTATGGTGCGCCACAGTCTACCACTCCTTTGGTTTCTGCTTCACCCCGTCCCTTGTATGAACCAGATGATACCAATGGTGCTTTGGCTCAGCTGGAATGGAAATACATTTCCATGGATGAAGTTGAAGAAGAAGAAGAAAATATCCAAGGTGATGATGAAGAGCACCCGGGAGCACAAGACCCGGATTCTGGAGCCGGTTTAGATTCTACAACAGATTGGAAAAACTGTTGTGTAATAAACACTTGGTCAGTTTGATAATAATTCAACCCTGATGGGTTTGTAATAGGATAGACAAACTGCTTTATTTCTAGCTCTATTTTTTGAAACTGCACATGTGCACCGATGATACTTTTGGTGTGTAATAATTCGGCTTTATTGCTAGTTTATGCAAAAACTTCCGGGTTACGTTTATTCGAAAATATTTTGACCTCTTTGTTTGGGAAACAAAAATTTTCTTTTGACTTTTTTGGTTTATCTTTGCTATCTAGCTCAGCCGGTTTGTCGCGTGACTTATTCTAGTGTTCCCAACTGTGGTGAGTTCAGGGTCATAATAACCCGGTTTTGCTGGGTTATAGCATGATTGACCCGCCCAGGTTAAACATCTAGGTCATAAAAATTGCGTGTAACCACTGACTGGCAGGCAAGTACAACCAATATAATTTGGCCTATGCCAGATTCTTGAGATATAAACTATGCTCTAGCATCAGCCCCCAGGTAATCATACAAGAAAACTTAGTTTTTCTGTGACAATGAACAGATTTCTAGAACAAATCCCAATAACTCCGATTTTCCAGGTTTGCCCTTTCTTTTTTATTTCAATGATAACATAGTGATTATAATGATCCTATGTGTAATATGGTCTCAACTGGGCTATGTTCCAAGGCCTTCCAGTTTCTTGCTCACATGTTGATGACTCCCAAGTGCAGGAGATCAATTGTAGTACCTTTCGATAAGTATTTGAGTGTCGAACCCACGAGGAGCTGAAGGTAAGCTATCTATTCTCTAAAGCCCTATAACCCTCTTATATGGCTGTTTATGCAAAGCAATAAGTTTGACTAAAAGGAACTAACTAATTAAAAGCAAGTGACGTGGAGTGTGGTTTGTCTAGTAACTAGTGAAGCAAGTTTAAAAATGCAAGTTTCTAAGCAAGTTTCACAAGTAGCAAGCAGCAAATATCTCAAGTATCTCAAGGGAGCAAGTGTTCTAGCAATATGTGTTTCGTTCGTGTGGTTGTCACAATTACTGAAGCACATGTTTTAGTCTTAGTTGTTTCTTCTAGGAAGGAGCCATGAATAGGTATAGTCAAGTAAATGATCTACAACCCCTTATGATGGATCATGTGGCCAAGTAAATGACTGCACAAGATTGATTAAGACATAAAGTCCCACCATAGCCTTACGTTCTAAGGTCCCCTATATATATCCCCCAATAACTTAACTTTGTGGCTCGGTCTCAGGTTACTGTAACTCCCAAGTCACCACCACTCCATTATGCTACCGGTGATCACCTTACATGCATTCCCCAACATATGCGTGCACTCATATATTGTACATAAAGACAATCATAGAAGATAACAAACTTGTATGCAACCAATCAACGAACTATTTCACCATTGCCAAGAACAATTCACTACTCAAACATAGACGGGGAGACACAATACATCAAGGGAATATAGTATTGCATCATACATCATGTTTGCCAAGAGATTACAGTGGAGAGATGGAGATGATCTTGCTGTAGATGTTGATGATGAACACGCCGGAGGGGGGTGGAGCCCTCCGGGGGTGATCCCGGCGGCGTTTCCCCCCTCCGATCTTCTCCGACGGCAGCCTTCTGTCTCTCTGTTTCGTGGTTTCGTCTCTTGGTGCCCCCTCCTCCTCGAAAAGGCCAAGGGACCCTTTATATAGTCGTTTTTAGGTCACGAGACACTCGGGAGAAGAAAGATCGATGGCATCGGAGCCACGGGGGCAAAAAGGGGGCCTCTCACGCGGCCAAGGAATCTGGCCGCGTGGAGGGTCCTCTTTGCCACCTGGTTGGCCTTCTGGCCCTCTACTTTGGCCCATGGTGTTCGTCTCGAAAATTCTGAACCGTGCTCTTTGGCCTTGCCCTTTTTGGAGTCCCGAAGCTCCCGGAAAGTCTGAAACACTAAAAAGTACGTTTTCTGGAAAAACAGGGTTAGAACCAAAAGAAGGGGGATTGTTTAGAAAATCCCCCAAATCATTATAAAACATGAATATAAGTTGCTAATATGTAGGAAAAACAAGTAATAACATGCAAAGTTCATGTATGCATTTTACATGCATCAACATCCCCAAGCTTAACCCATGCTCGTCCTCGAGTATGAAGGTGATAAAACTAACATGGACTTTGCATATTGAAACAATCATGGGATATCAAGGAGGATTATTCATGCTACATATAATCAAATGATTAATACTAGAAATGAGTAGCAATATACTTCATGTTGTAAGAAATATCAAATATGCAAGCAAAGATGCTTCATGAAAGTTCACAAAGTGTATAATGAAATAAAAGCACTATGGACCAAATGCATACACAAAATGAAAAATAAAATCCTATATTGGTAAAAGAATAGCATAATGGAAAATAGAAAATATGGTGGACACTTTGGAGAAAATTGAGTAGAGGTAAAACATGATCAAGTCTTATTTAGCCTCTAAATTATTCAACTAAAATTACTAATTGAAATGTGGTATCCATGGATCTAGGACTCTCATTGCCCCTTTATCACTAGCATCTTAAATGGTGAATGTTGAAGTAATGTGAATGACAAGGTGGTTGAAAGCCTCATGCCCCGTGAGTGTGAAAACCTACTCCATGATTACTCAACTTAAGATTCCTAAGACTAGTCACAATGGGGAGTATCATATACTAGTATCATGCATATGATACTAGTTTATGTTACCACTTCCACAATGCATAGTAACATATTTGTGGTATCATATACTAGAATATTTATTAGCTTATAGACTCATCTTGCCTTGGAAAGCGTTATGTTACGGTATCTACCTATGATACCACTAACACCTCTCTCCTCATTAAATGAGTGCCACATCATCTTTTTTGCCTATGTGGCACTTATGATACCACCTATGTTACTCCCATTGTGGCTAGTCTAATAAGCTTTGTACAATCATAATAAGTATTAATGACATCATAGAGAACCGCAAAGAGGTACCTCTTGCCCCATGACATGGAAACAAGCCCATGTCACAATGACAATACAAACAAACGGAGTAGACTCATCATCCTTTTTATTTTCATTCAATATTATGCATAGCTTCTTATTTTATTGTAGGATGTGTTGTAGAGTCACTCAAGCTGTAAGTAAATTTCCACCATGATAAAGCATGGCTTGGGTTAGCGGCCCAATGCGTTTCTCTAGTCATATAGATACTTACTCATCAAAACTTACTATTCCTCTATTTCATTTCGGCATGGCAGGAGTCCAAAAACAAAAGTACATGCTATCAACCAAATGTAAATTTTTGTGCAATGTTGAAAGCTTTCCGGTGATACACGTTTATAGCTAGATCACAACCACACACTTGTCAAACGCAAAACTTGTGGCTCCCATTATTGGGTCATGTTCATTAGATGCATAAAAAGTAAAGTGTGCCTTCAAAAGTTCGTGAGAGTCCTATCCCAAGTTCAACCCATGACAATTAATAAAGTGAATATCTTAATTTAGAACATAAATAACACAATAACATGGTGAACATACTCGGAATAGCAATGAAGCTAATGGGAAGATATGGTGGACTCACTGGAAATACTTGGCTAAGGAGTGTTGGAAACAAGTTTTTACTTGTTGGAATTTTTAAATTTTTGGCTAGCAAGAGGGAGATAGTTGACCAGCTACTATGAATGCATATGTCCATAGAACTACTCATTTCATGACAAACTAAATAAACCAGCAATTAACATCAAGGACATGAATAAGAGATAGCTCAAGACAACATTATTGCAAATTTCTACACATAAAAACGCTATAAATCATGCAAACATATGTAGCTCTTCAAATCAACCATGGCATCCCTATTCCAAGTCATAATACTAGAATCCAATACATTCCAACCCCAAACTCCAGTAGCTCAATCTCATATAAAATGATGTGTGTGGTCTTATCAAAACAAAAATAAAAACAAAAACTAGACGCTTCAAGTCTCTACGATAAATGCTTTGCTTAGAAAAACAGAAAGTAGACGTGTGCTAACCAAAAGAGTGTAGCTCCAGTGGGGTGTTCATCACATCCCCAAGCTTATGGCTTTCACCATTCTTGGATGTCTTGAGGCGCAGATCCTCTATTCCCTGTGAAAAAAAAACTTCACAAAACATGTTTCTCCCATTCTTTTTCTGTGGGGTGAGATTAGCAAGGACAAACAAATCACATGCTTGCTGTGCAAAATTCCAAATCAAATGCTCCAGTAGATAGACAATAAGGTTCATTATGTTGTATGTTCACTATCTTTCTTGAAAGAATCATGGAAATTCGATTCCCAAGCCCAAAGAGTGCATAAAACAAAAGAAGGCAGAATCTGTCTAGAAAAGCAACAGCAGCAAAACGAACGTTTTTCCCTAAGCTAGACTCGTCAAAAAATTAAGCCAATTTTTTTTGCTTACATAGGACGAAAAGTTGCAGAACATACTAAAAAATTAGCTCAATCCGACATACCAATAAAAAACGTAAAATTATACGGTGAGAAGACTCGTGCTGAAACAGAAATTTCATGCACTAGGATAGCAACTTATAAGTCCAAATGGGTTTGACTTGACTCTTTATTGAAAACTCAAGAATTAAAACAAAAAAAATTAATCTCTTGAGACAGCAAGAGGACACTAGGAAAATCCAAACAAAAACAACCGGGTTGCCTCCCGTAAAGCGCTTTGTTTGTAGCCATATAGCTAGCTTTACTTACTTAACATCATGATGGTTGGAGTGAGGTGGCTCGACATACCCAAGCTTGGATTATTGTACTTATTTGATACATGTAGGGTGAGCCCAGGGGTACATCCCCAAGCTTGATTGGTTGTCCCTCTTGATCTTTGTTCATCTCACTCAACTCTTCCTCCTGAAAAATTCTTCTTACACAAATCTCAACATAAAACTTGATTAGAGGGGTTAGTGCCTCCATAAATAAAATCCACATAGGTACAACAAAGACACATCATGAGTTGATTCTAAATATTAACTAATGTTACTACAGTTGTGCATTGCTCCTTGATCAAAAGAACCACACAAAACACAAGTAATGAGAGCAATGCAAAATAAAGACATAATCTGCCAAAAACTGAACAGCCCATAAAGAGTGAATTTTTAGAGGCACTTAAGTTGCTCAAATAAGAAAACTTAAAACTAATGAAATATGTAGTGATAACTAAATATTGCTGTCGTAAATTACCAGGTCAAAATTCCACTTCTGTGATTTTAAATATTTTTCGCAGTGAAGTCCAGGAATCTGTTTTCTTGACAGCTAATTACTATTGTTTAATCCTATCTCTCATATAAGATTATTCTTGCCATTTAAGATGAGAAATAAGACAGAAATGTGACGTTACAATAGTGAACTAATATTTTTATTGTTTTTATCTTTGGAAAAAGTTTTAATGATAGAGACTTTGCAATGGTTTCATTGGCATGAACAACACATGTTCAAGGTCGACCCCAACTTCTCCATTACTCATCCTTCTCATTTACTTTCCCAATTTTTTTATAAAATGGAAATCTTAAACTAAATGATACATAACAGTAGGTAAAGGCATTTTACATGTTGTAAAGACATAAATGTGTGCTCAAACCGAATATGAAATTAAAGCATAAGGAACACACCAAAAAAAAATATTAAACAATTTATTTTTAAGTCTAACCCATTTCCTATGCATTGGCATTTTGTAATGAAACAAATAAAATAAGCACATAATAGCAAGCATAGAAAGGTAGATCAAGTGCAACTTCAATACTTTCATCATAAAGAGGGGAAACTTAATATTGTTGAAATATGTGTAACCATGTTTCCCTCTCTCATAATAATTTTCAGTGGCATCATGAATAGATTCAACAATATGAATATCACATAAAACATTCTTATCATGAGCCACATGCATAAAAGAATCACTACACTCCACATAAGTAAAATCCTCATTAGTGATAGTGGGAGTTAAACATTCATAATTTTCATTGCAATCATCATATATAGGAGGCATAGTATCATCAAAGTGAATTTTCTCCTCCAAGCTTGGGGAACTAGAAATATCATGCTCATCAAAACCAACTTCCCCAAGCTTAAAACTTTCCATACAATCAGCAAGTATATCATTTTTATCCTCAATAGTAGGGGGACTAAAAATATCATATTCATCAAGACAAAATTCCCCAAGCTCAAGGTTTTCCTTAGCAATAAAGGTGTTCAAAGATTAGTACTACCACAAATATGATTGTTGTGCAAATAATTTTTCAATTTCTCCTCAAACACTTCATGTCCTAATTCAAGGTAGATATTATACAGTTCTAAAATTGTTTGGTTGTTTTCCATTTTATAATTTTTTTTGTGTTTTAGGTTTATATGTTAGTGTGCAATGCAAACAAGAATAAAAGCTTAGCACAACGCTCCCCGGCAACGGCGCCAGAAAAGTGCTTGATGACTCCCAAGTGCAGGAGATCAATTGTAGTACCTTTCGATAAGTATTTGAGTGTCGAACCCACGAGGAGCTGAAGGTAAGCTATCTATTCTCTAAAGCCCTATAACCCTCTTATATGGATGTTTATGCAAAACAATAAGTTTGACTAAAAGGAACTAACTAATTAAAAGCAAGTGACGTGGAGTGTGGTTTGTCTAGTAACTAGTGAAGCAAGTTTAAAATGCAAGTTTCTAAGCAAGTTTCACAAGTAGCAAGCAGAAAATATCTCAAGTATCTCAAGGGAGAAAGTGTTCTAACAATAGGTGTTTCGTTCGTGTGGTTGTCACAATTAGTGAAGCACATGTTTTAGTCTTAGTTGTTTCTTCTAGGAAGGAGCCATGAATACGTATAGTCAAGAAAATGATCTACAACCCCTTATGATGGATCATGTGGCCAAGTAAATGACTGCACAAGATTGATTAAGACATAAAGTCCCACCATAGCCTTACGTTCTAAGGTCCCCTATATATATCCCCCAATAACTCAACTTTGTGGCTCGGTCTCAGGTTACTTTCACTCCTAAGTCACCACCACTCCATTATGCTACCGGTGATAACCTTACATGCATTCCCCAACATATGCATGCACTCATATATTGTACATAAAAACAGTCATAGAAGATAACAAACTTGTATGCAACCAATCAACGAACTATTTCACCATTGCCAAGAACAATTCACTACTCAAACATAGACGGGGAGACACAATACATCAAGGGAATATAGTATTGCATCATACATCGTGTTTGCCAAGAGATTACAGTGGAGAGATGGAGCTGATCTTGCTGTAGATGTTGATGATGAACACACCGGAGGGGGGTGGAGCCCTCCGGGGGTGATCCCGACGGCGTTTCCCCCCTCCGATCTTCTCCGGCGGCAGCCTTCTGTCTCTCTGTTTTGTGGTTTCGTCTCTCGGTGCCGCGTCCTCCTCGAAAAGGCCAGGGGACCCTTTATATAGTCGTTTTTAGGTCACGAGACACTTGGGAGAAGAAAGATCGACGGCATCGGAGCCACGGGGGCAAAAAGGGGGCCTCTCACGCGGCCAAGGAATCTGGCCGCGTGGAGGGTCCTCTTTGCCACATGGTTGGCCTTTTGGCCCTCTACTTTGACCCATGGTCTTCGTCTCGAAAATTCTGAACCGTGCTCTTTGGCCTTGCCCTTTTTGGAGTCCCGAAGCTCCCGGAAAGTCTGAAACACTAAAAAGTACGTTTTCTGGAAAAACAGGGTTAGAACCAAAAGAAGGGGGATTGTTTAGAAAATCCCCCAAATCATTATAAAACATGAATATAAGTTGCTAATATGTAGGAAAAACAAGTAATAACATGCAAAGTTCATGTATGCATTTTACATGCATCACATGTCCGTGAATTATCAACATCACGCATATCAATGAGGTAATTTGACCCGTTGTGCAGTTTCCTACTAACCACAAACGGTCCTTCCCATGGTGGGCTTAGCTTGTTAATCCCGTTCTTTTTCTGGATCAAGCGTAACACTAAGTCCCCTTCCTGAAACGCAAGTCCTGCTAGTATATGACTGATCGGGATGCTGCGAGTTCGTGTGCTTCTTCCAAAGCACCCAACGAGTCTTGACGGGCTATCTCATTTTGGGTTTCCACATAGGCAGTTACTCTTAGTGAATCGTGACATATATCACTTGGTAAAACTGTCTCAGCTCCGTAAACTAGAAAAAACGGTGTGTAACCTGTTGACCTGTTTGGGGTAGTTCTTATGCCCCACAAGACAACCGTTAACTCTTCAACCCAGCAACATGTGGTTCTCTCCAATGGGAATTGAAGTCTAGGTTTGATACCTTTTAGCAGCTCTTGGTTAGCTCGCTCTGCTTGTTCATTGGATTGTGGATGTGCCACTGTAGCAAGGTCAAGTCTTATATGATTCTGGTCAGAGAACTTTTGCATTGCTCCCTCTGACA
Organism: Alopecurus myosuroides; assembly: GCA_028641055.1. Taxonomy (NCBI): domain Eukaryota; kingdom Viridiplantae; phylum Streptophyta; class Magnoliopsida; order Poales; family Poaceae; genus Alopecurus; species Alopecurus myosuroides. The sequence continues at coordinate 115,114,876 of CM054059.1, read as the reverse complement.
AATTTGTCCCATTGTCTATTATAATGCTATGTGGGTAACCAAATCTGAAAATTAGCCTTTTCAGAAACTTGACAGATGTAACCGCGTCAGATTTACTGATTGGTTCTATTTCTACTCACTTCGTAAATTTGTCAATTGCTACCAATAAGTGAGTCTTTTTATCAGACGATTTTTTAAAGGTCCCACCATGTCTAGTCCCCAGACTGCAAATGGCCAGGTTATGTGAATCATGCACAAATCATGAGCTGGCATATGATCCTGCCTTGCGTACCTCTGACACCATTCACATGTTCGTACTATCTGTTTTGCATCGGCATTTGCAGTAAGCCAGAAAAATCCATGTCTGAAAGATTTATTGACCAAAGACCTGGAACTTGCATGATGACCACAATCTCCTGAGTGGGTTTCGTTCAAAATCTAACACCCTTCTTCCGGAGAGACGCATTGCTGAAAAATTCCAGTTGCACTTCTCTTATGTAACTCACCATTGATGATTGTATATGACTTCGATCGTCTTATAATCTGGCGAGCTATAACCTCATCCTATGGGAGTTCACCCCTCGCGAGATAATCCGGATATGGTTTAGTCTACTATGGAGTTTCATGCAGAGCTGCTACGAGTTCCAATTCAGGATCCGGATTTGCCAGGTCTTCTTCTGCGGGAATCTTGACCGACGGGCTGTGAATTTCATCCAGATAGACGTTGGGTGGAACCTTTTTTTTCTAAGAACCTAGACGAGACAGTGCATCAGCTGCTTCATGCGGACATCGGTCAATATGATCAACTTGATACCCCTGAAAATGTCCTTCTAGTTGGGTAACTGCTCGTCTATAAGCTGCCATAACTGGGTCTTTAGAATCCCAGGTTCATGTGACTTGTTGAGAAACAAGGTCTGAATCTCCCAAACAACGAATCCTGTTTATACTCATTTCTTTTGCAAATCAAAGTCCATGAAGTAAAGCCTCATGCTCTGCTGCATTATTAGTGCATTTAAACAAAATTTGTAGGACATATCGGAATTTATCACCTCTTGGAGACGTCAAGACCACGCCGGCTCATGACCCTTCAAGTTGTCGTGATCCATCAAAATGCGATGTCCAATATTTAGTGTCTGTTTTATCTGGAGTGACCTGTAAATGTGTCCAGTCATTTGTAAACTCGATGATGGCTTGAGACTTGATTGCAGTTCTCGGTTCATATTTGATGTGATATGGCCCCATCTCAATATCCCAGTTCGCAACCCGCCTGGTTGCTTCTCTATTTTGAATAATGTCAGACAAAGGTGCTGAACTGATTACTGTGATGGGGTGCTCCTAAAAACAGTGCTTCAGTTTACGACTAGCCATAAACACTCCAAAGACCAATTTTTGCCAATATCGGTATTGTTGCTTTGACTCTGTCAAGACCTCGCTAACATAGTAAACCGACCTCTGTACGAGACCCTCTTTTCCTTCCAACTTCCGTTCCACAGCCATGGCTGCACTCACGGCCCTATTGTTGGCAGCAATGTATAACAACATAGGCTCTTTTTTCTCAGGTGCTGCTAGTATAGGAGCGTTGGAAAGTTGCTTTTTCAGGGCTTCTAGTTCGTCATCAGCTTCTTGATTCCAAACAAAATTGTCGGTTTTCTTCAAGACCCGGTATAAAGTTATGGCTTTTTCACCAAATCTACTTATAAATCGGCTTAGGGAAGCGACGCAACCTGTCAATTTCTGAACATCCTTTAGGCAAACCGGGGTTTTTCAAGTTATGTATAGCCTGAATTTTTTCCGGGTTTGCTTCAATTCATCTCTCTGAAATAATGAAACCCAATTATTTCCCAGCTGGTACTCCAAAAACACATTTTGTTGGGTTTAGCTTGATCTGGTATCTGTGTAGACTGGCAAATGTTTCCTCTAAGTCTAGGATCGGGGTGTCACCCTTTTGAGACTTGACAACTATGTCATCCACATAAGCGTGCACGTTTCGCTTGATCTGTTTTTCTAAACAATTCTGGATGCACCTTTGATAAGTTGCTCATGCATTTTTTAACCCGAATGGCATTGACGTATATCAAAATGCTCCATAGGGTGTGATGTATGAGGTCTTCTCTTGATCCTCTTCTTTCATTTGATCTGATGATAACCCAAATAATTGTCCACGAAACATAGCAGTTCGCAATCAGCCGTAAGCAGTTCGCAATCAGCCGTAAAGGCTATAATATGATCAATGCGGGGTAAAGTAAACAGATCCTTAGAACATTCTTTGTTCAGGTCTGTGTAGTCTATGCACATTCTCCCGGTCCCGTTTTTCTTTAGGACGAGAACTGGATGGGCTAACCACTTTGGATGTAACACTTCCACTATAAAGCCAGCTGCGAGGAGCTTGGCTATTTCTTCTCTCGTCATTGAAACGACGGAGGAACTGATGAATCGGTTTCAGATTAGTGTCCACATTCAAACTGTGCGCAGCAAGTTCCCTTGGAACACCTGACATGTCAGAAGGTTTCCATGCAAAGATGTCCCAATTCTCACGGAGGAACTTGATGAACGCGCTTTCCTATTTACCAGTCATATGAGCCCCCACGCTGAACTGCTTAGATGAGTCACCTGGGCTGAAATCGACCAGTTTAGTATCTTGAGCAGACTTAAACTTCAATTTGGACTCGGCTGATGGCTTCTTGAGAGAGGTCATATCCTCTGGGTCGACTTGTAGTTTATACAACTTCAATTCCTCATCCACACAACCGGATTCTGCGTAAGTTGCATCACCTTCCTCACACTCCAGAGTTATGTCCCTATCTCTATTGACAGTAATATATCCATGAGGAACTGGCATCTTTAGTTTAAGATAGACATAACAAGGTCTTTCCATAAACTTGGCATAAACCGGTCTCCCAAATAGGGAATTATACGGACTTTTGAACTTGACAACTTTGAGTGCCAACATCTCTGTCGTGTAATTTTCAAATGCTCCAAAAGCAACTTCAAGATATATTTTTCTGATAGGTTGTGCGGACTTACTAGGTATAATTCCATGAAATATGGTTGATGATGGCTGAAGCTATTTTTCTTGCACGTTCATCGTTTTGAAGGTATCATAATAAAGTATATTTATGTTGCTTCCTCCATCCATGAACACCTTTTCTAACTTATATCCTCCAACTTGCGGAGCCACGAACAGAGCTACGCTTCCAGGATTATCAAAACGTGGAGGATGGTCTGCTCGACTCCAGGTTATGGGCTGCTCTGACTAGTTCAACCACCTAGGAACAGGAGGGGCTACTGCATTGACTGCGCGCTTCTGTACCTTTCTCTCTCTCCTGCATGAACTAGTGGTAAATACATGATACTGACCAGAAATCAATTGATTCGGATTGGTTGGAAACCCATAATTTCCTCCTTGGTGACTGCCAACCGGGTTATTTCCATGGTTACCCTTACCATGATGACCAAGATTGTTCCCAGGTCCGGAATTTTCTGTTCCTGGGTGTGCACCTCCAATGTTACCTAGGTTGCCACCTCTGTTGTTTCCTGGTCCGTAGTTATTGTTTCCACTAGGTCTGAAACCCTGCATTATGAAACAATTTTCCCAAGAGTGATTTGCTGCCTTTCCATTTTTGCTGTGACGAGGGCATGGTCCCTTTAAAGCCTGTTGTGCCTGCACAAAACTGTTTGGTCAAAAAAATTGATTTCCTCTGAAATTATTACCCTGTCGTTGGTTCCTATAACCTGTATTTGTATTTGCCACCAAATCTAAGGTTCCTTCCCCGTTTTTGCGCCTGTTATTATTCTGGTTCTGGGAATTTCCGTTACTTTGATACGGGTTCTGAATACCCTTGGTCCGAGTATTATTCCCTTTTGCGGACTTCTCATCATATGAGTCCGCATCCTTTGTTTTGTCAGATTCTACATACTTGGTCATAGCATCCATCAGCTCACTCATATCGCTTACGTACCGCTTGATACGTCTCAGCGTATGTTTCAATGGATCAAATCTGCGGTTTCTCTCAAGGGCTATGACTGCTTGCTGGGTTGTGAGTCCGACGGATGAATGAATGATTTCCGCAACGCACCGTGACCAATGTTGGGCAGACTCCCCTCCCTTCTGAACACAATTTTTCAAGTCTGTAATAGTCATTGGACGTTTACATGTTCCTTGAATTTTTTTATGAACTGATCTTTCAGCTCTTGCCAGCTATTGATCGAATTTGCGGGCAAGTTTTTCAACCAGGACTTCGCAGGTCCTTCTAACATCACACTTAGGTATCGTGCGCACACTACATCACTTACTTCGAGTATCTCCGTCGCCATCTCATAACCTTCTATCCAATCCGCAGGTTCCATGTCTAGGGTATAATTTACAACTCTTCGAGGTCCTTTAAAGTCAGCTGTTATTCTTTCGTTCCTAATTGAAGGCCTCAGACACTAAATTCCGATCCTGCGTGACCCGGCCGGAGTTGGGTTCAAGGCTTGATTTGGAACTCGAACCTGAACATGACCCAGATTTCTATTTTTTGGTTCCACGACTCTATGTGTTGGAGATATGCCCGAGAGGCAATCATAGAGATGATGATATATCTATGTATCCATGATTTGTAATAATGTTCCTTGAATAATATCTTTGTATTTATTGGCAAGTATGTGACTTGTTTGTGAAACTCTTTACTTACATGGTTATTCTAAATATGTCCCTAGTCGGAGTTCATGTGAGGACACACCTAAACATTAGACTAGCACATGTATTGGTTGATGGCTATGTTTCGCAAGTCATAGACATGGTGATGTCAAACTAATAATGTGAACTCATGTTACGAACATGGTGTTGGACTGACCCAGCTTGAGACATTACAACAATGCTAATAGTTCCCTCTCTACACGTTGTGCTTGCTTTGTCCTTAGACCTGAGATTGTCGTATGTTCTTGAGATATGAATCGACCTACTTTGGGGCTATCAAACGCTACATCGTGACAGAGTAGTTATAAACGTAGCTTTCGGGTTTTTCATGAAGCATGCTGCAAGGCATGGTCAGTCAAGATGGGATTTGCCCCTCTCTTCACTAGAGAGAGATATTTCTCTGGGCCCCTCGAGTAATCGGATCCAGAAATGCATGGACATGCTGAATAAGGTTAATAGTTAACTTAGAAAGAGATTCCGATTCACAAGATCGAGAAAGAGTGATCAGCTAAGAGCATGATCAAATATCGTGAGGCAAAAGGAATAGCATAAACATGTGATGGTTCGTCCGACGTGATTTTTATGCACGTTTGGGAGTTGGCACATTTTGCTAGAAGCCGCTACCAACTATTGGCCGAGTAGGTGTACTCGTGTCATGTCTAAACGTGCGTGAACCTATAGGGTCGCACACTTAAGGCAAAAGAAGCAGAATTCGGATTGGATCCGAAATGGGATGGAAATGGACTCTAGAGTGGGCTGTTTTAGTGGCAGCCCATTATGGGGACGTCTATATAAAGAAGAGGAGGTTGTGTGTTTTAGGGTTGCTAATTCCGCACCACATTCCACCGCAGCCATCGTCTCTTCACGCCCCTTCCGCCCACGCGGACCTAGCAGTTCGGCGAGCGGTGCTTCCACACCGCACGTGTGGATACCGATAGAGGTGCTGCATCTGTAGCACTTGGACGAGCCGCCAAGAGGAGCTGTTCGTGGGAGCGACGGGATCCGAAGGATTCGTACGACTACCCCACCCCGACCCGCTTCACCGAGATTGGCACAGCGCGTCTAGTGGTAATTTTGTGATCTATATCTTGCAGCAGATCTTGGTTGACGCAGTAGAAATTTTGATTTGTGCTAGTGTAGCCTACCCCGTTTTCCTTCACTATGTCCCATGTTTATAACTCCAGGCGCATGTGATACAGTCTACCTGGGTAGGATAGGCTGTTGCCGGTTTGCGTTGCTGGAGCCAGCCGGAACAGGTGAATTTCCATGGTGACTTCTTGGCAATGAGTTCCTGTTGTCATAGGAAGTTCAATGGATCTTCTCCTGGTTACTATAATTCATCTGCTGGACCACTATTGTTTGCAACATCTCGATTCCTATAAAATTATTTGGGTCGAATGGAATTCGAGCCATACTATTCGTGGCCGCCCAAATATTATCCATCGGGTTATTGAAATGACCTTCTGGTGTAGACGAGAGCAGGGTTTGGGCTACCGTGCAGCTGAATAGATGGTTGGAAACGTACTGGCTGAGTCAGGACAAGAAAAGTTGGTGGATTTATTGGATGAACTGGACCGACCGGGTTTGGCATATCTGGTGTCCCAGCTGGAGGCGAGAATAATTTCTAAAGATTGGTTGGTCCCAAGCCTACACCAAATTCATTATTCAACCGGGCATGATGGCGCATGTTCTGTATCGAGGCTAGCTCCCTTTGTCGGAAATTCAATGAATCCCTTCTCATTCCAAACACGATGCTTCCTCCAAGACGTCCGTCCGCGCTTTATTTATGCATGTTACCTCCGTTTCGATCTCCTGACGGGCGTGAGTCAATTCCTGTCGAAGTCTTTCGATCTCCACGTTACGCTCACCAAGTTCTCATGTGTAATTGGTGTAGCGAAGATCTCGTTCAGCGAGTCCATTGTTGCTATCAGTTCAGGCCTTGGGTTATACGGCGCCGGTTTTGTTAAATCAATCACCGGCTCTGCAGGCTCAGAGCTCGCTGGCCTAGGTCCCGTTGGAGGAGATTCCCCTGGTCCAACGGGCGCAGAACCTGAAACTCCCGGGTCTACGAGGACCAGGTTTGAAGTTGAAACTGTATTCGTAATCAAATTTCTACTGGCATCATACCTGGGTTCCATTGGTCGTGCTGGTCCAGCCATGTAGACAGTTGCATGATGAACCGTTTCCATGAGGCTTTGCAAATCTGGTTCGAGTCTTCCACTCAGCCGATCTTCAAAAAGTTGGTGGATAGAGCATGTATCATCATGGTCATCATTGTTCCCAACTTAGGATTCTTCATAAGAGTATATGATCGTCGCTCCTCCAGAAAGTGAATCCGACTCTTGCTTTGGATCCGGGCCGGTTCCTCCTACGAAACCGACGAAGAGGTGGATCCCACCGAAGGGAACGCGAAACCCTGGTTCCACGAAAGTGGACTCTGGACCCCACGTATCGTGGTTATAGTAGTTCCCACGCCGGCTCCTCCTGAGCCGACCTATTGCGAGCTTCTCGATCCTAGGTAAGGCTCCTTCCGAAAAGATGACAGCTTGCGCGAGCTCGCCCCACGGTGGGCACCAACTGTCGCGGGGTTTTCACGGCAAGTGTCCTCATCTGAGAACTAGATTGTGAGGATATTGCTACTGAGAGAAGCTTTGAAAGGGTTAGGGCGGAAACGAGAGACGCGAGTTTACCCAGGTTCGGTCCCTCTATTGATGGTAAAACCTACTCCTGCTTTCTTACTATGGGGAAACAAGGTCTCGATTAAAAAAGGAGATTCTGGCTCTCGATGTCTTGAGCTACCTTGCTATTGACTTGGAACTTTTTCTTCTACGTTCCAGAGCCTCTCCTTATATAGTGGACGAGTTTCCCGGGTTACAAGGGGATCCATGTTACACCCGTCGTCGGAGTCCTAGCCTGCTCTAGTCCCTGGACGTTCCGTCTGGTTTACTCCATGACCCGGACATCCCCCATCCATCCTTGGGACGCTCCGCCAGTCTTGGGCCTCTGTGTCTTCTAACCCGGACTATGGGCCGGGTCGTCTCCCCTTTCCGGGTTACGTCTAACATAACCCGGGTCTTCAACTGCTAGCTGGCTACCTCCTGGCTAGCTTCTCTCGGTATAAATCGGATTGAATGGTATGAACCGGCTAGAGTATGTTCCGGTTCATGTGGTTGGTAGGTAAGGCTCCCCCTTACCCATTCCCCCAACAGTACTTCTTTTATGGTTGATGAGATATGTACATATTCCATAAATATGTTAATAACAATTATTATGTCATTTCCCACTTGTGGGGTTTGAGTTAATACTTGTTTGTATCACGTGTGTTCTATTTAACCTTTTTTATTTACTTGTGAAGGTGCACTTAACAGTTATGAGATAATTTGTAAAGATGTTGTGTGAATGGTTAATAACTTAGAGAGTTCATGTTTAGAGGACATAATATCTCTACAGATGAGATGATTCAATTGTGCATTACTAGCTTGTGGAAGTGTGATCATCATCTATGTGATTTGGATTCTCACCCATCTTTGAGTTCTAGATACCTAGATGAATTCTCCCAAGTCACTATTATACTTGAGGTTAGGCTTGTTGAGAGTTAGTGTTTGGGCATAACAAATGGTTTGTTATAAGATATTTGTTATAAATATCACTCCAAATGTACTCTTGATCAGATGATCTAAACCTATTTCATCCTGTCAAGTGAAACATTGGTCACTTTGCTTCGTTTAAACTTTCGCGCCAAAATTTACCATATTTTTAGATGCATGCTATGCAAATGCACATATAATATTTAGATCCTTATAACTTCCCAAACACTGGGATGTTACAGTATCTCCCCCTTAACAAGAACTTCATCCCGAAGTTCAACCTCTCTCACGTAAAGATAGGTAGAGAGAACTTCTGTAGACCATTGAATCTTCACAGTTATTTTCTTGTGTTGACCTTGGCATGTGTAGACTCTTGTCTTGATTGTTTACCTTCCAATGTCTTGCATGTTGATCTAATACTATACCTGTTATTATGACAACTCTGTTTTTTCAGTATACCTACCTAATGGTTTCACGAAGAACACGTGGTATTTCCACCATATAGTGGATACCAAGTTTTTATCTCACTGAACAGTTATGGTTTCCTACCTCTAACAACTTCTGAAGAACATTTGGTACATCCACCATGTAATGAACAACCAATAAGATTCTTCTGGTACACTGGATATTGTCTATGGTTAGGATTCCATTTGGTCTAGTGGTCTCAAGAGAAAGACTTCTCAAAGAAACTTGTACAACGTAGTGTACATTAACTTAGACTCATCTAATTAGTAAAAATATCTTCGAGTTTTCTCGAGTTTTAAATTTTTCCTACAGGTGACTATAACCTATTCCACTGGTGACTTCCTAGGGTCCTTCTATATCTTTGGGTTTGAACTTCTATGGGTGACTCTATAAGTTGACATACTGGTCTTCTACATATTTCTTCTCGGATATAGCTACTCATGTGATTTTCTTCGTATCACTTGTGGTAGATCTCCATGTGTTGATGAAATAAGTCACCAACTCCAACCAAGATGTGGAACGTGTTCCATTCCCATCAGTTTCTTCATTGACTTCTTCCTTCTTGACTTTCTGGTCTTCCAGAGCTTGTGTGGTTGTATCAATCTGCTGATAACTCAGACCGCTCTCATACTAATCCTATACCCTCTAGACCAGTAACATCAAGAAAGAACTTAGTGTTTGGACATGCATTTGCACATCAAGTTCCAACTTCATGTACAGATCTAGTCAATCAAAGATCCAAATAAGATCCAATAAATCCCAAATGCACGTATATATCACTCATGCATCAAAAGCCTGTAAAATGGTAGTACTATGAGTAAAAACATCTCAAGTACCAAGGATCATAATGCTATACACTATAAGTAGGTATATATTACCTTATAATCCTATTCTACACAACCACTCTTTGCCTCGGTAATTACTCCACCTGCATGCCTTACTGTGATGGAATAAACTAAGACAAAAGGATCCTATGGTAGTTGTTGTCTAACTTGGTTCCATATAGGACTAAGTACCATGTCAATTGAAGTACTTCATCTTCATTATGATAATCTTATCATGGCATATATTTATACTTCATGTTGTTGATTGCATCGTAGCAGTAGTAATGTAGCTTCCATCAATGCTCGTGCCTTCTCCTAATTCTGTATTATACTACTATTATAATTCACCAATAGACTTGATAACCAAGGATATGGTGTATACACCATAGTAACCATGGGTTAATGAATCTTCATGATTCTCAAACATCCCTAATTGTTAACTCCTATACTTATTCTATACCATGTTCTACTCCATCCTATACATTCATAGAACGGGGTAATCATCGCTTTGACTTAAGCATCTCTGACTATGTCACAACTCTTTTTCGCAATAAAACCAATATATGGTAGACTTATGTCTATTCATACCTAGGTATTAAGAAATAGATAAGTAGATTACTCAAGTTGAGTAAGAACATTGTATACAAATACGATCGTGTCATTCTGAAGTTAATGATCATCATAGTTGTAGGAAATGTGGTTCAGATAAGAATGATTCCTATAGTCTTTACCAACCTACACATCTCCTAAAAGGTTTTAAACCTAAGGTCGCTTTGCTTTGATACCAGCTGCGGCGACCCATCACACCACTGTATGTGTAGTGCGCAAGTCGTTGACCTAATACTCATAGAAGGACTTATTCGTGAATATTACATCTCTCGGACTTGTACAACAGAAATATAGCAGGTCCAATCAAAGCTATAGGATACAAACTTGTTTATTACAAAATCTCGAGAGTCTCTTTGATGAATCAAGAAGATCTCATGCAAATGAAAACATCATAAGAAGCAATTCGAAGCTCCAAACTAGAGAATAACTCTAGCTCCGAACATAATCCACTACAGCTGATGTCAGCCCTAATCTATGGCTTGTGAGAATCTAATTCCAAGAATGGACTCCACGTACACCTTTATAGATTCTCCTCCACCGGCGCTGTTGATGGTGATGCTTCGCCGGCTAAGTATTATACGACTTCTCCTAGCTTCAGTAGCTAACGATGGCTTCTGGATGAATATCTCCATTTAGCCTTCAACTCTAAGCAGGGGGTCAAACGGGAACGAATGAGTAACGAGCGTTACTCAACAAGTTCATGATATAGAGTGGGTAGTATGATGCACTATCTACAGTTTTAGACTCGAAAGAGTCATAGGCTAATGCAAGGGTTTTTAAAATCTTTCTTCAAGAGGTTGCTTTTAATTTGGAAGACTATGCCCGCCAGACCTTCACACGACTAGAACTTCATGGAGTTGTCCTTTTCTGCGGCGTTCACAGCTCCTTCCCGGAACAAGGGGTAACATGCCACATCCTTTTACACTCTACAGAGGTGCGTTACTTTACCCATAGGCGATCAAGACCATGTTGCACAACCAGGCTCGAGATCCTGTCCACACCCACATAGGTGTGGGGCCCGGTTGTTGATCCAAGTCAAACCATGCTTCTCCACACAACGCATGCCCACCCATTTCTGCCACACGGGTTCAACCCCTGATTCCACCCCTCACGATGGATATCTAGGCACCCCGGGAAGACCATCATAGACACCAGAGTCCGTGGGAATTAAGGGATCCTACCCATGTGCATTTAGTATCGCAAGACCTACAGCAAACAGCTCTGGCAGCCCGTTGACATGCAAACGAGAAAAGATCACAGCTGGCTTACTCTCCTCAACAAGACCCATGTTTAACGCGGTATTTACAGCGCAAGAATCCTGACGGCATTTTTGTTAATTCCTAGGTAATACTTTCCTATGCAGATGGAACCTTCCTTTGACCTATTCGTCTTACCATGGTCCCATCTGCCCACCAAACATAACACTACCACTCGGGTAGTCATTGAATTAGTCATATTATTATAAAAATACGATCATGCATTCTTTTGAGAATAGGTGGTAATACGATAGGTTATTTTTTCAAATAGTTTGTGAGGAAGTACTTCAAAGGATATGAGCAAGTGATGAACTTGCCTGAGATTGAAATAACAATAATAATCCATGTCTTCGGGGTTCGAGGGTTGCGTGCAAATCTCGAGATCTGAAAGATAGCAAAGTAGTCCCGGTAAGGACTACAGAAAACACTAGCAAGATGATACATGCATAGTAATGAGATGTATTGCGAAATACCGTGGAAAACACCCCAGCTTACAGGTGTAAGCTATGATTGATACGATACTAAGATCACATTTATTTTAGGTGAGTTGTTTCATTAATTGTGGTGATGTCGTTATTACTTCTTTTAGACTTACATGTGTTTCACTTTTATTTATCAATTCAATGGTTATTATGTTTAAGTAGATTTACGTGTTTCTTGGTTAGGCAACAAGACGATACCACGCGGAAAACAACTATTGAAAAGATAACAAACATATTTTCTTTTATGTTCAAAACGTGTAGAGCTGATGCCAAAGAGTTTAATTGAAAATGAGTAACTAATACAACTAACTCTATCATCACATAATTTGCTAATGACTTGGGATGATAGGTTTAGTAGGTGTGAAAACATGAGATTTTTATTAATAAGGAAAATAATATTGTGGTAGTTATTTCTAGTTATAATTGAACATGATAGAATTTCATTATACTTTTAGAAACAATTTTATAAGTTAAACAAAATGTCTTTTGTTTTACATATTTGTATTGGAAATGTTTTTCTCTTCAATTTGATATAACATTTAAAGTTTTCTAAAAAGATTTGAACAAGTTATTAATTTATTAATTTTAAATGAATTAAATGACTAGGCAAAATATTGCACACATGAAAACTTGTTCAAATGACTTTGAAAATATCATAGATGGGTTGCATTTGTCGTTTTGAGCAGTTTGGTATATAAATTGTACTTTTCTGTTTTTTTAGTTTTTATTATTTTTCTCAATTTTTAAATGAATTAACTTAAATTTAAATAACATTCAAATTTAAACTTTGCCAAAAACATTTGAAAATTTTATAACCAAATAAATTTTATTTTTCTGATTAATTTGGTATATTATTTATATTTTTCTGATTTATAAAATTAAAGTGATTGAATTAATAAGATTTTATCAATTTCTGCCAATTTTAAATTGACACGTGGGTCCCACCTGTCATATTCGATTTAAATAAAAAAATTAAAAGAAAATAAAAATAAAAGGGATCATGATGTCATGATGACGTCATGACTGTGTCATTAGAGGAGGGGATTTCCTCTGTTGATCTCAAATCCCGCGTTTGGCTTCGAATTAGACTGATTATTTGGTACTCGGAGGTAGAGGTGATCATGAGGAACCAAGAGGTGGTGGTGGTGTGGGCATATGACCACCGGAACATCACCGGCGGCGAGATTCCGCAGCGGCAACAGCGACTCCCGTCAATATCTATGGAATAGGGCGCAATAAAATGGGAAAATATATGGTGAAGATGAGTAGGCTCACCTAGAACACGAAGAGACTGTCGGTATGGAACGAGGTGGCTCAATGGCGACAAATTCGTCTGTGGCGTCCGTTTGCCCGCCGTGGAGAAGAAACCCCGATTCCGGCTGTTCCTAGCATTCCAGCAAACGTGACTCGATGAGGTTATAGAGGAGGTCGAGGTGGTTCTCAGAGTGGCTCAATTCCTCCCGGGATGGCCGGAGACGACGGCGGCGAGCGGCGGCAGTGAGTGGCTAGGGTTAGGGTTTGGGTTCGGTATAGAGAGAGAGAGCGCATAGGAGAGAGAGAGGGGTGAAGAGGGGCACGCCGTTCATCATATCTTATCCGCGAGGGAGGAGGCGAGAAGGAGTTGGTGGTGCTATAACCGTGGCGTCGACAAGATCTCCTCTGCCTTCTGGCAAAAGAAGAAGAAGAAGAAAGAAATAAAATTTCTAGATAACCCCCTATTTTTTTGTAAATTGCACTCTAGTCCTTCTGTTACTAAACTGGTAATAAAACCTTGTTTTTTGGGCCTTTATGTGAACTTACAAATTATTAAAAATAAGATTTTAATTCCTCGTCAAAAACTCTATCTCACCATGTTCTGGGTTTTCAATTTTGAGCAAGATTTGTATTTTTAACTTGGTTTCTCAATTTAAGTGATTTTTGTTGTTTCTCTTCAATTAATTTATTAAAAGGCTTTAGAATCATTCTAGGCATAATTATCATGAGAACACACATCACACATATGTGTACCAAAGTGATGTGTCATACTTGGACAATTTTAGCTATAAGTTTTTTTTAAGAAACAATTGTTAAACTTCTTAGTAGTGTTGTTTATGCATTGTAAATAAAATCACCAGCTATGGAATTTGATTCCATGTCATGCCAAATTCTTTAATTAAAAAATGGACTTCTTTTATTTTATGATACTATGTAATTTTCATAATTTGAACCCTAAGAAATTTTGGTTCACATTTTACTTAGGTTTGTGTAATACATGTTTGTTGTTTCCAGTACTTGATAAAGTGGAAAACATGAGTGGCTTAGGCTCACACTGATTCCCAATATCAAGAGACTATATGTTTGTTTTCCAACCTTGTTTTACAAGTAGGGATATTATCAAATGTTTGTTTTAGAAACATGTAATCATTTATATGTTGGTGTATGGATGAATTCTAGTTATCATCCATTTGTCTTATGGATGAGAAGTAGGTAGTTTAGCATGTTTCCATCTACCTCAACATAGCACAAGACATTTGAATGTATTGGCTTGCTATTATTTCTTACTTGATACTTGATTCCATCAAACATATTATTATGAGTTCCTCACCTCTGGTGAGCTTGACAGAGGTTATAGGTTCTCTAATATTACCTAATGATTCACTGGATAATTTCTTATGCTCCATTACTGAGGCAGTGTTGCTTCTTGTGGTCTTCTGTTGCCTGATGTACTCGTCTCTAGTTCCCACTAGTCTTCAAATACTCCTTTTGTTACTTGCAAGTAATATCATCTCTTGGATTCCAACTTCAAGTGTCTCACCCTTGTGGTGAAGACAACCAATTACTCCAAGCAAATATTTTACTTAGATGATTATAAAAGAATGTGATTTTATTTTATGACATCAAGTTGCCATATGCATATAAGAAGAATTTGTTAACAAGTGGGCAAAACTTGCCTCCAAATTACTAATCATATACAATTGTCTGAGGTGTACCAGGTTATCTCACCTTCTGTTTGTTTGTGTATGACACTTAATTGTTCGAGGATACAAAAGTGGTCTGTTAACAAGGTGTACATGCTTGTTACCAAACTACTTCTATATAACACTAACATTGCAATATCACACTATTTCTTGAGGAATTAATAAGTTCAAATTAAAATATAAGAGTTCCAAATACTCTTATGGTAGATTGTAATAACACTTCTAGAACACTCTAAAGAATCCTTATGAAGATATTCTTGTGGTAGTTCCTCTTTTCTTGTGGGCTGCTTCTCCTGTAGAATGACTTCGAGAAGATTGGGAAACAAGAAAATAAGATACTCTAGACAAAGTAGAAAGATCTAGATTAAGAGTTGGTTCAGGATTTTTTTCTCCTTCAATATACTTGTCATTTTGTTTCCATAAGACATGTTCTTATTTCATGCATAATTAGTTCTATTTAGCTATCAATTCAATTCCTCTAATAGAGGTTATAACTTGTTGTTATTCATTGCTTGTATCCAGAGATATGTTAGTTGTGGAATTGTTGAATTTGAATAGAAGTGCGGAATGCTTATGGAATCATGACTTAATACTAAGTTAATCAAATGGTTCATTGATGTGTTGATATTTCATATGATTACTTGTTTAATATGATTGAAACAATCAGCATGTGAAGGTTATTGGGGTTTAATGATTTAAATCAGAGTTGTTAGTTGGTTACTCAGAGTGTCATGTTGTTATTTTATATTCTTCATTTGTATTCTTTGTCATGCATAATGTAGACATAATTTTGGGAAGATCATATGTAATGATCAAGGTTTAACAATAGTTTAAGAAGATTTATCTCTTCTTTTAGGTACTTATTTTATGGTTGATGAGATATGTACATATTCCAAAAATATGTTAATAACAATTATTATGTCATTTCCCACTTGCGGGGTTTGAGTTAATACTTGTTTATATCACTTGTGTTCTATTGAACCTTTGTTATTTACTTGTGAAGGTGCGCTTAACAGTTATGAGATAATTTATAAAGATATTATGTGAATGGCTGATAACTTAGAGAGTTCATGTTTGGAGGACATAATATCTCTACAAATGAGATGATTCAATTGTGCATTACTAGCTTGTGGAAGTGTGATCATCAGTTATGTGATTTGGATTCTCACCCATCTTTGAGTTCTAGATACCTAGATGAATTCTCCCAAGTCACTATTAGACTTGAGGTTAGGATTGTTGAGAGTTAGTGTGATGGGGGGATGCTAACCCGGTATGTCAAGATCCGAGGAATAACCCGGCCCAGAGACAGTGAGCAGGATACGACTAGGGATAAAGATGTTCGTGGAGGCCCAAGTTCGTGGGCCTAGTGACCCGGATTGTGGGTGTTGTAAAGGAAAGTTAAGGTTAGCATGCCGTGTCTGGGTAGGACCCGGGCGTGCCTTGTAAAGTAAGTTAGGGGGTACGGGAGTTATATAAACCGACCCCCGGGTATAGTTTGAGACAGAGATTCGAGAACCTTAGCAATATCGAGTGGTATCGAGTATCCAGTGTAAACCCTAATCGTGTTACTGTATCGAGAATAGAGATCCGGCGACTTCGATTGCCGGCTGTCATATCAAGTTGTATCATGTCTTCCTTCGAGCTGAACCCTCTCCCGAACGCCTGTGTCGACTTGCCCCAAGATCAGTTACCCCTGGTAACATCTGCCGTGATTATCCCACGACAGTTGGCGCCCACCGTGGGGCCTGCGTCCAAAGGTGTCTACATCACGGGAGAAGCTCGGAAGGGCATGGAGGATCTTGTCATTGGCGAAATCTACATCGACCACGAAGAAGAAAAGTTGGTAGACGATCCCGGCTGGGGGCCAGAACCGGATCACCTCGAGTCCGGATTTGTATTGACGATCGGCCGGATCAATATCTTCGTCGACACGGTACGAACGGCTAACTTAAAAGGACAATATCATGTGCATACTACAGGAACTTCTAGCAGGAACAAAGAGACATCAAAGCAAGCGGCAAATTCGGTTTCATCAGCCGCGCCGGGATACCTTAGATGGGCAGAACAAGAGATAACGTGGAGTAGAAGAGATCATCCGGAAAAGGTGGAGCGTCCAGGAGTCTTGGCGTTGGTGGTCGCTCCACAGGTTAATGGTTACGAGCTGAAGAAGGTCCTGATGGACGGTGGAAGTAGCATCAACATCCTTTATTGGGAGACCTTCTTACGGATGAGTCTCAAAGAGTCCCAACTGCAGAAAAGTTCAACAATCTTTCACGGGATCGTACCGGGTCACTCGGCGAGCCCCGAGGGAAGGATCACCTTGGAAGTTGCTTTTGGGGAATCGACGGATAATTATCGAGTGGAGTGGCTCACGTTCGAGGTGGTCAAGTTGCGCAGCCCTTACCACGCGCTGTTGGGGAGACCGGCTTACGCCCAATTCATGGCTAGGCCGTGCTACGTGTATTTGCAGCTGAAAATCCCGGGTCCTAAACGGACCATCACTATACATGGGAACCGGGATATAGCGGCCGAGTGCGACGAAGGAGATTCAGTTATGGCCGAGCAGGCATGCCGGAAGGAAGAACTCGAATATTACCGATCTCAAGTAAACCCGGACGATAGAACAGCCTTGAAAAAACCGAATACTGAGGATGAGAGAGCAAAATTCAAGGCAGCGCAAGACACCAAGAGGATAGATTTTGTCGAAGGGGATTCTACTAAGCAGTTTACCATAGGGTCCAATCTGGGAAAAGAGCAGGAGGGAGCACTCGTGGAGTTCATTCGCTCGAATGCAGATGTGTTTGCCTGGACATCCAGCGACATGCCGGGTATCCCTACCGAATTGGCTGAGCACAGTTTGCATGTGGATCCCAAGTCCAGGCCCGTGAAACAAGGCTTGAGGAAAATGAATGAGGAAAGAAGGAAAGCTATAGGCGAAGAGATCGCTCGGCTACTGGCAGCCGGCTTTATCATGGAAGTATTTCACCCGGACTGGTTGGCTAACCCGGTTCTGGTGATGAAAAAGACCAACGAGTGGAGGATGTGCATTGACTTCACTAGTCTTAACAAGCATTGCCCAAAGGATCCGTTCGCGCTCCCAAGGATAGATCAGATTATAGACGCGGTAGCGGGAAGCGATCTGTTATGCTTCCTGGATGCATATTCCGGGTATCATCAGATTAAGCTCAAAAGGGAGGATTGGGAGAAAACATCATTCATAACCCCGTTTGGGGCCTTTTGTTATAAAACTATGACATTTGGGCTGAAGAACGCTGGCGCAACTTACCAACGGTGTATTCAAAAGTGCTTCGAGGACCAAATCGGACGTAACGTCCATGCTTACGTGGATGACGTGGTCATCAAGACCAGGAAGGCGGAGACATTTATCGATGATCTAAAGGAGACATTCAAAAACCTGAGGAGGTACCAGATGAAGCTTAATCCAACGAAGTGCGTGTTCGGAGTTCCGGCTGGGAAATTACTCGGCTTCATAGTTTCCGAGAGAGGAATTGAGGCAAATCCAGATAAAATCAAGGCAATCCAGAGTTTGAAAAAGCCGGAGAACTTGAAGCATGTTCAAAAGCTCACGGGCTGTGTAGCAGCCTTGAGTCGGTTCATATCTAGACTCGGAGAAAAAGCAATACCCTTGTATCGGCTCTTGCGAAAATCGGATAAATTCGTATGGGACGAAGAGGCAGATGAAGCGTTTGAAGCACTAAAGAAGCAATTATCTGAAGCACCAGTACTAGCGGCGCCGGGTCCTAAAGAGCCTATGTTGCTATACGTGGCAGCTGGCCCCCGAGCCGTTAGCGCAGTGGTTGTCGTGGAACGCAAAGAGGACGGGAAAGGTTACCCGGTTCAGAGGCCGGTTTATTACGTCAGTGAAGTATTATCAGAAGCAAAGCAGCGCTATCCACATTGGCAAAAGTTGGTGTTCGGAGTCTTCATGGCCAGCAGGAAGTTGAAGCCGTATTTCCAAGAACATCCTATAACGGTGGTCAGCTCAATACCAATGTCGGATATTATCAGAAACTCGGACGCGACGGGAAGAATAGCCAAGTGGGCAATAGAGATGGGAGATTATCACATAAACTACGAACCCAGGTCAGCAATCAAGTCCCAGGCTTTAATTGATTTCGTTAACGACTGGACACATACAGGTATGGCTACCACAGTTCCAAAATCCGAGTCATGGACCATGCACTTCGATGGGTCAAAGCAATATGAGGGATCAGGAGCTGGAGTAGTGCTGACATCGCCCAAGGGAGACAAATTGAGTTACGTACTGCAAATTCACTTCGATTGCTCAAACAACGTGGCCGAGTATGAGGCCCTGTTGCATGGTTTAAAGGTAGCCAAGGAAATGAATATTAAAAGGATACGATGCTTCGGAGATTCGGATCTTGTGGTGCAACAGGTATCGGGAACTTGGGAAAGAAAGGATGCAACTATGGCAGCATATCGCAGGGAGGTCGACAGGGTTGCCGGGTGCTTTTCCGGGTATGAGGTGGAGCACATAGACAGAAGAAAAAACGAGGCAGCAGACGCACTCGCCAGACTCGGCTCGCGTAGAGAGCCGGTTCCACCTAATGTGTTCCTGGACGAGTTGTGGCGACCATCAGTTAAAACCGAGTCCGAGGAAGAACTGGCAAATCAAGACCCGGATTTGGAGTACGTGGCCGCAGTACACGCCATCCCCGAGTGGACAGAGCCATACCTGGCCTACCTATCACGGGGCGAGTTACCAGAACAGGAGGTATTAGCAAGGCAAATTCTGAGGCGAGCAAAAGGGTATTCTATCATCAATGGAGAATTATACAAGAGAAGCGCAACAGGAGTCTTCTTGCGCTGTGTAGCGCCAGAAGAAGGCCGACAGATCCTCAAGGAAATACACGAAGGCGACTGTGGGCATCATGCATCTACAAGGTCTCTGGTGGCTAAAGCTTATCGACACGGATTTTTCTGGCTTACAGCTCTAGCAGATGCAGAACGTTTGGTAGCAAGATGTGACGGATGTCAAAGGTACGCTCGCCAAACACACGTACCGGCTATGGAATTAAGGACCATCCCATTAACTTGGCCGTTCGCCGTCTGGGGTATGGACATGGTTGGTCCCTTCCATATGTCACCATGCAAGAAGACACATCTTTTGGTGGCTATTGATAAGTTTACCAAGTGGGTCGAGGTTATGCCAGTTACTAATTGCGAAGCGGCTACAGCAGTCAAGTTCCTGAAAAGGATTATCTACCGGTTTGGGTATCCCCACAGCATAATCACCGACAACGGAACTAACATGTCTCTCGGCGAGATGGAGAAATTCTGTGGCAACAATGGCATCCGGCTTGATGTTGCATCAGTGGCTCACCCGCAGGCCAATGGGCAAGTGGAAAGAGCAAACCAAGAATTGCTTCGTGGGTTAAAACCACGGTTGCGAGTCCCCTGTGTTAGGGCTGCTGGCGCATGGGCCGAAGAACTACCTTCTGTGGTTTGGGGTATCAACACTACACCTAACAGGTCTACCCAGATGACCCCCTTCTTCATGGTCTATGGTGCGGAAGCAGTGTTACCAAGTGATATTATTCACGATTCGCCCAGAGTATCAGCTTACGTCGAAGTGGAGAACGAAAAAACCCGGCAGGACGCCGTAGATATGTTAGAAGAACAAAGAGAACAAGCCCTGGAAAGATCAGCCATATATCAGCAAGATCTACGGAGGTATCATAGCCGGCGTGTGAAGACACGGGTATTCCAGGAAGGAGATTTGGTCCTGCGTATGGTACAGTCAAATGAAGGAAAACACAAATTATCACCACCATGGGAAGGACCATTTATCATAAGCCGGAGCCTACATAACGGATCATATTATTTGATAGATGCAAGGGAAGAGTCGGCTACAGTCAATGACACCGCGCACACCACTTCATCTATGCAAGAAAGAGATAGACCATGGAACGTGGCTCAGCTGCGTCCGTATTATACTTAGTAAAGACTATATTGGCAAGTGGAATTGCACGATGTAATAGGCAGCAGGTTTTCTGGCGTACTCTTTTCCTATCCAGGGCACCTTTGGGGACTGGACGGGTTTTTAATGAGGCGGCTTGCTGACCTACATTTTTCATATCAAGTAAAGAGATGGTTATCAAGAAAAGAGATGGTTGTTATCAGTTTTTCATATCAAGTAAAGAGATGGTTATCAAGAAAAGAGATGGTTGTTATCAGGTTATGTATTCTCAGTACGATGCGTATATCTAGGTCTTGGGGGCTGATCGCGTAAATAGCACAGTTACAAACTCAAAGACCCGGCCATGATGCCTATGAGTTATAAGGGCCGATTACTCGCAAACGAGTACGGCTACAATCTTATAACCGGACAAAGAAGTCCAAATTTCTTGGCTACTCTTACTTAAGCTCGATGTGACTCGCATTAAAGTGGCATGATTTGTTCGCTTACGATGGCAGTTAGTCATGAAACCCGATGGGGATTGGCTGGCTACGTCTTCGTATTGATGTAACAACATGGTATCCACGCGAAAGCCGGCTTACAGTACAAGACAGTCAAAAGGGTCATCTAAACCACAAGTTATGCAGAGTATAAGGCTGAATAGCTGGAAACTCAATGACTATTAAGCATAACTTCAAATCCGATGTGAAACAACTCATGGATCTTTGTGAAAATAGCAATAAGTATTTTGTTGCCTTTTCAAGATCAAGTGTCTTAGGCTCGGCAATCCGGGCCCGGTAGCTTGCAATCTTGAAAAGAGCTGGCTTACTTGTATAGTTGCAAAAATCCAAATATCCGAGTCTTGGGGGCTTGGGGACTTCGAAGCAAAATCCGCTTGTCAATACCCATGAGACCCGGAAATTGAGTTTTCACAAAAGGAGAAATAAATAAAACCAGATATCGAGAACAGATGAGCTTAAACTTACAAAGGTTGGAACATGCATCGAGTATATCAAGGCCTTAGTGTGCATTACAAAATACTGGTGAAAAAATATCAAAGGTGCACAGGCGCACCGCCTAAAAAATGACTGTTTTAAGAAGAGGCATCGGAAACCATATATCACTCGGCGCTCATCTTGGCCTTACCCTTGCCATCATTGGTGGCAGCAGCAACACCCGGATCGGTGGCGCCAGCTCCCGCAGGAGGCGGAACGACTGATGTTGAGGCAGCAGGAGCAGAGCCGGCTTCAGCTTGTTTCTTGGCAGCCTCCGCCCTTATCGCAGCAGCCTCCTCCTTCCACCGAGCCATCATGTCATATGGTTCGGGAAGATCTGACTTAATTGCCACACCAGCAGCATCATAAGCAGGGACAAGGGTATTGACGTCCAGTTCATCAGCGATCACGCTAGCCGGGTAACGGACCTCTTTCTGCACAGCCTGAAAATCCTCCCGCGAGAATTTTGAACCATCAAGCTTGAATTCGGGGAAGCCGCCCATGAGCTTTGCCAGATCGAGCTTGGGGAAGTAAGCCTTGGCGAGTGATAGCCCCCGGGTCATCCCAACCCGGCAGGACGAGCGCTTCCAGTGCCAAATCCACTCAGGAATCGTGGAAAAGGCGTCCAGCATCCTCTTCAGGTCAACATGTCCTCTGCCTGGCCACCGTAACTCTTCCAAAATCCATCTGGTTCCGGCACACAGTTGCCGGATAACATTCTTCATGGTCTTTAGCTTGGCAATATCATCCTCATCCGGCATGGTTTCATCCGGGCCTGGAGTAAAATGAGTATATCAGCTAAGCATTTTTTGCTGTGGGTCAAAAGGATAAACCCGGAGAAGGAAGCATACCAAGCAAAGAACGATAGGTATCAGAAATTTCGACAGAAAGGCTTGTCAGGTCGTCTTCGGCTCGGTGAGCCCTTCTTCGGTACTTCTTCATTAATTGCCTATTCCTTCTGGCTTCAGTCTCGGCCGCTTCGCGTAAAGATATTTCTTTTTCAATGAGCTTGGTGGCGTCTGCAAGTTTCTCCTCATATTGAGTCACGAAAGACTGCATGGATGTTAAAAAGTGTTAGTCGGATAGAAGAGCACGGTTATCAGTCAATGGTATAATAAAGTCCCGAGCAAGTCATGAATGAACTCAATCGGAACTTGGGGACTGGACAAAGGTACAAGCAACATTAGTTCAACTTACCTCATGTTTGGTTATTAAGGCTCCCAGGATGTTTTCCTCGTTAGCTCGTAAGGTGCGCAGGGTTTCCAGCATCTGGGCAAACGTTAACTCATCGGAATGAGTCCGGGAAGAGCCGGCAGCTTGGTCATCAGGCAGGGGGGTTTTCCTCGCATTTGGAGTGGAGACCCGGACAGTCTGGGTGTCCGGGTTGGGAGGGCTCATCTTCGTATCTAGAATTTCTATCTCTTCGTCTACTGGTTCCGATAAGGAAGGAGACCCGACGGTTTGGGAAAGTGGATTGTTCAGAGGGCCTTGTTCCCGGTTAGTGGCTGCATCACCTCCAGTTGCGGCGTCTGCGTCGTCAGTCGGCTTCTCCACCTGAGTGTTAGCCGTTTCTGTGTTTTCCGGGTCACTGACGGTGACCTGAGCACTGAAAGAAAGATGAAAAAAGGCAGTTATTGATGATGACGGTGGCTCGGATGAAAGTTCGCTAGAGGCAAAAAGAAATAGTAAGGCAAAGACTTACCCGGCATTTACGGTGTAATCCGATGGGAGCTCGCCACTTGAAGTAGATGAGGTATTCGCAGGAACCACTAATGGAACCCGGAATTGCCCGGCACGTGGGTGGTTAGGAGAAGGGTGGTGCTGAGGAGAGTTGGAAGAACGAGATGGAGGAGCACTGCCACGAGGGACTAAAGGGGCGGAGATGCCCGGGTTAAGGGGATCTTCACCCGGGGAGCTCCGAGTTACCCTGCGCTTGGCGGGGAAAGGTTCCTTCAAGCACGGCGAATTTGATAATCGATGGTTAAGTCTTCGCATGGCGTCAAAGGAGTAAGATTCGGAAGATAGTGAGGAAAAAGGAACCTTGGATACTGTCCCCCTGCTTTTCCTCTTGGCCCCGGCAGTTGCCTCTGGGTCAGACTCGGTTCTCTCCGGGTCATCCTCGTTGTTTCCACCTTCGTCCTCCAGCCCTGCGAGCCAGATGTGTATTCATTGGGAAAAAGACAGGCGAAAGGAAAGTAATACAAGCAAAAGTATGTGGATCCTGGGTGAGTACCTTCGCTGTCGTCAGTCGTCTCGTCCTCCTCTTCCGGGTCTCTGGAGGGGGGAGCGGGTCCACTCTCCAGAAGGGGTCATCAGCCTAAGGTAAAAAGATAAAGTTAATGTTTAGAAGCAGTATCGAGTTGAAATATGGAGACAAGTTATGAGTACCGGGTATTACCGTTGGAGCTGGATTTTCCCGAGTAAACGGAGGTAACCCGGAGATGCCCTTTATCACATCCAGCTTCTCTGCCAAGAGGCTCTTGATGGTCTTGATAGTGTCACCAGTCGCAAAGCTTTTGGAGGAATAGCGAAGTGCATCTGTAGTGTGACCCGAGTACTCGCACATCAATTTGGTGCGGATGGAATTAGGTTGGATTCGGAAGTCGACCCATGTCTTTATCAAATTGAGCCCTAGGAGGCCTTGGGCCGAGAGAATGGCTATTTTGGCTAGTGCAGGAAGGATTGCTTCCCTGTCCGAGTCTGGTGCGAAGGCACTGAAAGACTCGGAGGGTTTGAGGGGGGTCTCTGAGTAACCCGGCAGCTTCTTCTCGCTGTCGGGGGAGGTATCGCGACAGTAAAAAAAGGATAACTGCCAATGTTTGGCACAGGATTGCAGATTGAGGGTTGGCATTAAAGAATTCCTACGGCGTTGGATGGATACCCCGCCGCAAGTGAGAAGCGCCCCGTCGCCGCTTTCGCGGCACGGTTTGCATTGGAATAACTCAGTGAAAAGAGTCAGGTTTGGTGGCATGCACAAATACGATTCAGATAGAACTATGAAGTGGGTGATGTTCAACATAGAGTTAGGCCCTATGTCGAACACCCGGAGTCCGTAGTGATCTAAGACCTCCCTAAAGAAAGGGTGACCCGGAGGGCGAAATCCTCGGGTCACGTGCTCTACAAAGCAGATCACCTCGTCTTCTGCGGGTGTGGGATGAGTTTCGTTACCTGGCACCCTCCAGTGGATGTCTTTCTGAGAGGGGAGGGTGCCTAACTCGGTTAGTTCGTCCAATTTGGCCTTAGTGGTTGTGGAGCGCCCCCAATTGGCGGATATGGCTTGGGTGGTCCTTGCTTGAGCCGGATGTTTTCCTTGTCGCTTGGGAGCCATGGGGTCAGCCTGCGAAACACAAAAAGAAAAAGATGTATGAAATAAGACCCGGGAAAGTTGAAATATCCGAGTATAAGGTATCAAGAAGGTACGAAGTTGAGAACTGTCCGGGTATTGAGCACACTTGTGGAAATTGTTGGTCACTTACGGAGGAAAAGGTATTTGGGGATGACGGATGGTTGCCCATATTTATACCGCAAATGAAATAGCTGGAAAAGGAGGGTTTTTCCGGGTGTTAATGCAATAAGCGGAAAACAGCGGAGGAGCGGATCTAGATGGAAAGGTTCGCGGATGGCTTTTAAGTAAAATTGGTGATCAGTAATGGTTGGGGGATCATTTGTGACTATCAGGCAGGCAATTAAAGGGGTTGGCGAGCATTGAATCGATCTAATCTGGTGAAATCGGACAAGAAACTCGCGGGATGACCTAGATCTGATATTGGATGGATTAAAAGCTGCGGGGCTGAATTAATTGGTTGCAAAGAGCTTACCGAGAAGATTGGGGCTTAATGTGATGGCGACGAGCGGTGCGGCTCGAATGGGAGGAATGGAGGTACAAAGGTGGCGCTTGACGGCGGTGCGAGGCGATTCAAGGGTAGGCGCGGCCGCTGTTAATCTCGCGTCAGTAACAGGCGCGAGTTCTTCACGATGGTGCTGCGAAGGTGCTAGGAGCAATGAGGGAGAGGAGACGTTGCGGCGTGGTGATGGGCTTAGGGTTACCCTCTAAGCGCTATTTATAAGGCAAGGGGGAGCTTATCTTAACGGCTAGGAGCCGGGAACCGCGGGGTCATGGTTATCCACGAAGATTTCGCAAGATGTGCGTTAAGTGTTGGGCAAGGCATCGTGACAGAGGAAGGAAAGGGTTCGTCCGTAATGACAGGACTGGTTATCAAGCATGAGATCTTGTCATTCCTTATTGTGGTTTGGACTTAGGAATTTGGACCCAAGCATATGGAAGAAAGGTCCGGGTTACTGTATGGCCACCATGGAGTGAGGCCTAGCTGAATATCGCGATATCTTAACTCAGTTTTCGTACGCCCGTATGATCGGTATCTTTGCAGGGAATAGCAAGCGCTTCAAGGAGATCTGTGAAGCCCAAGCTATTCTGGGGACTACTGATGGGGGGATGCTAACCCGGTATGTCAAGATCCGAGGAATAACCCGGCCCAGAGACAGTGAGCAGGATACGGCTAGGGATAAAGATGTTCGTGGAGGCCCAAGTTCGTGGGCCTAGTGACCCGGATTGTGGGTGTTGTAAAGGAAAGTTAAGGTTAGCATGCCGTGTCTGGGTAGGAACCGGGCGTGCCTTGTAAAGTAAGTTAGGGGGTACGGGAGTTATATAAACCGACCCCCGGGTATAGTTTGAGACAGAGATTCGAGAACCTTAGCAATATCGAGTGGTATCGAGTATCCAGTGTAAACCCTAATCGTGTTACTGTATCGAGAATAGAGATCCGGCGACTTCGATTGCCGGCTGTCATATCAAGTTGTATCATGTCTTCCTTTGAGCTAAACCCTCTCCCGAACGCCTGTGTCGACTTGCCCCAAGATCAGTTACCCCTGGTAACATCTGCCGTGATTATCCCACGACATAGTGTTTGGTCATAACCAATTATGGTTTGTGTAATCAAATGATTTGGTCTGTAAGATATTTGTTATAAAGATCACTCCAAATGTACTCTCGATCAGATGATCTAAACCTATTTCATCCTGTCAAGTGAAACATTGGTCACTTTGCTTCGTTTAAACTTTCGCGCCAAAATTTCCCATGTTTTTTTATGCATGCTATGCAAATGCACATATAATATTTAGATCCTTATAACTTCACAAACACTGGGATGTTACACTGTGGCCCCCCTCCTGGTCTGCTCCGGACTCCGTGTACGTGACAGAGAAATAAGACCCTGGGTTTTCGTTTCGTCCAATTTCGAGAATATTTCTATAACAATTTTTCTGAAACCAAAAACAAAGAAAACACGAACTGGCGTTGTGTCATCTTGTTAATAGGTTGGTCTCAGGAATTCCATAAAAATGATGTAAAGTATATAGAAAACATGTAGCAATTGGCATGAAAACAACATGGAACATCAGGAATTATAGATACATTTGAGACGTATCACACCACTCTCGTCATTTTCTGACGGCGGGTCGTGCCACTGACGCGCCGCCTGCTGGGTGAACGTGACCAAGGAGGTATGGAGGTTGCGTGTCATGGTGGTGTTGAGGGGGAGATTACGGCGAAGGAAGACTACGGCGATGGTGTGAAGTGTCCATGGAGAGAGAGGAACTTTTATAGCCGGGAGGAAGCATCGGGAAGCAGGGCGGGTGAACACGCGTCACATCGGAGTAAATGGCGGTGACACGTTCCCTCCGTGCTGGCCCTGGCGTCGCTTGGAGAGCCGGGAAGGCTGAATCCGACGTGAATGTTATGTGTGTGGGAGAGGGGTGCCGCCATCCGGTCGCCCGGTTGTGTCTCGTCCCGTCCCCTCGATTGGTCGCGTCTCGTCGCCATTACGCGGGTTGAGAGACCTCCTGCACAAGGCCTTAAACCGTCCTCGGCGAGCCTTGGGTCTACTATCGGGTGGCCTGCCAGGACAACCCCCAGGAAGGCTCCAAGTTTGGCGGGTCTCCTCGGGGTGCCCGATAGAAATTTGATGTGTTGGGCCCTTTGGAGGGGGGGTCCGCGGTGGTAGATTTGTCTGTCTAGACCCCAATGTTCCATTGGTGGCCGTTTCGGAGTGCCGGTGGAGGTGCTCTGATATATACTTCCTATAACATTTGTCAAAGTGCCAATCTAGTGATATGCACAGGACTTGTAAACCGGACCAGAGGGAGTGTCTCTCTGTGTTGGCGACAATGGTTATTCTGGAACATGAATCAAATGGTGAAAAGTTTATTTTGTGAAACACCTTATTCACTACCAAGATGGCGATAAGGACACAAAAGACCTAACACAATGGAAACTAAGCATGCACTTTAAGGTTGATCTGCATTGTCCCTCTCCTTTACGTGGTGGATTGCATATCGATGGCAGAGGGTTGGGTTGAACATACTACATGGTGAGTCCTTCCCTCCAAATATTATGTTATAACTCGCTATTAGTTTGTCCAGTAAGAGCAAATGACATGCTATGGGTGTTGAAGTGGCCCATTCTTAGTTGTGTGTTCGTTCACTTGGCCCCACTTTGACGTTGCACTATGCCACTATTGTAGTTGTTCTTTTTTCTGTAAAATAGGTCAAACATTTCAAATGTGAATTAATTAGCACAAAATGCATAGTATATGCCCTATATTTTGGAATAAGTGTAGAGAAAGTAGGTATAGTTTTCTCTTACATGTGCGTGATTTTTTTGTTTTTGAAATTTACATAGTTGGATTTTTTCTCGAAATGGGGTAAAGCATCAGCTTATGCATCGATTAATGCACATGACTTTTTATTGCAGAGTTTATGGAGGTATCATCTTATTACAACCAACCGTCGCACATGGTTGATACATGTATCAACCATTTAAAAAATGACAGCATAACCGAACTAGTCATTCCATAATCGGCTAATATGTTGCCAGGAAGCCCGGCGGTAAATATCTTGAGCGAGCATCAGGAGCCAGGAGCATCCGGTAACCATACAACATCGTCGGTCCCACCAGGAGTAGCAAAAGCCAAAGCTGAATCCAATGGACGGCCATAGAGATAACATGCAAAACATGGAAATTTCTCAACCGATTAAAGAAAATATTATTTATGCAATTCCACACATATCTCAAACTCTAATTCGAATTCTAGCCTTGGTCTTTTTGTCCAGACCATTCAACCAACTATCAAACATATTTGATATGTTGGTTGGTGGTGGTATGTCATATGCGCTAAACACCGCACGCCAAACACGTTTAGCAAAAGGACAAGAAATAAACAAATGTTCAATAGTCTCATCTGAGTCACAAAAACAACATTTGGTACAATCCTGCCATTTCCGTTTAACCAGGCTATCCTTTGTGAAAAATACTTTGTTTTTCAGTAACCACATGAAAACTTTGATTTTAAGAGAGATTTTTAGCTTCCAAATATATTTTCAAATATACCTTGTATGTCCATTTATCAAGTCCTCATACATGGAGTTGACAGTAAATATCCGTTATGAGTTGATTTCCACACAAAAGAATCAGGCTCTTCTGGTAAACTGATCTCCATGAGTCACTGACATAGATGAGACCAAGAGTCCCAGAGACCACCAGTTAATGTCCTCCTAAAACTCATATCAATCGGAGGTGCATTTTATAAAACATCATGAAAAAAGCATTCTTCTTTCGAGCGATGTTATATAATGATGGATACTGGGTTTTTAATGGTTTATCTCCTAACCCGAAATCTTCCCAGAAGTTAATGGTTGTTCCATCCCCTAATTTGCCAAAAAAAAACTCGACTGGAAAAGTCTTCTTTAACTCTCATGAGCCCTTTCTAAAAAGGAGAATAGTTGGTCTAGCTACCTTCTGAGATAAAGGCGTATTACTGAGTAGTGAGATAGTTATTATGTAGCAGCTCATGCCACGCACCTTTCTCGTTTTGAACAACCATTTGCTAAGGAGGTTCTCTTTTTTTAACTCTGAAACCTCAATACCTAAACCTCTTAATCTTTGGGTCTACAAATAATTTTTCATTTGGTCAACCTATATTTACGCTTATTTTCATCACTTTGCCAAAAGAAGCGTGATCTAGAATATTCCAATATTTTTCTTACCCCGTTAGGTATCTCAAGAAAGGATGACATAAACATACATAGACTTGTTAACGGTGAGTTAATTAAAACAAACCGATCCCCGTAGGCTAATAACTTGTCTTGCCAAAAACTCGGCTTACATTTAAAGCGCGTCTCAACTGGATACCATTCATCATTGCAAAGACATTGTGATGAATCGGTACCCCCAAGATATTTAAAGGGTAACGAATCAGACTCACGGCCAAACATTTGCATGTACTTGTTCTTATTACCCTTTGCTTTTTCAAAACAGAAAATTTCACTCTTATAGAAATTGAATTTTAGAAACGGCAACTGTTTGAGGACGCATAAAATAAGTTTCATATTTATCGCTTTTGCAAAATCATGTTCTATAAAAAGAATTGGATGGTGCTTCCGTTTACGCCCGTTCAATTTTCTTGATAATCGGTGTGCACAAGCTGGTCAATTCCATTCTCTCTTTTTTTTATGATGAAAACTCACCGAAAACATGCGTGGAGGAGCAGTCGGCTAATGATGATCATAGTTAATCCCCGTTATTATCGGGGAAGGCTTCGTCGTGATATGGACACGACTCATCAATCAATCACGTACTGTGTCAAACCGAAACGTTGTCATCACGAGGCGCTGAAAAACTTGTCCATTTCCTCTGGCCGAATTGTTCGCTCGTCGAGTTAATTTACTCGGTGAACAAACGCGGGATCCTCAACCACGACTGTGGAAGGTGCGCATGCTTGCCCCGAGCTCCAGAGACGGCACGGAGCGCGCTCACACTCGCCGGATTTTTTTAAAATAAATAATACACTTGTCTCGAAACAGGATTTCGCCCCGCTTAACCAGGCTATCCTTTGTGAAAAAGACTTTGTTTTTCAGTAACCACATGAAAACTTTGATTTTAAGAGAGATTTTTAGCTTCCAAATATATTTTCAAATATACCTTGTATGTCCATTTATCAAGTCCTCATACATGGAGTTGACAGTAAATATCCGTTATGAGTTGATTTCCACACAAAAGAATCAGGCTCTTCTGGTAAACTGATCTCCATGAGTCACTGACATAGATGAGACCAAGAGTCCCAGAGACCACCAGTTAATGTCCTCCTAAAACTCATATCAATCGGAGGTGCATTTTATAAAACATCATGAAAAAAGCATTCTTCTTTCGAGCGATGTTATATAATGATGGATACTGGGTTTTTAATGGTTTATCTCCTAACCCGAAATCTTCCCAGAAGTTAATGGTTGTTCCATCCCCTAATTTGCCAAAAAAAAAACTCGACTGGAAAAGTCTTCTTTAACTCTCATGAGCCCTTTCTAAAAAGGAGAATAGTTGGTCTAGCTACCTTCTGAGATAAAGGCGTATTACTGAGTAGTGAGATAGTTATTATGTAGCAGCTCATGCCACGCACCTTTCTCGTTTTGAACAACCATTTGCTAAGGAGGTTCTCTTTTTTTAACTCTGAAACCTCAATACCTAAACCTCTTAATCTTTGGGTCTACAAATAATTTTTCATTTGGTCAACCTATATTTACGCTTATTTTCATCACTTTGCCAAAAGAAGCGTGATCTAGAATATTCCAATATTTTTCTTACCCCTTTAGGTATCTCAAGAAAGGATGACATAAACATACATAGACTTGTTAACGGTGAGTTAATTAAAACAAACCGATCCCCGTAGGCTAATAACTTGTCTTGCCAAAAACTCGGCTTACATTTAAAGCGCGTCTCAACTGGATACCATTCATCATTGCAAAGACATTGTGATGAATCGGTACCCCCAAGATATTTAAAGGGTAACGAATCAGACTCACGGCCAAACATTTGCATGTACTTGTTCTTATTACCCTTTGCTTTTTCAAAACAGAAAATTTCACTCTTATAGAAATTGAATTTTAGAAACGGCAACTGTTTGAGGACGCATAAAATAAGTTTCATATTTATCGCTTTTGCAAAATCATGTTCTATAAAAAGAATTGGATGGTGCTTCCGTTTACGCCCGTTCAATTTTCTTGATAATCGGTGTGCACAAGCTGGTCAATTCCATTCTCTCTTTTTTTTATGATGAAAACTCACCGAAAACATGCGTGGAGGAGCAGTCGGCTAATGATGATCATAGTTAATCCCCGTTATTATCGGGGAAGGCTTCGTCGTGATATGGACACGACTCATCAATCAATCACGTACTGTGTCAAACCGAAACGTTGTCATCACGAGGCGCTGAAAAACTTGTCCATTTCCTCTGGCCGAATTGTTCGCTCGTCGAGTTAATTTACTCGGTGAACAAACGCGGGATCCTCAACCACGACTGTGGAAGGTGCGCATGCTTGCCCCGAGCTCCAGAGACGGCACGGAGCGCGCTCACACTCGCCGGATTTTTTTAAAATAAATAATACACTTGTCTCGAAACAGGATTTCGCCCCGCTTTACAAATAAAGCCTAACGGCCAAACCGATACAAACTGACGAGGGGTAACCCTTACAAGGCAGATCAAAAATAGGAAAAAGAAAAAACAAGAAGAGCCAAATTTGCCACCAAGGTCAGCTCAAAAAAAAAAACTTGCCACCGAGGTTACCGGAGCGAGCTCGAAGCCCGGGGCTCCACGACAATGCCCTCAAGAGGGTAACGGCTTATAACGTCGTCGTCGTCGAGATCAACTGGTCAAGGGTTTTTACCCGGAGCCCTAACGCGACGAAGGTAATCACAACAGCACCCCCAGGAGGATAACGATACCCTCAGGCATCGCCGCTGGCGCTGGAGCGCAGAGCTTTCGCTCGAAAAAACCTACGTGCAACGTCCGGAAAATCGAAACGCCCGCCAACCCCGAGAATGGCCTCCCAAACACGATATGTGAGTTGCTGCCATCAACACCAGGAACCCTCGCTGCCCGCTCCTCGCCATCCACATGGCCAAGGGAAAAGATCATCACCACTCCACGACCTCAACCCCGCGGAGATGGAAGCACATCACCGTGAGGCCAATGAATCGGGTGAGGTAGAAGGCAACCAATTCAATCCCTTGTGTCCGGTGTCAGCAGCCAATCGGAGGCGATCCGCCGACCTCCAGCGTCAAAGACGGTCGCCGACCGGACGCAGCAGCAGGGCCTGTGAGGCCCAAGATGAGCCAGATCGAAGATCCGGCCAGATCAGGCCCAACTAGCCCAGCCGCCGCGCTGCAGCGCCAAGGCCGCCGTCACCATCCACCTTACAGGTCCACCGTCAGCCCTATTGTCACCACCCTCGATGGGCAAGCCTTGTCTGTCGAAAGGACCAACACCATGGGAGCCTACGACTGCACGGGAGCTTGGAGCAAGCTTGGGTTGCAAAGAGGAGCTCCAAAATTTGGACCTGATCGCCCATACCCGACGGAGAGCCGCCATGCCTCCCAGCCACCGCGCCCAAAGGAAAGGCCGCACCATTACGGCCGGAAGCGCCCTCCGTCGCAGCTCCAGCCCCACCGACGGAGCCGAATGGCCCAGATCGGGCCTGCCCTAGCGCCCGGCACGGCGGCCAACCCGCGCATCGCGACGCCGACGCACGGCGAGCTGGCCAGCCCCGAAGCCAGACATCCGCTGCCGTACCACCTCGCCCCCTGGGAAGAAGCCCAGAATCCCACAGCGCACCGCCGCCTGCCACCCTGCCCCGCACAGGGAGGAAAAACGCCGGGTAGAAGAGGGCCGCCGCCGCCAGCACCGCCCAGGAGTTTTGCCGGCGGCGGCGACAGGGGAGACGGGAGGAGAGGACCGGAGTCGGGGGAAGCTAGGGTTCGCCCCGAGTCGTCCGCCGGGGTGGGGGGAGCGGGGCGACCAGGACGTCGGTTTCGGCTTCTTTCAGCACAAGTGTGTTCTTCAGATTGTAAGATTGAGTTGCCAAATAATACACTTGTTAATATTAATTCACATAATAATACATGTTTTTAAATATTTTCATAAAGAGAGAATAATCACGGTGGGGGACCGCGACTGGGATAATCGCGGTGAGGTACTACGACTGGGACTTAATCGCATTACGTGTCGTGCTCCTAGTGGCCAGAATAACTGCACGAGTCCACCACGACGATTAGCCCCCGTCGCAGTGCCTTACCGCGATTAGTCCTGGTCGCAGTCATGGAATGCTATTATTTATGAAAATGATTAAAATCGTATATTATTTCACGAATTACTAATAAAAACTGTATTATTTTAAAAAAAAATAGCCCGAATGTGACCACCCGGACCCGCGTTTCCCTTTTGGATGACGCAGGCGGGCAGAACGTACTACTACTACGTACATGCACGGCGGCGACTCGGCGCTCACCGGACCCGTCGCCATCATCGATCGACCGCGGATCCGTCCGTACCGCGGCTTGTCGTCCTGTCCGCATGGGAACGCTCGCGCACCCAGGGTCAGGCGGCGACCGGCGACTTCCATCTCTGCGCGCGCTACGACTCTCCTGGCACTTGGCACGCCTCGTCCAAACACAACACATGGGCGTGCCGTCGTATTTAACGCTACAGCCGGGCTTACATTTCTTGAATATGGTTTGCCTTCTCTGGGTTACTTTGACCGCATATGTCCGGAGCATTGTTTTTCTTCTGTTTATCATATTCAATTTGATACTTCATGATATTTTTGTCCATGTTTACTCCGTGCTCCGTATGGGAGGCTTTCGTTCCAAGATTGCATTCATGTGTGGTGTCTTGGGACTATGAGTAGGCACCGAATGGTACACGCATGCATGATTTGAACTTTGACGGCTTGATGGACCGGCCTAAACCCAATTAATCCCTAATTTATCACCAAAAGAATTTGAAAAACTCATAGCGTACGGTGCAAGTGGGACTAAAAGAGAGCACGCCAGGTGCAATGAAAGCGCAAACCGGCCTGGCCCACATGCGCCCTTTACGTTGGCACCTTTGTGAAAGACCTTTATGACTTTTTTTCACCAAAAACTGGGCATCACACGGACCAACAGATACCAAGTGATGCTCAACCGTCTAACAAACCAGAGAACGGGAAATAAAGTACAAGAGAAGCCACACCTTCGAGAAAAACTCGAGACTGGTTTCTTTTGAAACCGCCGAACAACACCGCCTCAAACCCACCAGATTGTCCCTGGAGAGGGTCGTCTGCCCTCTCGCTCAGGGTCGTGGAGCATTGATCCTGCCAGCAGACAACGAGTACCGAGAACAGAGATTACTAAGTCAAGTGCATAGGATATGAGGTCACCCAGACCGTCCCAAGCTTTGAGAGAGGATCCGAACATGTCCGCTAATATCAACATGACGGGACCGACGGAGCTAGAGCCCCAAGACGAAGCCACCAAGATGGTGACGACGCAATGGGTCTTCGTCTCATTGAACTTTGACGGCTTGTTGGACCGGTCTAAACCCAATTAATCGCAAATTTATCACCAAAACAATTTGAAGAACTCATAGCCTCATTGTAGAGTGCAAGTGCAACTACTCCCTCCGTTCAACAATAGATGACTTTTATTTGTCTATATATGAATGTATCTAGACATGTTTTAATATTTAGATACATCCATATATAGATAAATACAAGTCATCTATTGTTGAACGGAGGGAGTAAAAGAGAGCACGCCAGATGCAATTGAAAGCGCAAGCCGGCCTGGCCCACATGCGCCCTTTATGTTAGCACCTTTGTGAAAGACCTTTATGACCTTTTTCCACCAAAAAATGTGCATCATTTCATTGATATTAAGAAGGGAAATGGCCTTTTGCACTGCTTTATAAATGGAATCACAAAAATGAAGGCCAACCATGACTAGTTCTTGGTGGCATATTTTTATAGAAGAAGAGACTTTGTGAGAATATCCAGGAATTCGTCCCCCATGGGGATCAAACTCAGGTCGTTGGGGGTAAACCACTGCTCCCTTTTGCACTGTTTTATAAATGGAATCACACGGACGAACAGATACAAAGTGATGCTCACCCCTCTAACAAATCAGAGAACGATAAATAAAGTACAAGACAATCCACACCCATACATCAAACGGGAACCTCGGAGTTTAGATAAATGAAAAATCCTCCCGAGTCGCTTTGACGTGACTCCGGAGGCGCCGCCGCCACAAAGCACCTTCCCGCGCCGCCAAAGATAGCTCGCCGTCGCTGATACGTCCAAAACGTATCACCTTTTCCGAACACTTTTGCTATTGTTTGTCTCTAAACTTGTGAGTTTTGGATACAACTAACATGGACTAACGCTATTTTCAGCAAAATTATCTTGGTGTCTCGTTTTGTACAGAAAAAATCAACTTTCAGGAAATTGCCCGGAAAAGATCCTAAAGTCCTTATTTTACCCAAAGACCCCCGAAGCCAGAAGAAGAGCCAGAGGAGGGCAAGGAGGGGCCCACACCATGCATGGGCGCCCCTCCCCCTAGGCCGCGCCTACAGGTGGTGTGGTGGCCCCAGGCACCCCCTCGGGCTCCGCTTTCGACTACTTATGCCCCGTAAACCTAAAACCGAGGGGGGTTCGTCATATTTCAGAGAGACACATCAGAGCGCCGCCGCCACCTCGAAACTCAATTCGGAGATCAGAAGTTCCTGTTCGGGCGCCCTGCCGGGACGGGGATTCGGAGGAGATCATCTCCATCGTCACCGCCACCACTTTTCCATCAACCATCCATGATTCCCCCGTCAATGTGTGAGTAGTCCCCGCTATAGGCTGAGAGGGGTGGAAGGGATTGGATGAGATTGATCATGTAATAATGCCAGATTGTTAGGGCATAGTGCCTAGGATTTTTTTTTTTTTTTTGTACTTTTGTCACTAGGGCCCGAGTGCCATGATTTCAGATCTGAACATATTATTGTTTCATGAG
Source organism: Alopecurus myosuroides (assembly GCA_028641055.1). Classification (NCBI taxonomy): domain Eukaryota; kingdom Viridiplantae; phylum Streptophyta; class Magnoliopsida; order Poales; family Poaceae; genus Alopecurus; species Alopecurus myosuroides. The sequence continues at coordinate 115,078,228 of CM054059.1, read as the reverse complement.
TATAATTATGTTCTTGATCATATCTGCAATTTGTTTACACACATTATTGTCCGGAACCCGAGGCCCCAAAGTGACAGAAATTAAGACAACCGGAGGGATAGCTGCGATGTGAGGATCACGTGTGTTCACGGGGTGTTAATTTTTTGCTCCGATGCTTTGTTAAAAGGAGGACCTTAATTACCAGTAGTTTTCCTTGAGGCCCCGCTGCAAATTGACTGGTAGGACAAAAGATGTTGTGCAAGTTTCTCATTGCGAGCACGTATGACTATATTGGAACACGTGCCTATGGTTTGCCTATAACTTGGATGCTTTATTATTATCTACCTGCAATGCCCATGTTTTGATTATTATATGAACTATCTTATTCATGCAACGCCCGTTCATCCATCCCTATGCCTACAGTACGTTAATCCTTTTGTTTCCTACAGTTGCTATTGTTGTTACTGTTTTACTCCTGCTATTATTTTATTACTATTGCTACTATAAAACCGTTACCACTCATAAACTGTTGCAAGCAAGTCTACTTTCATGTGCGGCTGAATTGACAACTCAGTTGTTAAGGCTTATAAATATTCTTTGGCTCCCCTTGTGTCGAATCAATAAATTTGGGTTTTACTTCCCTCGAAGACTGTTGCGATCCCCTATACTTGTGGGTTATCAAAACTATTTTCTGACGCCGTTATCGGGGAGCATAGCTTTTTTTATTTGCTCACTTGAACGTGATATTTTTCGTTGCAAGCTTTTCATCATGGGAAAACTCGTGATAGGAAGGTTCCTATATTACTATCCACTACAAGGAGAGGTACAACTCTGAACACCTCTGCTGCTCTTGATTCACCATCTGTGATGAGTAAGCTTCTTACACCACCACATGCTACACACACTGTTACTTCTGCTGAGTCTGAAAATGCTTATGATACTTTTGATGATGCGTCTACTGTGCTTGATAATACTGGTTCACTAGGTCCTTTCCTAGATGCTACAATTGCTAGAGTTAAACAAATTAAAAACACTGAAATTCCTGTTGAAAATGTTGGTACACCTATTAATTCACCTGAGTCTAGAGAAGTTCCTAGTGATGATCTTGAGGAAACCTACATTGAACTTAATGATGACTTTATTGAAGAAGTTCAAGCTACTACTAGTGCAAGTGTTCTTAAGAATCTTCTTACAAGACATGTTGTTAAATATAAATCTTCTCTTTATGGTAAGTTTGCTACATCTCCCATATATATTAAAGATAAGTATTATGATTTCTCTTTAGATTTATCTTATATATATCTATTGTTGAGAAAGAACTTTTTTGTGGAACTGAAAGTAAAAATGCTATGGAACATATGAATGAGCTTTCATCTTTGAGTAGTTTATTTTCTGATGATATTAAGATGCACACTTACTTTGTTACCAAGATCTTCCCTTTCTCTTTGAAAGATGAAGCTAAAAGTTGGTTTAACAATTTGTCACCTGGATCTATTGATAGTCCTATGGGTTTGGTTAATGCTTTCTTTCAAAAAATATTTTCCCGCTAGTGCTCAACATGCTGCTTTGCAGAGTATCTTTAACTTTAAGAAAATTGAAGGAGAGAAAATGTATGGATCTTGGTCAAGGTTTTGTTCTTTAATAAGAGCTAGCCCTGGCAATCCATTACCTAAAAATGAGATCCTAGATATATAATATAATGGACTAACTGTTGAATCTATGACATGCCTGGATAGTTGTGCTGGTTGTGTTTTAAGGAAAAGAACTTCAGAAGAAGCTGAGGAATTATTGGCTAAAATAGCCAAAAATAATGATGATAGGACTATATCCGAGCCTACACGAACACCAGAACCAACGCCAATACCAACACACAAGAAGAGGGGAACGATTGAATTAAATGATGAAGTGAGGAGGGAAGCCAAGAAAACCCTTAAAGAGAGGGGTATTAAATCTGAAGATGTGAAGAATCTACCACCTATAGAAGAATTATGTAAGCCAATTCCTCATCCATCAACAGTTGAGGTACACTCTCTGCAATATTTTGATAATAGAGATATTACCTATTCTAAACCACCTGATCAATGTTTAGATGGATTTAATAATTATGTTGTTAAGCAAGATAATTTTAATATGAGGATACAGAATCATCAAATGGAAAACTCTAGAGCTATTCATAATTTGCATGGTATTATTGAGAGAACCTCTAATGGTGTTAAAATGCTTGCTAAACATTTTCATATGGTTCGAACTCAAATTTATTAACTCACTGAAGTGCAAAAAGATTTGCTAACTAATGCTTCTAAAGAAAAACATGTCTGTGAAATAATTACTAGAAGTGGCATTTCTACTCAGGATCCCTTGTATCCTGAGGGATATCCTAAAAGAATTGAACAAGATTCTCAACAACCTAAAAACAATAGTTCTCCTTCTAAGAAAAAGAAGAAGAGACATAAAAACTTTTGTAGAATTTCCTGAACCTGCTAAAGATCCTAATAGTATATTTGTCTCTGATGCTGAAACTTTAAGTGGTAATGATAAAAGTGATGCTTCTGATAAAGAAGAAACTGAAGTTGAACCTGAAAAGCAAACTAAAACTGCAAAGTATACTAAGGAGGATTTCATTGCTAAAAAACATGGTAATGAAAGAGAGCCTTGGGCATAAAAAACAATGCCTTTTCCTAATAATAAACACAAATCAAAGGAGGAAGAACATTATAACAAGTTTTGTGAATGTATGAAACCTTTGTTTTTGCAAATTCCTTTGACTGATGCTATTAAACTGCCTCCTTATTCTAAATATATGAAAGATATTGTCTCTAACAAAAGGAAAATTCCTAATGAGGAAATTTCCACTATGCTTGCTAATTACTCTTTCAATGGGAAGGTTCCAAAGAAGCTTGGAGATCCTGGTATTCCCACTATTCCTTGTTCTATTAAAAAGAATTATATTAGAACTGCTTTATGTGATTTAGGAGCAGGAGTTAGTGTTATGACTTTTTCTCTCTATAAGAGGCTCTCTCTAGAAAAATTCATACACACTAATATATCTTTGCAAATGGCTGATAAATCTACTTCTATTCCTGTTGGTATATGTGCGAATGTTCCTAGTCAAGTGACTACTAACTTTTTGATATTAACTCACTTTGTTGTGTTGGAAATGCCTGAAGATGATAATATGTCTATTATTCTTGGGAGACCTTTTCTTAACACTGCAGGGGCTGTTATTGATTGCAATCAAGGGAAGTAACTTTTAATGTTAATGATGAAGAGCACACAGTTTATTTTCCAAAGAAGATTGATAGGATATATGGTCTAAATTCAATTGGAAATATTGAGATAATCAAGATTGGAGAATTCTATTGTCCCATTCCAATCCCACCAAAAGAATATGAAATTATTATGATTGGGACTATGTCTATCAAGGTTGATGTAACATAATTATTTAGTGATAAGCAAAGTTTTGCTTCATATAAAAATTGTTTTGGTAACAAGACTTGATCAACCTTGTTAACAAAGTGATTTTGAATGAAGAGGACAATGTTTTCACTTTGTTTTCACCTTCACCATTACGTTTTCACCATGTTCTCACCTTGCTACCTTAGTATAATTATGTTTCCACCATCCATGGTCATGTTTTCATCCTGATTACTGTGGATACTCATGTTTTCACAACCCATAATTTTGTTTTCACCACTTCCAACTTTGTTTTCACTCGTTATTTGCTTATTGGAGTGTCTTAAAACCTATGTAGTTCTAGTTTTGGATTTGTTTTCCACCTTTCCACATTTTTTTTCTGGTTTTTAATTATTTATTAAATTCTGGAAATTGCTCGAAAATGAAGTTTCTCTAAAAATTTCAGAAATATTATAATACATTTCTACATAAAAAATGAGGCAGAGAGACACCTGGGAGATCCCGGGGGGACCCACCAGGCAGGCACACCATGTCTGGGCGCGGCCTGGCCCCTGGTGACGCCTGCACATGATGTGGGGCCCCTGTCCCTCCACTAGCTCTCCTCCTGCCAAACACTCTTCTCTCTCTCCCAAACTAGAAAACATACCTGGAACCCGAGATCTTACTGTTCTTCTTCGCGAATTTCTCGATCTCTTTGCTCAGCCCATCTTTGTTGCTGAAATTTGGTGCATTGCTCTCCGGTATGTGACTCCTCCGATTATAAGTAGAACTTTATTTGGTGGAGTATTTCTTGAGTATTTTGGCGCTGTAGGTGACAACTTATGTGAGTTTGCATGCTTGATTTGAGTTGAAATAATTTAGTTTTTATGCATGTTTAGCTCTCCCACAAGTCTCTATAGTAGTTCCTATCATATAGTTGCTTGAGATCAACTTTTGTAATGCTTGTTAAAATTTCAGAAATGGAGAACAATTTGTATCAACTTAATCATCATGAGTTGGAATTGCATGAGGTCATGCCAGTACACCATGAATAAATAGTATTTTCATCAATTTATCCATGCCAGGCACGCTACGGGAATTCTGCAGGATTTCCATACTCTTTTGACTAATGCAGGATTGGAACGTTTTATTGAGGATGAAACTACCCAACATATTAAACTAACTATGTCTGTGGTGCAGGATTTTTGCTTTAGCTGGTCCTTGCCTAACCCCATGGTCCATTATAAAATTTATAATAAAGCTGTCAACTTGCCTTTCGATGATTTTGTGCAGCTATTAAAGTGCCACAATGGGGATCATGTGGGAAGATAAGAGGGAAGCCCAAACCATTGATGGATCTATATGAAGAAATTTACCAAGATAGAAGCTTCACAGGAGAGAGTGGTAAAATTTGAGAAATTCAACTCCCATCTATTTGATATTTTGCCTATTTTATTACCAAGTGTGTGCTTGCTAGAAAAACTGCCAACAAGTTATCTGTATATGATCTAGCTTTTATCTCAGCTGCTTTGAGGCGTGATAGGTCTTATAATTTTAGCTCTTTAATTGCTTTCCTTCTCGCACTTAACCATGAGAAGGGCGTAATTTGTGGTGGTCTCACTGCCTCTCGTTTGCAAGTTTTGCATGGTGTGGAGCCACATCATTTAGACCTTCAGTTTCCCTTAGAAAAGCTTGATATTAATTCCATGATACAACATAAGTTTGTTTCCACCTATGCTAACCTGAAAAATTTATCCTATGAAATAACTTTCTCCAAGCAATCAAGGTGGAGAGTGACTAAATCTGATAGAGTATTACTTTTGCTTTCATCTCTTTTATTTAACCTTATTGGCAGGTGATGGCTCCCAAGTGCAGGAGATCAATTGTAGTACTTTTCGAATTAGAAAGGTTGTCGAACCCACGAGGAGCAGAAGGAACTGGTAAGTAGAATAGCAAAGGAATAATAAAAGCAACATGTGTTTTTGTGTTTTAATTGTGTAGTGCAAGTAAAGTAAAATGCGGAAAGTAAATTGCAGCAAGTAGTAGGTCTCAATGAGAAACAAAGCCCAATCCTCTAATGCGCAAGAGGACAATCTCAAGTGTGTGTTTGTGTCTTATATGTGGAAAACGTTCCCGAGGGCTGCACGGATTTAGCTGGCATAGTGATTCATTGCATAACATGTTTGTATATCTTGTCTAGTTTTAATCTTCTTCGGACGGAGCCACAAATAGGAATAGCTAAATAAATAAACTATCACCCCTTATGATGGATCACGTGGCCAATCAAATGACAACACGAGAATTATTAAGACATGATATCCCACCATAGCCTTATGCTCTAAGGTCTCCGATACAAGTACCCTCATAATGCAATTCAACGACTCTGTCTCAAGTTCCTGTCACCTAAAGACATCATCACGTCACTACACTACGGTGTTCTCCTATGAGTCCATGTAGGTGAAGTGTTGTACAGTCGACGTTCGTACAACACCATCATAGAATCACATAAAAGATAAATACTAGACCAAATAACAACTCATCTTATGTAACAAATCATTGCCAATTCATCCCATGCCCTCAGGAACATGCGGGAACTACTCACAACGTGCAAACATGATCATGTATGGTGACATATGTGGTACAACACAATCTGAAACAATGGATCCACCACCAAATAATGACAAGTACTCAATCCCAAACATGCAACGGAGTACAATAACACGTATCTAGGGTGTAGCAATGATCAAACTATGAGGGGAACGGAGTGGATCACGGTGATGGTGATGGTGGATATGCAGGTGCTGGTGAGGATGGTGATGGAGATGCCTGCTCCTACACCAAGGAGGAGATGGGGATGAAGATGGGGATGATTTCCCCCTTCTCCGGAGCTCCGGAGCAGCAGGATTTGTCTCCCCCGCGGAGAGTTTCGAGAGTTTCGCCGCCCTGGCGGCTCCGTCTCGTCTCTGGAAAATTAGGGCGTTGGTTTTCGGGGAAGACGGAGTCGTCAGCAAAAAGACCTCGGGGAGGAGGTGTTGTGGGCCCATTTGGGGGCCCCACACGCGGCCAGGGAATCTGGCCGCGTGGGCTACCCCCTTTTGGGCCTCCTAGCCCTCCTCCTTTGTGTCTTGTGCCCACGGCCTTTCTCCCGAAGAAAAACTGACAGGGTTTCTTTCCTTTCGCAATTTGGATACCCGTAGCTCCTGAAACATCAAAAACATGAAAACAGGTGTTTTCTGACACCCAGAAATTAAATACCAAAAATAGGGACTTTGTAGGAAAGTCCCATAAAATCATCTAAAACATGCAAAACAATGACATAACATTGATAAAACATCCCAATAATGCCTATATGGAGGGTATAAATGATGATATAAAATGCACATATCAACTCCCCCAAGCTTAAACCTTTGCTCATCCTCGAGTAAATAAGGACATAGATCATTACATGCATCAATAGACTTATGGTTGATAAATAAATACGGGCATTGTATCATCATCATGTTCAGTTATAATGCAAGATGAATGAATAGAACTTATACACATAAGGATAACATATTCGAAGCTCTAGCAAACACCCCATACTTTTGAAAGCAAATAACCATTGTATGTTGGACAATCGAATTATACTCTTTAATTTGGAGAAAGATAAATGAGTAGAGGTAAAACATGATCAAGTCTCATTTAGTTTCCAAACTTTCAGCTTAAATTACTAATTGTAATGTGGCATCCATTGGGATAAGACTCTCATTGCCCCTTTATCATTAACATCTTAATTTATGAATGTTGAAGTAATGTGGTTGACAAGGTGTTGGTTGAATGTCTCATGCCCCGTGAGTGTGAAAACCTACTCCATGATTACTCAACTTAAGATTCCTAATAAGCTTTGTACAATCATAATAAGTATTAATGACATCATAGAGAATTGCAAAGAGGTACCTCTTGCCCCATGACATAGAAACCAGCCCATGTCACAATAACAAGATGAACAAACGGAGTAGACTCATCATCCTTTTTTATTTCATTCACTATATGCATAGCTTCTTATTTTATTGTAGGATGTGTTTGTAGAGTCCACTCTAGCTGTAAGTAAATTTCCACCATGATCAAGCATGGCTTGGGTTAGCGGCCCAATGCAATTTCTCTAGTCATATATACTTACTCATCAAAACTTACTATTCCTCTATTTCATTTCGGCATGGCAGGAGTCCAAAAACAAAAGCACATGACATCAACTAAATATAAAATTTCTTTGTGCAATTTTGAAAGCTTTTCACGTGATGCACGTGTTAGCCAACTCCAAACCAAAATCCTTGTCAAGCACAAAACCTTTAGCTCCCATTAATGGGTCATGTCTAAATGTGTGCATTCAAAAGTTCGTGAGAGTCTTATCCCAATTCAGCCCATGCCAATTAATAACATAAGCATCTTAATTTAGAGCATAAATGAAACTATAACATGGTGAACATGCTCGGAATAGCCATTAAGCTAATAGATAGATAGTGGATTTATGTCATATTGAGATAATTCTACAATTGTCCAACACACTCAAGTTAATTAATTTCAAGGCAAGATGTGATTGAAACCTCTAAATATGCCATGCTCATTTGCATGAGTGTTCCCCATAAATCCCCAAAACAAGGGAATCATGGATGACACCATCCTTTATTATTCATTGATAAACCATAAGACGGGGATGCATGATAATGCTCAATGAGCTCACTCAAGCCTAAACGAAAACGATAACTAGATAATAAAAGCAAGACACACCAAAACTAGATAGACATGATAAAGCTGATAAAAGACGGGGGATAGGTGAAACTCCCCCAAGCTTAGATGGTTGCGGTAATTTCTTCATTCTCCCTTCTTCTTGTACTCAGCCCACCACTCTTTCTTCTTCTTCTCTTTATAGTTGTCTTCAAGCTCTCCAATGATGCGCATCATGAGGTTATAGGCTTGCTCAAATGCTCCTGCAGCTTTTCCCAACCTTTCCATGAGGTCCTTCTCCACCGTCTCCTTGGGAGTTTTCCACTCCGGGCTTGGTGCTTTCTTCTTGGGAATAAGGTGATCCTAATCTCCAGTGCAATCCTTCTCACTGGGAGTTTCCCTGCCAATAAGAGGAGAAACTGCGTTCTTGCTAGCAAGTGAGTGCCTTGGAGCCTTCCCTCCGGTGCTCATACGTGCGGACTGTCTCTTGTTTCCAAAAGACATGTTCACCCGTACGCCAGCAACAGGGATTGGTGATGGAGGTGCTGTTGCAAGAGGTGGTATGTCGAAGATGGCCTCGTCATCTTCCTCGTCAGGTTCTTCATCCATGATCTCGCGAAGCTCCACGTCCTCGTCATCCGAGTAGTCCTTCCTCTTCCTATTCCTCCTGTGGATGGATGTGGGGCTATTGCCCTCAAGCTCATCATCATCATCGTCCATGGAGGTGCATTGGTAGGAGTCTCCCGAAGTCATGGCTTGGAAAACCTGACAGACAGAATAGACAAAACAAAGATCGTGCGAGAACTCTCGGTGCGGGATTAGATCGACAAAAGGGGGTATATATTGACGGTTTTTGGGGTAAGAAGAAGCGTCGGAGTCGAAAACGAGACGGAACGGGGCTCCGAGGTGGAAAAGGGGTACCTCCACGCGGCCAAGGAATCTGGCCGCGTGTGGGGGTCCTCTTTTCCCCCTCGAGGTCCACTTCCTTCCAATTTTCTTGTCCCACACGTTAATTTCCATAAAAAATGAGTTCTGTAAGTTTTCACGCAATTTCGAGAAACTTCCAAGCACAATAATTGTAAATTATTGAATTTGGGTTTCTGAAACTGCAGGATCCCTCACAATTACCTCCTCTGGTGTCATTAACTTTATCTCCTCGGTGGTTCCTATGAAGCTCTTTCCTGCAATATAATGTTTTAGGCGTTCTCCATTGACCACATGAGGTTTACCTTTCATATCACCGTGAAGACGGATGGCCCCCGAACGGTATACCTCCTGTACTACCAATGGACCCTTCCATTTTGAAGCTAATTTCCCTACAGAAAACTTAAAACGAGAGTTGTACAATAGGACTTGATCACCTACTTTAAATCCCTTTCTTTTAATTTTCTTGTCATACCAAATTTTAACTTTCTCTTTAAACAATTTTGCACTTTCATATGCTTCATTCCTCCATTCATCTAATAGGTTTAGGTCAAGCAATCTCTTCTCCCCCGTTGTTTTTAAATCAAAATTTAATTTCTTAATAGCCCATCTAGCTTTATGTTCTAATTCAACGGGTAAATGACATGCTTTTCCATAAACCATTTTATAAGGAGACATACCCATAGGATTTTTATAAGCAGTTCTATAAGCCCACAATGCATCATTAATTTTAAGTGGCCAATCAGATCTAGCTCTGTTTACTGTTTTCTCTAAAATAAGTTTAATTTCCCTATTACTTAATTCAACTTGTCCACTAGTTTGAGGATGATAGGGTGATGCAATTCTATGATTAACATTATATTTTGCCAATGTTTTTCTAAGAACACCATGCATAAAATGAGATCCACCATCAGTAATTAAAAATCTAGGAACACCAAATCTAGGGAAAATAATTTCTTTAAGCATTTGCATGGCTGTGGCATGGTCTGCACTCTTAGTAGGAATTGCTTCTACCCATTTTGTAACATAATCAACAGCAACCAAAATGTGAGTATGTTTTGTACTAGATGCAGGAAATGGTCCCATAAAGTCAAAACCCCACACATCAAATGGTTCAAGTGGTAATGTATAGTTCATAGGCATTTCATTCCTTCTACCAATGTTTCCTACTCTTTGACATTTATCACAAGTTTTAACATATTCAGCACAATCCTTGAATAGAGTAGGCCAATAAAAACCACATTGTACTACCTTTGCTGCAGTACGATCTCCTGCATGATGTCCTCCATAGGGACTGTCATGACAATCATTTATAATAGCCTGCTGTTCATGCTCAGGTACACAACGTCTAATAATGCCATCAACACTTTTCTTATACAAGAATGGATCATCCCAAAAATAATGTCTAAGGTCATAAAATAATTTCTTTCTTTGCTGGTAAGTAAATTGTGGTGGCATAACTTTCCCAACAATAAATTTGCATAATTAGCAAACCAAGGAGATGCAACTTTAGCACTAGAAACACTAACAAGGGCAAGTTGTTCATTAGCAAAACTATCATTAATAGGAATATGATCATCAGGTATATTTTCCACTCTAGAAAGATGATCAGCTACAGGATTATCTTCTCCTTTCCTATCTACTGTGTGTAAATCAAATTCTTGCAACAAAAGTACCCATCTTATTAGCCTAGGCTTAGCATCTTTCTTATTCATCAAATATTTAATAGCAGAATGATCAGAGTGCATAGTGACTTTTGAATCAATTATGTAAGATCTAAATTTATCACATGCAAATATTACCGCTAAAAATTCTTTTTCAGTTGTAGCATAATTTCTTTGAGCACCATCTAGTGTTTTACTAGCATAGTAAATAACATTCAATTTCTTATCAACCCTTTGGCCTAAAACAGCTCCAACTGCATAATCACTAGCATCACACATAATTTCAAAGGGCAAGTTCCAATCAGGAGGTTGAATAATAGGTGCAGTTATTAAGACTTTCTTTCAAACATTAAAGGATTCTATGCAATCATCATTAAAAGAAAACGGAACATCCTTTTGCAAAAGATTGGTTAGAGGCTTTGATATTTTAGAGAAATCTTTAATGAACCTACGATAAAAACCTGCATGACCGAGAAAACTTCTTATACCTTTGATGTCTCTTGGATATGGTAATTTCTCAATAGCTTCAATTTTTGCTGGGTCAACTTCTATTCCTCTTCCAGAAATAAGATGCCCAAGAACAATTCCCTTTGTTACCATAAAGTGACACTTCTCCCAATTAAGAACAAGGTTAAACAAGCAATTATCGAAAGAAGTACCATACACCGAAAAATCATCCATAAAGACTTCCACTATCTTTTCAATATAATCAGCAAATATAGCATTCATGCATCTCTGAAAAGTAGCAGGCGTATTACATAAACCAAAAGGCATTCTCCTATAAGCAAATGTACCATATGGGCAAGTAAAAGTGGTCTTTTCCTGATCATCACTATGAACTGGAATTTGAGAGAAGCCTGAATACCCATCTAAATAACAAAAGTGAGAATGTTTAGATAATCTCTCTAGCATTTGATCAAAAAGGGCAATGGATAATGGTCCTTACGAGTTTCTTTATTTAATTTTCTATAATCAATGCACATTCTATAACCAACAACAGTATGTTGAGCAACAAGTTCATCATCTTTATTAGGAACCACAGTAATTCCACCTTTCTTAGGAACACAATGAACAGGACTAACCCATTTACTATCAGCTATAGGATAAATAATACCAGCCTCTATGAGTAGAATTACCTCCTTTCTTACCACTTCCTTCATTTTTGGATGTAGACGGTGTTGGAAATCAACAACAGGTTTAGCATCTTCTTCCAAATTAATTTTATGCATACATAGAGCTGGACTTATGCCCTTAAGATCATCAAGAGAATAACCAATAGCCTTACGGTGAGCTTTAAGCACATCAAGTAATTTCTCTTCTTCCTCAGCTGAAAGGTTAGCACTAATAATAACAGGATATATATTTTTCTTATCCAAGTATGCATATTTCAGATTTTCAGGCAAAGGCTTTAATTCAAAACTAGGATCTCCTTTAGGAGGTGGGAGTACTCCTAGATTATCAGGTGGGATATGCAATTGTAATTTTGGAGGTTGCTGCCATAATATTTGTTCTAAAGCTTCTTTTTCTGCATCATTAAATGTCTCTTCCTGATTAAGCATATAACATTCCACCACGTCTGATGAAGCTACAGCTATATGAGCAAGAGTTTCAATTATGTCTTTAGATTTTGGTTCTTTCTTAGCAGGTTTATCAGCAAATTTAGAAAAATTACATTCAAGTTTCTCTCCAGCACATTCAATAAACACCCTTTCTCTAGGCAAATCAATTTCAGCACCAACAGTATGTAAGAAAGGTCTACCAAATATAATAGGACAGAAAGAATCTTGTGGACAACCAAGCACAATAAAATCAGTAGGATATTTTATTTTCCCTACCAATACTTCAACATCTCTAACAATTCCAAAGGGACTAATATAATCTTTATTAGCAAGCTGAATGGTCATACCTGTTTCTTCCATGGTGATAGGATCAATATCAGGCTTAATTTCTTGATAGAGAGAATATGGAATGACACTAATGCTTGCTCCAATATCACATAAACCATGATAACAAGAAGTCCCAATAGAGCATGATATAATTGGCTTACCAACTTTGGATGAATTCCCTTTGATAACTTTGGTAGCATCTTCACATAAATAAACATCAACAAGATCTTCTTCATTTAATTTCTTAATAATAGAGACTTGGTTCTTGACTTCCACCTGTTCTTTAGGTTGAGAACATCTCTTCCTACTTTTGTCAGCAATAGCAATAAGCAAATTCTCTTTAACTTTTTCAGGATAAGGAGGTGGTTCAATATATTCTTCTATTACTACAGATGACACTGGTGTTTCTTTAATAAATTTAGGGACAACAATAGAAGATTTAACAGGTTCAACATAATAATCAAAGCCACTTTTAGGAATTCGAATGTGCTCAGCAAATTCCTTAGCTATTTCAATTGCAACATATGGATCAAGACCAAAATCTTTAATAACATTCTTGAACAAAATAGAACTAGAGAAACTTTCTACACATGAATATCCATAATCAAAATAAGCTTCATTACCTTTGTCTAGGTCCCAATATTCAGAGTTCTTCGAAATAATTTCCAATAAATTCCAAGCTTCTTCTGCAGTATTATTTGTAAAGCTTCCACCAGATGAATCATCCAAATATTGCCTTAGCCTATCAGGTAGTCTCACATAAAAGTTTATCAATATAAGTTTATTTGTGAGATCATGATAAGGATTCTTATGAAGGAGGTCCTTAAGCCTCCCCCAAGCTTGAGTAATACTCTCTCCAAGGTGTGGCCAAAAATCAAATATAAAGCAACGGTTCTCATAAGCCTCTTTAAGAGTAAAATATTTAAGAAATAAAACCTTCATAAAAGTATCCCAATTATGTGTAATTTCTTCATCCAGGGACATATACCATTTTCGAGCATCACCAGTTAAGGACTGGTACAATAACTTGCATTTTACCTCCTCCTCAGAAATAGCCTTGAGCCTAATTAGCCCACATATATCCTCAATAGCCCGTATGTGATCACTTGCAGCCTTTGTTCCATCCCCTGCAAAATACTCATTCCTAACAGCTTTAACAAATTCAAGGGGAATAATATAACCATCATCATGAGGTGCTTTTTCAACAACTTTAGGTTTAATAACATAAACACTCTCATATAAAGCAAGTTTCAGCGAAGCATCTGTCATAAAAGCCATAATAATAACAGGATGCAACAGCAAGTAAAATTCAGCTTTCAAGTTTCCTTACCAAACTTCTTACCAATAGCGCTACGCTCCCCGGCAACAGCGCCAGAAAAGTGTCTTGATGGCTCCCAAGTGCCGGAGATCAATTGTAGTACTTTTCGAATTAGAAAGGTTGTCGAACCCACGAGGAGCAGATGGAACTGGTAAGTAGAATAGCAAAGGAATAATAAAAGCAACAGGTGTTTTTGTGTTTTAATTGTGTAGTGCAAGTAAAGTAAAATGTGGAAAGTAAATTGCAGCAAGTAGTAGGTCTCAATGAGAGACAAAGCCCAATCCTCTAATGCGCAAGAGGACAAGCTCACGTGTGTGTTTGTGTCTTATATGTGGAAAACGTTCCCGAGGGCTGCACGGATTTAACTGGCATAGTGATTCATTGCATAACATGTTTGTATCTCTTGTCTAGTTTTAATCTTCTTCGGACGGAGCCACAAATAGGAATAGCTAAATAAATAAACTATCACCCCTTATGATGGATCACGTGGCCAATCAAATGACAGCACGAGAATTATTAAGACATGATGTCCCACCATAGCCTTATGCTCTAAGGTCCTCGATACAAGTACCCTCATAATGCAATTCAACGACTCTGTCTCAAGTTCCTGTCACCTAAAGACATCATCACGTCACTACACTACGGTGTTCTCCTATGAGTCCATGTAGGTGAAGTGTTGTACAGTCGACGTTCGTACAACACCATCATAGAATCACATAAAAGATAAATACTAGACCAAATAACAACTCATCTTATGTAACAAATCATTGCCAATTCATCCTATGCCCTCAGGAACATGCGGGAACTACTCACAACGTGCAAACATGATCATGTATGGTGACATATGTGGTACAACACAATCTGAAACAATGGATCCACCACCAAATAATGACAAGTACTCAATCCCAAACATGCAACGGAGTACAATAACACGTATCTAGGGTGTAGCAATGATCAAACTATGAGGGGAACGGAGTGGATCACGGTGATGGTGATGGTGGATATGCAGGTGCTGGTGAGGATGGTGATGGAGATGCCTGCTCCCACGCCAAGGAGGAGATGGGGATGAAGATGGGGATGATTTCCCCCTTCTCCGGAGCAGGAGGATCTGTCTCCCCGCGGAGAGTTTCGAGAGTTTCGCCGCCCTGGCGGCTCCGTCTCGTCTCGGGAAAATTAGGGTGTTGGTTTTCGGGGAAGACGGAGTCGTCAGCAAAAAGACCTCGGGGAGGAGGTGATGTGGGCCCATTTGGGGGCCCCACACGCGGCCAGGGAATCTGGCCGCGTGGGCTACCCCCTTTTGGGCCTCCTGGCCCTCCTCCTTTGTGTCTTGTGCCCACGGCCTTTCTCCCGAAGAAAAACTGACATGGTTTCTTTCCTTTCGCAATTTGGATACATGTAGTTCCTGAAACATCAAAAACATGAAAACAGGTGTTTTCTGACACCCAGAAATTAAATACCAAAAATAGGGACTTTGTAGGAAAGTCCCATAAAATCATCTAAAACATGCAAAACAATGACATAACATTGATAAACATCCCAATAATGCCTATATGGAGGGTATAAATGATGATATAAAATGCACGTATCAGCAGGGAAGGATGATCACTTTCAGAGAGTGAGCTGGATGCATACATTAAGCAGCATCCCCATAATGTAGAGGATGCTAGAGAGGGGGACGATAATGATTTCGTCCAGCCCTCTGACATTGCGGGGTTTCCATACCAGCACCTCGGTTATGATTATGTGTTTGATGCTTGATACGTCTCCAACGTATATATAATTTCAGATGCTCAATGATAATATTATGACAATTGCTACATGTTTTCTCCCTTCTTTATGTCATTTTTTGCACGCTTTCCGGGACTAACCTATTAACAAGATGCCAAGTGCTAGTTCACTGTTTTATGTTGTTTTTTATTTCAGAAAAGTTGTTCTGGAAATATTCTCGGAATTGGACCCCATAAAGCCCGAAGTGCCTATTTTCCCCAGAAGCATCTAGAAGATCGAAGAGGAGTCAAAGAGGGGCACCAGGGGGCCCACACCGTGGGGTGGTGTGGGCCCCCAGGGCTCCACCGCCTGTGCCCTTTCGCCTATTTATTCCCCCCGGATGGAAAACCCTAGATACTTGATCAAGATCCCCGAAAAGTTCCGCAGCCGCCGTCGTCGTCAACCCTAGATAAGGGGCGTTCTGAAGCTGTCTCCGGCACCCTGCCAGAGAGGAAATCATCACCGGAGGCCTCTACATCACCATGCCTGCCTCCAGAGTGATGCGTGAATAGTTCATCCTTGGACTACGGGTCCATAGCAGTAGATAGATGGTTGTCTCCTTCTCATATGCCTCCATGTTTAGATCTCGTGAGCTGCCTAACATGATTGAGATTGATCTTATGTAACTCTATGTGTTGTGTTTGCTGGGATATGATGAATATTGAACTTATGACAAGTTGATTATAGTCTTTATTTGCATATGCTATTTTTGATCTTGCATGCTTTCCGTTGCTAGTGGTTGCTCTAGCCAAGTAGTTTCTAGTGACTCCAAGAGGGAGTATTTATGCTCGATAGTGGGTTCATGCCTCCTTTTCACCTGTGCTCGAGTAACAAAAACGTGACAGGGGAGGATGTGCTGTTGCCACTAGGGAGAAAACAGCGGTGTGAGTGCCCGCATGTACAACCATTGCTTACATTACACACATTGTTTAACGCAGTTATCTGTTGCTTGCAACTTAATACCTAAGGGGGTTCGTATGATAACCTGAGGGTGGATTATTAGTCATAGATGCAGTTTATTACGGTCTATGTATATTCTTGTAATGCCTGCCCTAAATATTATAGTAGTCTTCATGTCATGAATGTGCACTACGGTGCAACCTTTATTTGTCAATTGCCCAGCTGTAGTTTGCTCACCCAGCATGCTATCTTTTATGGAGAGACACCACTAGTGAACCTATGAACCTGGTCCATTTTCTTACACTGTTAAACAAACCTCTACAATTTCCTGCTTTCTTTACTTACTGCAATTATACACTATTTTCCACACTATACGTCTAATCTTTGTTTTCAGCAAGACCGGTGAGATTGACAACCTCACTGTACCATTGGGACAAAGTATTTTGGTTGTGTTGTGTGCAGGTTCCACGTTGTTGCTGACACCGATAAGGCGCCATCACCACCGTCGGTGGCATCAACCTTCCGAAGATCCTCTTTCTCCTACTGGATTGATAACCTTGGTTCTTAACTAAGGGGAAAACTCCTACCGTTGTGCTCATCACACCCTCCTCTTCGGGTATCCCAACAAGTGCAAGATCTGCACCATCAAGGACTTTTTTTGGCACCGTTGCCGGGGAGAAGGAACTCTTCTGGCAAGGGGAGTCTCTCACTCTCAACCTCCTTGTTTTTTTGTCTTGTTTTTATTTTTGTCTTGTTTTGCTTCTCTATATCAAAAACAAAAAAAATAGTTTACTTTATAGTTGTTATTTTATTTGCTTGCTTTTATTTTGCTAAAATGAGTTCCTCTGAGAATACTAAGTTGTGTGACTTCACTAGCGCAAACAATAATGATTTTATTTACACACATATTGCTCCACCTGCTCCTACTGCTGCTTTCTATATAATTAAACCTGCTTTATTAAATCTTGGTATGAAAGAGCAATTCTCTCGTGTTAGTACTGATGATGTTGCTGCCCACCTTAATAATTTTGTTGAACTGTGTGAGATGCAAAAATATAAAGATGTGGATGGAGATATTATTAAACTGAAATGATTTCCTTTCTCTTTGAGAGGAAGAGCTAAAGAATGGTTGCTATCTTTTCCTAGAAATAGTATTGATTCATGGACTAAGTGTAAAGACACTTTCATTGGAAAATATTATCCTCCTGCTAAGATTATATCCCTGAGAAGTGACATAATGAATTTAAACAATTTGATAATGAACATGTTGCTAAAGCTTGGGAAATAATGAAAACTATGTTAAAGACTTGTCCCATTCATGGACTGACTACTTGGATGATTATACAAACCTTTTATGCAGGACTGAATTTCTCCTCTAGGAACCTATTGGATTCAGCTGCTTGAGGTACCTTTATGTCCATTACTTTGGGCAATGCAACAAAGCTTCTTGATGATATGATGATAAATTATTCATAGTGGCACACTGAGAGAGCTCCACAAGGTAAGAAGGTAAATTCTGTTGAGGAAACCTCCTCTTTGAGTGAAAGGCTTGATGCTATTATGTCTATGCTTGTTAATGGTAAAGCTATATGCACATATTTATGTGGAGCATGTCCTATGTATTTTAGTTTGTCTGACTACTTTGGACCCAATTATCTTAGGGACCATTTTGTACTTAAATGTGTTTTAGGTACATTTGTGATGCATTGGGTGCTTGCCACATTTTCATGGAAGGTGCTGTCACCATGTTCTTATTGG
Organism: Alopecurus myosuroides; assembly: GCA_028641055.1. Classification (NCBI taxonomy): domain Eukaryota; kingdom Viridiplantae; phylum Streptophyta; class Magnoliopsida; order Poales; family Poaceae; genus Alopecurus; species Alopecurus myosuroides. Next base: position 115,059,935 of record CM054059.1, on the reverse strand, counting down.
AGTGATGGATTAATTCTTATCTAATACAACATCACCAATGCCATCTCGGTATCATGTATCTAACTCATGCATACTTTCCCGTATTCAAACTTGTGTAGATTGCATCATGGCATGAAAAATCTTTATTTGCAAAATCATTCTTTCTTTGTAATACTTTTTGCTTTTAATCCAAACATCCCAACTATCTCGTTTTCCCTTGTTTATATTTGCGATGTGTTTGTGTTGGGAGTAAATTTATATCCTTCTAAGATAAAATTGAGTTATATGTTATGCTCTAAAGCAAAAATATTACTGAAGCATTTATGGCTTCCTCTTAGATATCATGTTATTTTCCCTTGCAACTAATTTGTGTGTACATGTTTCTTTGTGCATGTATATAATCATGATTGTTGTTCACTTAGAAACTTATACACATAAGAGGAGTTACATTTCTTTTTGGTATCCTATTTCTTTGGAGTACACCGTTCTTCATTCCTTGATTCTTTGCTGACTCTCAAAAGGATTTTCCCTATCTTATTTCATTACATCTCTTGCACTCATTCTTTTATTTGAAGATTATATTATCTGTCATGCTTGCCTTGGTAAGCATGTTGATTCCTTTGTTTGGTTGAGCCTTATATTATTTGCTTTATTCTATTGGTATTTCGTGCGGGTGCTCAACCATATACTTATTCCAAGTGCTATGACTCTTTTCTCATCTACGCTCTTTTGCACTTGTTTGTGTTTTAGAGGATATTAGGGTGGATTTATGATTCCACATTTATGCGCTTTCTATTCAAATGCAAAAAGTTTAAATAATGCATTAACCTTGTAGAGTTTCTCCACTTTCTTTAGAACACTATTTTACTAAAATCATAAAATATTTTGTTCAATTAGTTTTTTGGGTCTTTTTTATTGCTTGCCTCCCTGTGGTAGAGGTTTAGAGGGATATCATCTTATTTGCAGATTTTTTGGATCCTTGATATAGTTTGATCTTCTCCAACTATTCTTCATTGGATATGTGCATTTGATTCCGCTCATATTAAGAGAAATGCACACATTATGGGGATCTCTTACTATATTGGCCTTCTAAAAATTTCTAGCCATTTCGGCAATGAATGCCAATGGGGGGAGAAGTTTAGATGGTTTAAGGGAATTTGGTTTTTATGTTTTGGTTTTGTTCTTAAGAATTTTACTTTCAAACTCTTGCATCCTTGCATGGTTGCTTAGTTCATTATATAAACCCTTGTTAAAGTAATAGTCATCAATTACCAAAATGGGGGAGATTGAAAGAGGATGGTGCCCCATCTGTGGTTTTGGTAATTAATTATAAATCTTATGGACTAATGTTTGCAAAGAGACACTCTTATAGGTTTGTCCATTGGCATCACTTGAACTCCATGTGTTGGATTCAAGGTTCAATGCCATCAAGATCATTTCTTGTAATGAATATATTTGATATGATCAAGGAGAAGATCGGTCATGATAATATTGAGCATATTGGATGTATGTCTTGAAGAAGGAGGTTGCGTGAACATTCATGTTACCTTCAAGACATCGGCATCATTAAGAAAGACAAGAGACATGTGTGATCAAGTCAAAGTGAAAAGAATGCATTCAAGATTGATCAACACTCAAAGCTATATCTTGTCCATATATCCTTGAGAACTAACCCATGATATATGTGTGTGGGGTTTCAATGCGTGGTTAGGTATCTTCCCATGGTCATGCATCAAAAGGAACATTTCATAAAGCCAATGGAGGATGAAGTCAACTAGGGATTTTCATCAAGATAATGGTCAAGTGAATACATAGCTAAGATAATCTTTCCCACATTGGCTTATGGGGGAGCAATCTACAAGTCTTCACAAAGTGAAGCACAATCAAGAAATATGGTTCTACTTGACGTGATAAAGATCATCATGACATAGCTCAAGTAGAATGTTGAAGGAAAAGGTATGATCTTGATAGGTTTTCTATTTTACCGGTCTCATGATGTTAGTGGGGAGACCGATTTATATGATAGATAACCGTTCTATCAAGAGGGGCTCTCGAATGAGTTGCTTCACGTATCGTTCGTAGAGATCTCAAACCTTTGCATCCTTGGCATAGTATTTCGTGGTTCTTATTTGGACTTATCTTTATGAGGTTTTGGTGCTTGTTGTGTTCTTCATGACAAGCCCAAGTTCATCAAAAAGGGATTTTGTATGAAAACTTATTGGGTTTTTTATGTTGAAGGTTTTGTCGGTTCCTCTCTTATAGAGAGTTCCAACCTCTCCCCATTTGCTTTTACCTTCCATTATTGGACTATGATTTTTCTCTGCATATTCTTGTAGTGCTCGTCTTTGCGACTCCAGCGAGCCCAAGACATTAAAAACGGAGTCCGGATGCAAAAGATATGGTCATTCCCGTTTTGCTTTTCCTACGGTATTCTCAAGGCCGGAAGTTCCGGTCCGTAAGGCCGGAAATTTCCGTCCAAATACCCGGCCCCCCATCTGTGAGCATAACCAAGCGCGTATGGGGGTTCCCGGGTGTTGATGACTCATATCAACAAATCCCCCAGATGGCACAATGGGGGTTTGAGAGTAGGAAACGATTAGGCACTGGCGGACTCGACGGTTAACAGTGGGCACAATTTACCTAGGTTCGGGGCCCTCGAGGAGGTAAAACTCTTAATTCTACGTGTATGGATTATATTGATATGAGATTACAATGGTGGGCGCTCTAGTCGAGAGATTTGATCTCGAGAGAGGTAGCACCTACAGCGGTAGTCAAGATTCGATGATCCCCTCCGGGTGGTTCTCCCAACCTTTATATAGGAGGCTAGGTCTCAAATCCGTATATGGGTAGGTTACAAACCCTAGACCTAGTCGGTAACTCCTCCATGCCTTGGCCCGCAAGCCTTGCGGGTGGGCCGCAGTTGGGCCTTCTAGAAGATTAGGGCGCTTCCTCGTACTGGGCTTTTATGCTTAGCTTAGACCGGATAGGCCCATTAAGGAGACTCGGGAGGCATCCCCACGTCAGTAGCCCCTGAGCGTTTATTCGACTCTGAAGAGTCGAGTAAGCACTCGAAGCTTGTTTAAGTTCTTGTGACTAAGTAGCCTGAGCTTCACGAAGGATGTGTTAATCCTGTACGGTAAGACTCGAGTATCGAGTTGTTAACTGTGCGGATAAGACAAGAGACATGTGTGCTTGCCATGACTAGGCGGCGAGGCCACTAGAATTATGTCTTTTCTATCAGGGGGTTGATCTCCTGATGTAAGTTGTAGTGCTTTTTCGGAATGATGCTGACATAGGGCTGTTTCGAACTTAACATGTCTTAACAACAAGTATGACCTCTCATATAATGCGGGCAACTAAATAACTTTCAAAACATATGCTCTCATGGTCTAGTTGTCAAAATAAGACGCCCTTCTTATGAGAAATAGAGGTAGGGGAGGAGCTAGGGCGATCCCTGTCGCACCCAGACTTCTAGAGGATACTCGCAGTTCCGTTGAACAGTAGTTGATTGGATTACGAGGCTTACCGGCACCCGCATCTCTTACGAGTAGGCCAACACACGTATGTGTGACAACCAACCCCTACTGTTCATCGTCTACGTAAACCATCCCATAGAAATCAGGATACTACCATTGACGTACTTCATACCATACACACATGGTACGTCAACGGCGTTTAACAAAATGATAACACAACATATCTCTAAGACACAAAAGATTGAAATAAGTTGCAAATAGCTCTCACTAGAGCAGAGATAGCAAATACAATCATCCAGAGGACACATGTCCCAACATAACATCATTACATCTCAGCGGAAGCATTCAAAGGGTCTGAGTACAGACAAATCCAAATAGGCTTAAGAAGCCGGGAATGAAAAGAAGACGGAGCCCATCCACGATGTCTCGGATCCTGCCCGGGTCCGCTACCTACTCGTCAGCAGCCTCGTCAAACTCCACGTAGTAGCCGTCACGGGGATCCTCGTAAGCGTAGTCTGCGGAAACCACAGCCCCAAAGGGGTCAGTACATAAACGTACTGGCAAGCAAGACTCACAATTCACCAAAGTGTAACCCGTCAACACCAAGCACAGATGCCTTGGGTTCAACGGAAGAAAGGGGATATAAAAGATGCTGCAACTGGCTGCACTAACCAACTACAGAAACATGATACAACTTCCGGCTATCAGAAAGGGGATAAGATAGCGTATCGTAACCAACTATAACTAACTCCAAACAAACCCATCCTGGATCTCGCCCCTTATCCAAAGAAGCAATCCGAGGATAACTCACACAGTTGGATTAATGATGGATCAAGTTATTGTGGCAATAAAGCTATTACTAGTCAAGTTATCATTAGTTAGGTGTAAGTTATTCTGAGTACTTGTTAGCCAGTACTTTCACCAAGTCAACCATAACCGCGGAAAACACGGCTTCTCGAGAAGATTTATCCCTGCAGGGGTGCACCAATTTAGCCGTACACGTAAGAATAACCCGCCAGATGGAAGGGCCCTTCCACCAAGCGGGGCACTCAACACAACTCAACTCTTCTTCGCATCAAGCCCAAAGCACCACGTGCTGTGCGTGCGCGGCTAATCGAGCCCCACGAAGAAAAGGGGACCCTCATAGCACTGGAAGACCACGCCGCCCTAAATGCCGACTACAAAAGTTCCACCCTGGCCTCGGGTTCGTACCTGCATATGCGTGCATCAAATGGAAAGCCCGAACTAAGTGTGGCGATTTGGACGAGATGCGAATCGAATCAAATTGAGGGGGGCGCCCATACACGCTTCCCACATGCGGATAGTGCGCTCATCATGGATCAGTAGACAAGACCCTTTTCCTAGTTAGGGTCGACACTAGCAGGCCTCAAAACCACGCCGGGCCTCCTGCCGGTGCCTTATCAGCAAATTATTATTACCTCAAAATTAACAGGTTGTTGTTTAACATCGAGCCCCAGAACATAATAGAAATATAGTAACAGAAAGTAACGGGTAACAGACTCGAGCAAAAACAACCCTAAGCATGCTAGTAAGACACGGGCACAAGCAACGGGGTTATAGGAGTGGAGGTGAGGCAATATCAGGGTTCAGGGTAACATGTGATAGGTTCGTAACAGAAACAACTATTCATAGGGCTAGCAGAAATAGACAACGGAAAGTATCGGTATCCAAGGTTGAAAGGAACACAATGGTTCATGTGAGTGATAACTTGCCTGCAAACTCAGCAGCCTGGTACTGAGCTAGATCCTCAGAAGGGGTGTCGTAAGTATCGTCTGTCTCAACGTCGTCGTCTATCCGAGAAGAAGCAAACAAACAATGCAGAAAGATAAACAATCAATAACATGGCATAATGCACAATCATGGGATGATGCATGTCAACTTAATGGATGCATCAAAATAAACTAGTTGACATGGTAACAACATAATTAAATGGACCCACATGCAATTGAGTTGCATATGAAAAGCCCATGAATTATGGTTGGAATATTTGTTTTCCAACTAATCAACAGGTGAAAGTGGTTTAGTATGATGCATGGATGAGGAAAACAGAAAAATAACAACAATAGAATCAATTGGAAATAAGGTTTACCAATTTTAGAAATTTATTTATTAAGTTAGAAAATTTTGGTTCCTTAAAGGTGTCACACAAGCAATTGTTGTTTTCAGCAATTTAAATTGTGCAAAACAGCTAACAAAGTTCATATTTGAAAAGAATACAAAATTTTAGTTGGATTACATGTTTCAAATATTGAAAAAAAGGAATTACCATGATTTAATTATGAATTAAACAAGATTAAACAAGTTTTAAATGAATTTAAAACAAGTTTGAATATTAATTGAATTTTATTTGTTCAAAACATAAATTCAAATTCATATTTGGAAAGTTTATACTTTTCTAGTTTGAAAACATATTTTACATGTTCAAAATATTTTAATTTGAGCAAGTTATGAATTTAGCAATATTAAATGATTTAAACAAGGTTTAAATTATTTAAGCAATTTTAATTATTCAAATCATTAAACAAAATTTATATTTGAAAAGATGGTTCAAAATGGTATGGAAAACATATTTTATTTGCATTATTTGGATTAAGATGAATTAGTTATGCTATTATTCAAATTACAAATGAATTGTTTGAATTTGAAATTTGGATGCATTTGAATTATTCAAAACAGATTACAAATGTTATAAATAGATAGATAATTAAATTTGGGACAGTGTACATATTTTACTTTTATTATTTGGATTTATAAAATGAAAGTTATTCACATTTTATTTTCAGGGACCATTCTGCAATTTAAAGGGACTTGTTTTGAAAAAGAAAAGTGCTGAAATCTTTTTATACCGCACAGCTAGCTACCCCAGGGCACTGCCAATGGGCCCTGGGCCAGCGTGGCATGCATGCGTGGCAGCAATGCCACACAGCAGCTGACAGGGGGGCCACCCTGTCAGCGCGCTGCGCAAAAAAGGTGGGATTTTTTCCTGCGGGAGGGGGGACTCGAACCCTGGCCCTCCCGTGCGCGCGCACTGCGCTGCAACCAGTGCGGTAAACGATTCGATCTTGTCAGTATACGCTGCGCAACAAGGATGAGGTTCAGTTAGCGTTAACTGACGAAACTGAAGAAAGTTTCAGTCTTGCGACGGCGACTGACAACGGCGGAGAGGGACGATGGGCTACCGGCGTTGTGACCACTAACTGGCGGCGCTGAGCAGATGGATGTGCGTGCAGTAGGAAGGGGAACGTGATCGTGTGCTTGGAGTGCTCGTGAACGCACGAATACGAGCCCAACGGCAACCATGGCGGCACGGTGGTGGATGCTGCCGGAGATTCAGACATGGAGGCGCGCGTACAGGAAGCGAACGAGCGTTACAGAGGTCGGGATCGCTGCGGTAGCTCACCGTGAGGTTGTCGGAGGCGAGAGGGAGACGGGAAGCAGACGGTGGCGACGGCGCGGTGAAGAAGTTCAGAACAGCAGCGGCGGCGTCGAGCTCGTCGTCGTCGATCAACGTCCCCTGGGCCCTGCTGCTGTTGCTGTAGAGGAAGTAGGCGTTCAGGCGGTGGCGTAGGTGTCCCTAGCGTGGACAGAGGCGATCCATGGCGGCCTGTCGACGGCGAGCTCCTCCGCGGTTCTTCCACCCCCGACAACTCCGGCAGAAAATTGGCGAGGAAGAAAGGAAGGAGAGGATGGCTGGCGGCGGCAGGGAGGAACAGGGACCTAGGGCTAGGGTTTGGTGGGATAGGGGGGTAGATATAGGCTCGGGAGGGAGCAGGTGGAGCTCGGGCGCGTGCGAGCTGGCGTCTGCTGACGTCAGCAGTACGGAGATGGAAGAAAGGGCCAGCAGGCCTGCGCGCGTGGTTGTGCTGGGGTGGTGGGCTGGGCTTGGCCCAGCCTGCTGTTCCCCAGCCGTTTTTCTTTTTAAAATTTTTGTTCTGTTTTTTTTTTTTGCAGAAATAGAAAATGGAAGAAAAAGATAAGTTTTGGGTTAGTAAAAATTTAGGAAAAAATTGTGTGAGTTGATTAGGTCAACATCAACCAATTGTCAACTTTGGTTTTTCAAAAGTTCAAATTTATTTGCTGTTTTGTAATTGATTGCATTTGGATGAATTTTGAGATTAAATTGATTATTATTGAAAACAAGATTTTTAATAGGGTGAACCCTACTGTTTATTTAAAACAAATGATTAAAATTGTTTGGTAATTTCCATAATTTGAAATTGGGTGCTGTTTGTGAATGTGATTTGAATTTTAAATGCCATTTGAATTAAGTTTGGATTAATTGATTTACTAGAAGCCATAATTTTAATGGTTTGAACCTTATGGTTTAATGGAAACAAAATGGTTGTTTTGATTGAAATTTTTAGTTGGAAAATTGTAACAGAGCAAGTATGAAACAAAGACTTGAATATTGTTTGAATTTCAATTGTGAAAACAGAGAAAAACAAATGCAACAAAAGGAAAACAAATGCAAAACAAATGCAAACAATTCAATGAGTATGATGACATGATGCAAAACTTTAATTAAACAAGAATCAAACATTCTAAATGGAAGTTTTCATACTTGGGATGTTACAAAACGCCCCCCCTTGAAGGAATCGCGCCCCGAGATTCCTTACTGAGAAGAGAAAAGGTCCGGATACTTCTTGCGAAGATCCTCTTCGGTCTCCCACGTTGCCTCTTTATCGGAATGATGCGACCACTGCACTTTCAAGAACTTGGTGCTCTTGTTGCGAGTCTTACGCTCGGTCTCATCGAGAATACGAACAGGGTGCTCCTCATAAGAGAGATCATCTTGCAGTTCAATGGAATCATGATCAACTGCACGATCTGGATCTTTGAAACACCTCTTGAGCTGTGACACGTGAAACACATCGTGCACCTTGGATAGTTTTTCTGGAAGTTCAAGACGATAGGCATTTTCCGCACGCCTTGAGAGAATGTTGAAAGGACCAATGTATCTTGGTGCAAGCTTTCCTTTCACACCAAAACGATGAGTGCCTCTGAGGGGAGTTACACGGAGATATGCCTTGTCACCAGGTGCATAGACCATATCCCTGTGCTTGCTGTCATAGTAGCTTTTCTGACGAGACTGAGCAATCTTGAGATTGTCACGAATGATACAGACTTTCTCCTCGGCTTCCTTAAAAATGTCAGGGCCTAAGAGTGAACGTTCACCAGCTCCAGACCAATTGATTGGACTCCTGCATCTGCGGCCATAGAGTGCTTCAAATGGTGCCATGCCTAGGCTTGCCTGGAAGCTGTTGTTGTAGGAGAATTCAGCATATGGAAGGCAATCCTCCCATTTCATGCCAAAGGAGAGACCACATGCTCTAAGCATATCCTCGAGAATCTGATTGACTCTTTCGACTTGCCCCTGAGACTGAGGGTGATACGCTGTGCTGAACAGAAGTTTAGTGCCCAATGCTTCTTGAAAGCTTTTCCAGAAATGAGAAGTGAATATGCTTCCACGATCTGAGCTTATTTCCAATGGAACACCATGAAGAGGAACAATCTTTGCTGTGTAGAGCTCTGCTAACTGGCTAGCTGAGATTGTTTCTTTGACAGCAAAGAAGTGAGCTATCTTAGTGAGACGATCAATGACCACGAAGATTGCATCGTTGCCTTTCTTGGACTTTGGAAAACCAGTGACGAAGTCCATTTCAATCATGTCCCACTTCCACTCAGGGATTTTCAGAGGTTGGAGTAGACCGGCTGTTTTCTGATGGACTGCCTTAACACGTTGACAAACGTCGCATTCAGAAACGTATTGAGCAATTTCACGTTTCATGCCAGGCCACCAATACAGTGTCTTAAGATCCTGGTACATCTTTGTACTTCCAGGGTGAATGGAAAGGGGAGTTTCATGAGCCTCCTTGAGAATGATATCTTTGAGACTTTGAACTTGAGGAACTGCAATGCGTCCTTCAAAGAACACAGTTCCCTTGTCATCAATTGAGAAGGACTTGAATTTCTCCTTGCCTTTTTTGATGTGCTCAACCATCTTCTTGATTTCAGCATCACGAAGTTGTTCAGAACGAATCTTGTCCTCGAGAGTTGGACTGGCTGTCAAGCTTGCAAGATAACCTTGAGGAACAAGACCAAGGTTCAGCTTCTGGAATTCTTCATGAAGTGGAGGTTGGCTTTCCATGATCATGAGATTATTGCAATACGACTTGCGACTGAGAGCATCGGCCATAACATTAGCCTTGCCTGGAGTGTAAGAAATGGTGAGATCAAAGTCTTTAATCTTTTCAATCCATCTCCTTTGCCTGAGGTTTAGATCTGGTTGAGTGAAGATGTATTTCAGACTCTTATGATCGGAAAAGATTTCAGTGCGATTACCCAACAAGTATTGCCTCCATTTCTTGAGGGCAAACACAACTGCTGCAAGTTCGAGATCATGTGTGGGATAATTTTTCTCATGTGCATTCAACTGACGTGAAGCATAAGCCACAACTTGACGTTCTTGCATAAGAACTGCACCTAGACCTTGGAGAGATGCATCGCAGAATATCTGGAAAGGTTTGGTAGTATCTGGGCCAACCAGAACTGGTGTAGAAGTGAGTTTAGTCTTCAGGAGATTGAAACTCTCATCACATTGTGGAGACCAAACGAACTTCTTGTCCTTCTTTGTGAGATCAGTGAGAGGTTTGGCAATCTTGGAAAAGTTTTGGACGAAACGACGGCAATAGCTAGCCAAGCCAAGAAAACTTCTTACTTGCTTTACCGTCTTAGGAGGTTTCCAATCAACAATTGCTTTAACCTTTTCTGGATCAATGGCTATGCCCTTGGCGGAGATGACATGACCAAGGTAAGCAACTTCTGGAATCCAGAACTCACATTTGGAGAACTTGGCATATAGACGATGCTCGCGAAGTTTCATGAGAGTGAGACGAAGATGTTCTCCATGCTCTTCCTCAGATTTGGAGTAGACCAGAATGTCATCGAGATATACCACAACGAACTTGTCGAGGTATTCGTGGAAGACAGAATTCATGAGTCTAGAGAATGTCGCCGGTGCATTGGTGAGACCAAAGGACATGACGGTGTCATATAGACCGTACCGAGTGGTGAAAGCTGTCTTTGGAATATCTTCCTTTCTGATCTTTATTTGATGGTAACCCATCCTCAAGTCCAACTTTGAGAATATCGAGGCTCCAGCAAGTTGATCAAAAAGATCATCGATACGAGGAATTGGATACTTGTTTTTGATGGTTTTCTCGTTAAGAGGACGATAGTCAACAACGAGTCTCTTTGTTTGATCCTTCTTCGCAACGAACAGAGTTGGGCAACCCCAAGCGGAGGAACTAGGTTGAATGTAACCTTTTTCCATGTACATATCGATTTGCTCCTTTAACAGCTTCAGTTCAGGAGGAGCTATCTTGTATGGATGCTTAGAGATTGGAGCAGTACCTGGTTCAAGCTCGATCACGAACTCAACTGCTCTGTCTGGAGGCATCCCTGGCAACTCTTCTGGAAAGACGTCAGGGAATTCACAAACCACCGGAACATTTTTCAAGTAGAGGTAGAGGTTTAGCATCGAGGGTGTAAAGCTGACTGGAACTTGATTCATTTGGAGAATAGACTATCTGGCCAGAAGGGTGGAACAGAGTTATTGACTTCTGAGCACAATCAATCGTAGATTTATTGGCCTTCAACCAATCCATGCCAAGAATGACATCAATGTCAGAATTGCCAAGCAGAATGAGAGAAGCAAGGAATATGTGACCTCCAATTAGAATCTGATTTTCATGACTGATCTTGGAAGTTTGCATAATTGCTCCAGGGGAGTTTACTACTAGCGGGGAACCCAAACCAACAAAAGGGAGTTTAACTGCTGTCGCAAAGATCTTTGACACGAAAGAATGCGATGCTCCCGTATCAAACAACACTTTAGCTGGAAAAGAGTTTACGGGGAATGTACCGAGAACGACGTCAGCAGCTTCCTCAGCTTTGTCGACCTTGACATGATTCACCCTTGCGGTCCTCCCGACAGGCCTGTTGTTGGAGTTGAAGGCTTTAGCCGGGGGAGCACGCACCATTGCCTGGTTTGTGTTGGGACGAGGTGGTGGTGGAGGTAGCTGCCTCTGAGTGCACTTGTCAGCGTATTGCCCCGTCTGCTTGCATTTGTAGCAAGTGACGACACGAGGAGGATCTGGCCTTGGCTGCCCCATTGAAAACCTCTGAGCCTGCATCTAAGCTGGGTTGGGTGGGCGGGGAGCGAAGCCTGGAGAAGCTTGGGCATATGGAGCCCGAGTGACAGCACCATTTGGCACCCAGATGCGGCGCTTCTGCGGAGGGGTGGTCATGTTGGAGGAGGAACCACCCTCACGCAAGTGCTTCCGAGACTCCTCGAACGCCTTGCGCCCATTTTCCTCATTGAGCGCGGTGTTAACGAGCTCCTCGAAGTCCTTGGCCTTGATGTTGGTGAGGGCGTACTTGAGTTCCGGGTTAAAACCTCGGCGGAACCTTGCCATCTTCTTAGCCTCAGTGGACACCTCATCACCAGCATAACGAGCGAGGCGATTGAACTCATTCTGATAGCCAATGACGTCCAGCTTGCCTTGCTTAAGAGAGCAAAACTCTTCACGCATCCTTTCCATGAGACCATCTGGGATGTGGTGCTTCAGGAAGGCATCCTTGAAACAACCCCAGGTGATTGGGTAGCCAGCTCTCATGGTCTGGTAGTTCTCCCACCAAGTAGCTGCCTGACCCTTCAGTAGATAGGAAGCATACTTGACTTTGTCTTCCTCGGCAACGTGAGCAATGTCCAGAGCCCTGGCCATCTCACGGATCCAGTCATCAGCATCCAGAGGCTCGCGTGTTGCCACGAAAGCTCTCGGGCCCAGACTCAGAAACTCCTTGATAGTGACTCGTGGAGCATTCTGGTTGTTGTGCTGATTAGCCTGGAACTGGGCCATCTGCGTTACGACCTGAGTCATCTGAGTCAACAGCTCCGTGATTGGCGGTGGCTCAGGCGGGTTGTTCCTTGTTGGCGGCATCCTGAATAGACATGCATTTTAGCACAACAACAGAAAAGGATAGACTTGGTAACCGAAAGAGAGATTATTCCGACGCATGAATAGATAACCAACAGGTACATCATCACATGTTCAACTACATCAGAATATCCAACACACCATAAATGGTTCGAATGCCAAAGGATAACTAAACATAGCTAAGAATGGATACATCGGTACTCCCATGCTCATCACGCAGGACGGTGGTGAGTAGTACGACGAGAGATACGGTGAGGAGCACGTCCACGAAAGTAGGTAGAACGACGATCCACATAGATCTGACGTGGTCTGAGAGCGACTCTAGGTGTGGTGAAGTACATAGCGTCGACTCCCTGTGCTCCAAAGCGTGGAATCCCAGTGTAACCAGCACCGAGGTTGAGAAGTGGACCTCTGATCGGCTCGTAACCTCCAGCATCTGGCAGACGACGACCAACTGGGTGATCGAAATGTGCAAAGCGCTCATCTCCAACAAAGTCTGTGGTGTACGTCGCCAGACGAGTCAAAGCAAGGTAGAGCTGCTCCCTGACTGAAGCCAACTCCTGCGAAAGTGTGCTGGCAACTGCGTCATTGTGCCTCACAAACTGAGCGGTGGTGTGCAGCCTGGATTTATCATGCTCGTAGACATCCAAGTTGTCGTAGAGAGTGAAATGAGCTCCCTCCGAAGTGATGTAACCACGGGGAATGTGGCGATAGATAGAATCGTCAAATCCCCAGTAGTCAGCACGAAGGACGGTGAGACTCACATAAGCTGCCTGCTGCACGGCCATATCCACTGTGGAACCTACTGCCTCGTAGCGGTGGACAACGCTCATGCCATCATCTGACAGGATGTAGACGATAGCCTGTTAGTAGGTCTGGTCAAACTCTCGCTGCTGCTCGTAGACCTGGTACTCTGGTGCCCAACGGAACCCCAGATAAGTGACCATGTCTCTCAGCATCTCCGGATAACCGGCAGTGCTCTCGCAACGAGTCATCCGAACCACCTGCGGGTAGAACCTGAGATCCATCTGCAGATGATCGGGGAAGTTTTGATTAGACGCCGGTAGGGAACTGAAGTGGAAAGCAACAACAAGGTTTCAACGGACGAAAAGGATGTTGAGAAGAACATGATATCGAAGCAACATCGGGGAAACACGAGACCAAAACTCCTGAGGTACTACGGAAAACCCATCCGGGCTTCTAAAGGATCAATATCTACTGCTTAAGGAATAGAGGATTTGCTTCCGGGGCTTACACGCCTCCGTTCTCAATCATGAGTAGGCAACATGATAAATCATGTCACAACCACCTCCATTCCTATGGTCTAGTAGATATAACTATCCTAGAGAAACCAGGATTCGTGAAAACCTAACTTGAAAGTTTAGGTGAGAAGGGAAAAACAACGTTGCACTTCCTTACCAGAAAAGGGTGGGTGGGTGGGGAAAGAAATAAAATGGCAGAATTCCTACTCTCACGTTTCATTTTTCCTATATAGCTACAAAAATAGTTTCTAGACTCAACTGCGACCAGTAAAAGGGATCCTACAGGCAGACAGGCTCTGATACCATTTGTCGCACCCAGACTTCTAGAGGATACTCGCAGTTCCGTTGAACAGTAGTTGATTGGATTACGGGGCTTACCGGCACCCGCATCTCTTACGAGTAGGCCAACACACGTATGTATGACAACCAACCCCTACTGTTCATCGTCTACGTAAACCATCCCATAGAAATCAGGATACTACCATTGACGTACTTCATACCATACACACATGGTACGTCAACGACATTGAACAAAATGATAACACAACATATCTCTAAGACACAAAAGATTGAAATAAGTTGCAAATAGCTCTCACTAGAGCAGAGATAGCAAATACAATCATCCAGAGGACACATGTCCCAACATATCACCATTACATCTCAGCGGAAGCATTCAAAGGGTCTGAGTACAGACAAATCCAAATAGGCTTAAGAAGCCGGGAATGAAAAGAAAACGGAGCCCATCCACGATGTCTCGGATCCTGCCCGGGTCCGCTACCTACTCGTCAGCAGCCTCGTCAAACTCCACGTAGTAGCCGTCACGGGGATCCTCGTAAGCGTAGTCTGCGGAAACCACAGCCCCAAAGGGGTCAGTACATAAACGTACTGGCAAGCAAGACTCACAATTCACCAAAGTGTAACCCGTCAACACCAAGCACAGATGCCTTGGGTTCAACGGAAGAAAGGGGATATAAAAGATGCTGCAACTGGCTGCACTAACCAACTACAGAAACATGATACAACTTCCGGCTATCAGAAAGGGGATAAGATAGCGTATCGTAACCAACTGTAACTAACTCCAAACAAACCCATCCTGGATCTCGCCCCTTATCCAAAGAAGCAATCCGAGGATAACTCACACAGTTGGATTAATGATGGATCAAGTTATTGTGGCAATAAAGCTATTACTAGTCAAGTTATCATTAGTTAGGTGTAAGTTATTCTGAGTACTTGTTAGCCAGTACTTTCACCAAGTCAACCATAACCGCGGAAAACACGGCTTCTCGAGAAGATTTATCCCTGCAGGGGTGCACCAATTTGGCCGTACACGTAAGAATACCCCGCCAGGATGGAAATGCACTTCCACCAAGCGAGGCACTCAACACAACTCAACTCTTCTTCGCATCAAGCCCAAAGCACCACGTGTTGTGCGTGCGCGGCTAATCGAGCCCCACGAAGAAAAGGGGACCCTCATAGCACTGGAAGACCACGCCGCCCTAAATGCCGACTACAAAAGTTCCACCCTGGCCTCGGGTTCGTACCTGCATATGCGTGCATCAAATGGAAAGCCCGAACTAAGTGTGGTGATTTGGACGAGATGCGAATCGAATCAAATTGAGGGGGGCGCCCATACACGCTTCCCACATGCGGATAGTGCGCTCATCATGGATCAGTAGACAAGACCCTTTTCCTAGTTAGGGTCGACACTAGCAGGCCTCAAAACCACGCCGGGCCTCCTGCCGGTGCCTTATCAACAAATTATTATTACCTCAAAATTAACAGGTTGTTGTTTAACATCGAGCCCCAGAACATAATAGAAATATAGTAACAGAAAGTAACGGGTAACAGACTCGAGCAAAAACAACCCTAAGCATGCTAGTAAGACACGGGCCCAAGCAACGGGGTTATAGGAGTGGAGGTGAGGCAATATCAGGGTTCAGGGTATCATGTGATAGGTTCGTTACAGAAACAACTACTCCTAGGGCCAGCAAAATAGACAACGGAAAGTATCGGTAACCAAGGTTGAAAGGAACACAGTGGTTCATGTGAGTGATAACTTGCCTGCAAACTCAGCAGCCTGATACTGAGCTAGATCCTTAGAAGGGGTGTCGTAAGTATCGTCTGTCTCAACGTCGTCGTCTATCCAAGAAGAAGCAAACAAACAATGCAGAAAGATAAACAATCAATAACATGGCATAATGCACAATCATGGGATGATGCATGTCAACTTAATGGATGCATCAAAATAAACTAGTTGACATGGTAACACAATTTAAATGGACCCATATGCAATTTGAGTTGCACATGAAAAGGTCCATGAATTATGGTTGGAATATTTGTTTTCCAATTAATCAACAGGTGAAAGTGGTTTAGTATGATGCACTGATGAGGAAAACAGAAAAATAACAACAATAGAATCAATTGGAAATAAGGTTTACCAATTTTAGAAATTTATTTATTAAGTTAGAAAATTTTGGTTCCTTAAAGGTGTCACACAAGCAATTGTTGTTTTCAGCAATTTAAATTGTGCAAAACAGCTAACAAAGTTCATATTTGAAAAGAATACAAAATTTTAGTTGGATTACATGTTTCAAATATTGAAAAAAAGGAATTACCATGATTTAATTATGAAATAAACAAGATTAAACAAGTTTTAAATGAATTTAAAACAAGTTTGAATATTAATTGAATTTTATTTGTTCGAAACATAAATTCAAATTCATATTTGGAAAGTTTATACTTTTCTAGTTTGAAAACATATTTTACATGTTCAAAATATTTTAATTTGAGCAAGTTATGAATTTAGCAATGTTAAATGATTTAAACAAGGTTTAAATTATTTAAGCAATTTTAATTATTCAAATCATGAAAAAAAAATTATATTTGAAAAGATGGTTCAAAATGGTATGGAAATTCTATTTTATTTGCATTATTTGGATTAAAGATGAATTAGTTATGCTATTATTCAAATTACAAATGAATTGTTTGAATTTGAAATTTGGATGCATTTGAATTATTCAAAACAGATTACAAATGTTATAAATAGATAGATAATTAAATTTGGGGCAGTGTACATATTTTACTTTTATTATTTGGATTTATAAAATGAAAGTTATTCACATTTTATTTTCAGGGACCATTCTGCAATTTAAAGGGACTTGTTTTGAAAAAGAAAAGTGCTGAAATCTTTTTATACCGCACAGCTAGCTACCCCAGGGCACTGCCAATGGGCCCTGGGCCAGCGTGGCATGCATGCGTGGCAGCAATGCCACACAGCAGCTGACAGGGGGGGCCACCCTGTCAGCGCGCTGCGCAAAAAAGGTGGGATTTTTCCCTGCGGGAGGGGGGACTTGAACCCTGGCCCTCCCGTGCGCGCGCACTGCACTGCAACTAGTGCGGTAAACGATTCGATCTTGTCAGTATACGCTGCGCAACAAGGATGAGGTTCAGTTAGCGTTAACTGACGAAACTGAAGAAAGTTTCAGTCTTGCGACGGCGACTGCCAACGGCGGAGAGGGACGATGGGCTACCGGCGTTGTGACCACTAACTGGCGGCGCTGAGCAGATGGATGTGCGTGCAGTAGGAAGGGGAACGTGATCGTGTGCTTGGAGTGCTCGTGAACGCACGGATACGAGCCCAACGGCAACCATGGCGGCACGGTGGTGGATGCCGCCGGAGATTCAGACGTGGACGCGCACGTACAGGAAGCGAACGAGCGTTACAGAGGTCGGGATCGCTGCGGTAGCTCACCGTGAGGTTGTCGGAGGCGAGAGGGAGACGGGAAGAAGACGGTGGCGACGGCGCGGTGAAGAAGTTCAGAACAGCAGCGGCGGCGTCGAGCTCGTCGTCGTCGATCAACGTCCCCTGGGCCCTGCAGCTGTTGCTGTAGAGGAAGTAGGCGTTCAGGCGGTGGCGTAGGTGTCCCTAGCGTGGACAGAGGCGATCCATGGCGGCCTGTCGACGGCGAGCTCCTCCGCGGTTCTTCCACCCCCGACAACCCCGGCAGAAAATTGGCGAGGAAGAAAGGAAGGAGAGGATGGATGGCGGCGGCAGGGAGGAACAGGGACCTAGGGCTAGGGTTTGGTGGGATAGGGGGTAGATATAGGCTCGGGAGGGAGCAGGTGGAGCTCGGGCGCGTGCGAGCTGGCGTCTGCTGACGTCAGCAGTACGGAGATGGAAGAAAGGGCCAGCAGGCCTGCGCGCGTGGTTGTGCTGGGGTGGTGGGCTGGGCTTGCCCCAGCCTGCTGTTCCCCAGCCGTTTTTCTTTTTAAAATTTTCGTTCTGTTTTTTTTTTTTTGCAGAAATAGAAAATGGAAGAAAAAGATAAGTTTTGGGTTAGTAAAAATTTAGGAAAAAATTGTGTGAGTTGATTAGGTCAACATCAACCAATTGTCAACTTTGGTTTTTCAAAAGTTCAAATTTATTTGCTGTTTTGTAATTGATTGCATTTGGATGAATTTTGAGATTAAATTGATTATTATTGAAAACAAGATTTTTAATAGGGTGAACCCTACTGTTTATTTAAAACAAATGATTAAAATTGTTTGGTAATTTCCATAATTTGAAATTGGGTGCTGTTTGTGAATGTGATTTGAATTTTAAATGCCATTTGAATTAAGTTTGGATTAATTGATTTACTAGAAGCCATAATTTTAATGGTTTGAACCTTATGGTTTAATGGAAACAAAATGGTTGTTTTGATTGAAATTTTTTAGTTGGAAAATTGTAACAGAGCAAGTATGAAACAAAGGGTTGAATATTGTTTGAATTTCAATTGTGAAAACAGAGAAAAACAGATGCAACAAAAGGAAAACAAATGCAAAACAAATGCAAACAACTCAATGAGTATGATGACATGATGCAAAACTTTAATTAAACAAGAATCAAACATTCTAAATGGAAGTTTTCATACTTGGGATGTTACAATCCCCATGTTGGATATTTTTCTCTCCCCAAAACACCCTCTATGGTATGTGGATTTAACCCTAAAACTAGCCACAATTTACCCATATAACTAACTCACTTCAAATTTTATAGTGTTCACTTGCCCCCTTATGTGCAGCTCCGTCCCTGCTTGTTGCTCACCCTCTACTACAAACCACATGAGTTTTGGCCTATCTCTCTAGTATCTAACCAAGCAAGAATTGGTGCCCTCTGGTGCGTCCTACGGTTGGGCCCGCATGTCGGTTACGCGCAGGAAAATTGGTGGCATAAATGGGCCGAAGCAAGATTCAAACATGAGACCTCACCTGTCGAGTTGACGCAGTCAGTCTGTGCTAGCCAATAGGAGACAGACTTGCTTGTGTCATTGTAGTATGCTAAAGTTTTATGTACATCAACTTTTTCACGGATTATTAGTATTTATAGCTTGCAGGTGTTGTTGATGCATGTGTGTTTCAGTGCGTGTATATCAGTTAGATAGTGTACCGTATGTAACATTGTACAATTGCATTGCTTTGTTCTTCCTCACTTTGATGGCTTGGCACTTTCTATTTCTTTGGATCCGGCTGCCTCCACAAACCATCACCGCCATTGATCACAGAACCGGCTTGGCCACGCTCTCCTTCTCTAATTCTCTAATGACTCGATGTTTTTCTCCCACACATGCCCCCATAGAGAATCCTAGCTAGGATCGGTTTGTTGGAGTGGCATTCCAACTAGCCATCATCGGCGTTGCCTCCCTGTGCTTCTTCAACCTCTAGCAAGCCTCTCCATTAAACCCCTCTTTGTGTTCGGGTGCTCCTTCATCGGACTCTTTCTACCCTACCATTGGCAGGGGTGGCGACTTCTTCCTCTCCCTAAGGAAACCGACGAGAACTGCAAAAACTGGTTGACTCGGAGCATTCGCGTTCCCCTGACCCGCCCGGCTAGGTTTCCATCAGGAAAAATCAGGAGTCTTCTATTCTCTTGGGTTGGACTACTAATAGCGTGGTCATCTATCCTTTATCCCTTTTTCATTGATGCCGACCATGTCTACCACGATGTCGATTCCTTCCATAGCCTCCCTCAGAGACAAGGCCATGCGTTGGGCTGTGTAGGAACAGAAGCCGATACTTCTCCATCGTGTGGCCCAGACGCTCAACGAGCTGGACTCGGCGTCGAGGATCACGACGAACAACTGGGCAGCGAGGAGGCCGGGCAAGCGACGAGCATAGGCTTGGCTCGCGTCGGCATTGACTTGGGGCCCTTAGAGCATCTCTAGTAGTACCCCTAAACCCCTAAACCCTTATAGCAGTTTTAAGGGTTGATAATGCCCCTTTTTGTGCACTTTTACGGGTTGAAAAACAGGGGCAAAGACTAGAACCCTCAAACCCAACCCTTAAAACAGAATATTCCGTTTTAAGGGTTGGGTTTGAGGGTTCTAGTCTTTGCCTCAACCTCAACCTCTAAAACTGTCACATATACATCACAATATGCCACATAAACATAATGAACCATCAAACATACAACTAGATAACAATAATGGATGCATGGTTTCAAAGTTTTTACATCACATAATCATCATCTTGCTCATCTCATTGGCACCACCAAAAAATTGCACCTCGGTGCCAACTACTAGGACACTCAACCACTATCAAACCTCACCATCATGCGAGTTGTCAACGCCGCCATCGCTCATGGGAGTGTCAACTCGAAAGGTAGAGGAGGACCGACGGAACATCCTCTTTCTCTCCGCGATGTCATCCTTGC
Source organism: Alopecurus myosuroides (assembly GCA_028641055.1). Lineage (NCBI taxonomy): Eukaryota > Viridiplantae > Streptophyta > Magnoliopsida > Poales > Poaceae > Alopecurus > Alopecurus myosuroides. The sequence continues at coordinate 115,039,507 of CM054059.1, read as the reverse complement.
ACTCCTTCCACCACTGCAGCTGATCTTCATCCATGTCCTTCTTGGACATCATCATGTGCTCTTTCTCTTCCATCATGAGCTCCTTCCATACCTTGGCTTCTTTCACCTTGACCATCCTCTCCTCCAAGTCGGCCTTGCTCTTTGCCTCCTCACGTTTTGCTTCAATCTGTGCCATCTTCACCTCCTTCTTGACATGGGTGACGGCCAACTTTGCCTCCAATGTCTTGGTTGTCATAGCCTCCCTTGCCTTCATCATGTGATCCATCTTCTCCCTTAGGCTAGACGCCTCTTCTTCCATCTTCACTCTAAGCTTGGCCTTCTTGGTTCCCTCGGGCTTGTTCAAGTTCCTCTCCTCAACATCCGGATCATCCATGTCAAGCATTTCCTTCTTCTTCGGTGCGGTTTCTTGATCCCGCAACTTCCACTTGTCATATGTTTGAAGAATTGACCAAACATGCTTGAATGGGAATGTTTTACCCTTGGAACCCGCCATCTCCTTGTACCTCAAGTCGGCAATGGTTTCCTACAAACCACACAACACACATGAGAAACTAAGCAACACACATGAGAAACAAATTGAAAGTTGTAGGTATGCAAACTTACGTAGTCACTCTCCACGGTGCCACTTGGCGGCGCCTCCAACACTTGCTCCATCGCCGCACTCCAACGCGCACATGCCGGCTTCATCAAGTCCCACCGGCCTTGAAGCGACCGGAATGAGCGAGCGGCGAACCCACTCCTATTCGGCTTCATCCGTAGATACGCGTCCTCGATGCGTTGCCAATACCGTTTATTGGTTTGGTCGGTACCGGTGGCCGCATCCATCCCCACCGATGCCCAAGCTCGAACCAAGAGCACATCCTCCGCATCGGTGTAGTTCGACGAGCGGACGGCGGGGCGAGCAACGGCGGCGTACGCATCCTCCCCTATCTCGGTGATGTCCTCATCACCATCATCCTCCTCTGCATCATCTCCGGCGTACTCATCCTCCTCCATATAGGGATCGAGCGGTGGAGCGGTGATGTCCACCTCCGCATCATTGAGCAAGTCCATGAAGGAAACGTCCGGGGTGGACGTTTCATCGAGCACCTCTGGGGCGGCGGCGACGGGCGCGGCGGCGGCGGCCACATCCTTCTTCTTGGAGGGGCGTTTGGCGACGGCCTTCCTCGGCTTCACCGCGGCGGCGGCAGCACGCGGGCCGCCGGACGCCACCTTCACCCGCGCACGAGGAGCGGCCGGGGCGGGGCGGGGCGGGCGCCGCGGCCGGGGCGGCAAGGGGCGGGGCGGGCGGGGCGGCGGCGGGCGCGGCCGCGGGCGCGAGCAAGTGCGTCCCGGCCCGCCGGCGCTTCGCCCCCACGGGATTGGTGGCGGCCACCATGGCCGCGCCGCGGCGGTCGGCGGGGGCGGGCGGGACGGGCGCGCCCGGGGGCGGAGGCGGGGCGGGAGGGGACGGGGCCGGGGCGGGAGGGACGAGGACGGCGGCGGGAGGGGCCGTGGCGGCGGAGGCGACGCCGGCGGCGGCTTCCATGGCGGCGGGGCGGGCGGGCGGCGGCGGGCGGGTGGGAATTTTCCCTCCCGCGTGTGCTTCGTGGGGAGATACGGGTTGGGAGGGGTTGACCCCTCCAACCCCTATGTTTACAGGTTGGGAGGGGATTCCCGGGTCCGGCCTGCATTTTTTTTTAAGGGTTTAGGGGTTCTATTCTTTGCGATTTTTTGGTCCAAAACTGTAAAAAAGCGGTTATTTTTACAGTTTTGGGGGTTTAAGGGGACTACTAGAGATGCTCTTATGCCTGCCACTCAGACGGAGAACATGGATGCGGCGCCGTGATTGGAAAAAAGCGACCTCGTTATGAATTATAAGGGGCCGAGTCTGTCTTAGTAATAGCGTGTACATGGCTCCTAAGCGGGTCCCCAGGGACAAAGTTTGATGTTTTTGTTTAAGTTCCTATGGCATGTTTGTTAGTTGGCTCAGTGTGGTACACGCACCTTCTTAATTGTTTTTCCTATTGTTCATTTTCAATTCCAAATGACACCCAAACATAAAAAAACTAAAATTAAAATAATATGGGAACAAATTAAAATACTTAACGGATCATGATTTAGAATCCAATTGATTGAATCAACTTGAAATTCCACTTAGCCAAATGGGGTTTTTAAGGTTTTGTGTTAGGAGACTTGTGGAGAGGACCCTTATGTTTCTACATGCTTATATCAATATAGAGTATTAAAGATGTTTAGGTGATCTATTGTAGCGACAACTTTTGCTCTGTCATACTTCTTGCAATATTTCTGAACAAGGCCGTTGTATATTTTGTGTACATTAATACTTTGAGACTATGCTACGCCATGTGTATCCGGGTTATTCGTGATAGAATTAGGGAAAATGAGATGGGAATAATCAGAGAAATTAGCATAAAACCACCACTTTTGTGCCTAAATTCCAACCATCAGTTTTCGTTTTTTTAGCAAAGAACCACCATATTTTGTTTTGATTTTTGCAATGTGCACTAATCACTTGTTAACAGCAAATTGATACCAGAAACTGACGGTGGTCCTCACATGTCAGTAAAAAAATGTAAAAAAGAAAAAGAAAAAGCCTATTATCTTCTACCTCCCGATGCGGCGCCGCCGTATTGCTCCACGTTGGGCGCGACGGCGATCCAGTACGCGGCGGCCTCCACCTCGCCGCGCTGCCCGGTGCCGGCGAGCCCCTCGCTGCCGGCTACGGAGTGGACCGAGAACCTGGTGTAGGCCCCGAGGACGCCGTCGAGGCGCGGGTCGGGGGCCGAGAGCGTGAGGCCGTAGTGGAGCGGGGTGGGAGCCGGGTCGTCGGCGGAGTCCGGCACGGCGAGGGAGAAGGAGTAGTGGTAGGGGTCGAGCTTGACGGCTGCGATGTCGCGCGCCAGCGGCCACTGGATGGGGCCAAGCAGCGCGATGGCGGCCAGGGAGGTGTCCCCCGCGCGGACACGGAGCAGGGAGAGGTTGCCGGTGGCGAGCGGGTGGCTTCGATGCCGGTCGATGAGGTGGAGCTGCGCGCCGAGGACGCGGAGGAGCACGTCCTCCGAGAGCGGGGGCGCGCCGGCTGCGTCGACATAGGGGGAGCTCGAGGACGACGGGATCTCGACGGGCGCGAGGTCGGCCATGGCGAGGTTCGGGTAGAGCGGCGGGGCCGAGGGGGTGGGGCTGAGGTTTGGGTTGTACGACGCCATGGGGATTGCGATGCGGGATAGTTTTATGGCTGGAAGGGAAGAGCCGTGAGGAGGAGGAGCCGAGGCCAACGGGGACGACGAGAAGCTGGCTGGCGTGTGCTTGTTGTGGGACGTGCACATGCTCAAGGCAGGAGCTCGCCCGCGTGTGCTAGCGCGGGCTCCAGCACGGATCGCCGCAGCGCCGGCGGCGGATGGCAACTGCTTCGAGAAGGGCGAGCCCGGCCGCAGTGTGGAGCAGGACACCCGGAGGATTTTTATTTTGGTGGATTTTTTATATTTTTTTAGTCCGTTTCTAGTTTTTTTATTTGGACTGACATGTGGGTCCAAGTCCACATCAGCAAAATGTCTCTGACAAATGGGTCCCACCGGTTAGGCATCGTGTCAATTCCCGTTCAAGACGTGATCAGTGCGAATTACGAAAATTAAAACAAAATATGGTGATTTTCTGCAAAAAAACGAAAACTGGTGGATTTTCGAAATTTAGACAGAAAAGTGATGGTTTTATGCTAATTTCTCGAATAATCAAGGCTAGCGGTGATAAAAATACTATGAGTAACAACGTCTAGATGAGATCATATCGAGGTCATATCGAGATCATATCGAGGTCTAGCTGACTTAAAGCATTGTGTCCTCTAGCTACAGGAATACCCATAGAAAATCGCAGCATCAATTAGTGCTGATTGTACCCATGTCTTGGTTGATTGCCCATTCCCGAGACACACGTTGACGCCACATAGGTCCACATTTCCTCCCGCCCTAAACTTATTAAGAGCAAGTACAATAAGGTGACATAAGCAGACTATAAGCATTTAAATAATATATCTTTACTTATGTGGAGGAGAGAGATGAGGAGAGAGAAGCAAAGCGGACTACTAGTTAGTAGCGAGCTGCAGCACGTGCTTCTAGGCACTATGAGAGATTGTAAAGTGGACCATATATTAATAAAGTACTTCATGCATATATAGCCAGCTATTGTACAAATTGACTATAAGCTAACTATATATGACGTGGCAATAGCATATAGCCAGCAGCCGGCTACGTAAGCTAACTATTGTACAAGGGCATATATGACGTGGCAATAGCATTATTAACCTAACCCTCGCGTCGCCTCCAGGCGGCTCGGGGGCCCCGCCGTCGCCCTAGGCCCTCCCCTCACCGTGTTCCTCCCCTCGTCGTCGCCTGAGGCTCCGCCGGCTCTCCCGGCGCGGCGCCCGGGATGGCGGCGGCGAGGCGTTTCTTCCGCGCCTGGGACGGCAGTGCGCGCGGCACTGGAGGTAGTCGGGTGTCGTTGTCGCCGTGTAACCAGCCGGGAGCGGCATCTGGGCGGCGTGGCGGCGGGGATCCGTTTCCGACGGCGGCTACCGGCGGCGCCCTCCCGTGCGACGGTGGCGATGCGTCGGGGCGGCGTGGAGCAGCCGACGGCGGTTACCGGCGGCGTCTTCCCGTGCGACGGCGGCGATGCGTCGGTGCGGCGTGGTCCAGCTGACGGCGGCTACCGGCGGCGCCCTCCCATGCGATGCGGCGTGGCGGCGGGTCCAACGGCGCCCCTCAGTGCGACGGTGACGCTGCCGGCGGCGGAGATTCCGACGGCGCCCCTCCGTGCGACGGTGGTGCAGCGACCGACGAGGCATCCCCGAGGCGATTCCGCTGTGGCGCGACGTGCCTTCGTGCGGCATGCGGGTGGGCACCTCGCCAAGGTCGGCCGATCTGACCTCGAGGGCGTTGGTCGAGGACCCGAGGCTGCTGACGGCGTCCCTACGTGGGTCGTTGTCGACATCCTCCCTCGCGCCGGTGTTCGCGGTTGGCGGATCCTATAGGCGGTCGATCCGACGCTCTCGACGTGGATGGAGCGTGATGGTTTCCGGGTGAAAACCTTGTCTCCGATCTTGCTCGGAGCCGGTGATGGAGGCATCTTGGGTGTCTTCCGCTTCATGAAGGCATCATCGAGGAAGCCCCGCGACTCTTCCCGTCGCCTCCGGGGGAAACCCTAGATCCATGGATCGGATGATGGCGGCGTTTCTACGTCGTTACTTCCTTGGGGGCATCATTCTTGGAGGAGTGCGCTGGTTGAAGGGACCAGAGGATGAGTATGGTGGTGGATGCTGGTTCCATAGTGGTCTACGCGGCATCGACAACGTCGTCACGTTACCTTGCTTCGGTCCGCTCCGGGGGAAACCCTAAATCTGGGATTTCCGAATTGGATGATGGTGACACCGCCGGTGTCGCTTTTCCCTCTTGGGGGCACCGTTTTGGAGCGGTGGCTGGAAGGTCCTATAGATGCAGCGGTGTCTCTTCTACTGCATCGGCGACGACGGTTCTCGGCAGCTTGGTGCTGTGGGGTCTCGGTGTTGGATGCGGGATGTTGGACGCGCGCTGGGTGGTGGTGTTGTCTGGTGCCATGGTGGTATCGACGGCAGGTCTGACATGGTGGATGCTTGAACCGCTGTCCTGAAGATGGGTGAGCGGAAGACGGCGGCAGCTACATTCCGAGCGTGTATATCGGTACGCGCTGCGGTGTGCTGGACCGATTTGGCCCCTTGTCCGCTATCGGGCGGTATGGTGTAGCCTTCGGTTTTTGGATGATGCACGTTGGTGGGTTCTCAGAGTATCGGCTCTGGGATTGTCCACCCCCTTCATCGGTTTTGGTAGTGTGAGCTTGGTTTGGTGGATTCAGGGCTAGTTGTTTGTGCTATCTACTTGTAAGACATGGTGTTTCTTGTTCTATCATTTAATAAAAACCGGCGGCTGTGTGCATCATTTTGATGCAGAGGCTGGGGGCATACCTCCATTTCTAAAAAACAATAGCATTATTAACCATGCTCTAAAGGCACGTCAGATACCCTCCGTCGCTACATAAACACTTCACCTCTAGATAAAATATGCAAACAAACAAACTAAACGACCAATCCTTCTAGTGTACCGTATTCCATATTTCTATGAGCTATGAGCGTCGATGCTTGTCTGCATCCTCAAAAAGTAGTGCCCATGTATACTTACGGACGTATCGTGGGAGACATGTAAAAGATCTGCCGTGAGAGGGTGGCCTCAAAGTCTTGCTAGTGACACCGCAGTCCCACAAAAAGGGCGCCACATAGGCAGCACGCACAGCGGCGGCAGGGCCCTCCGGCGACGTGGACGTGGGTTTTACGGATGCGTCTGACCCGGAGCCGGAGGAGCTAGCCGGTGGTCGTGGTTGCTTCCGCGTTGCTGCCACTGCCTCCAACGTGCCCACGAGAGGGGCCAGCCGCACGCACGCACGCGGGAAAAAAACGTCGCCCCCCTCCCTCCCCGATATCATAATTTAACCAGCTTCGGTCCAGACCTTCCTCGTTTCCTTCTCCCTCCATCTTCAAGTCGCAACCGCCAAACCAAGCAACAAAATAATACTAAATAAATAAAATAGTACACATAAACAAACAGATAAAATGGAGCGGCGACTTGAGCGCACAGGCTGAGGTGAGGCGGGAGGAAGAGGAAGAAAAGTCAAAAAGACTCGTGGTGCTCCCCAGATCCTTCTCGCCACCTTCATCATCTCCTCCTCCGCCTACTCCTGCTCCTCCCCATCCTCCCCTCTTAACTGCGCCCGCCACCGCCGCCTCCACACCACCGCCCCTTCTTCCTTACCTCGTCCTCACACGCTCCTGGTCGGCTCTCTGTCGCTGCTTGCTCAGTTGCTCACTACCGTCTCTCACCGGTCCAGCCAGACTCTGCAAGGTGATTCTTGCGCTCTCGCTCTCTACTTGTTTTGATTCAGCTAGTGCTGCCTGCCTGCCTTCCTGGTGGTTTGATTTGGGTGGGTCTCGCTTTGATCATCTAGCCGGCAAGCCTTGGGAAGTCGTCGATGTTAGATCGGGTTTCAGAAAGGGCCGAATTTTCCGCTGTGCCTTTCTGATGTTTTACTAGTAGTATATCTCGCTATTTTTTGCATTTCCGACCAGTTTCTCTAGCTCCAAATCCAAATTGGGTTGCCAGGATTTCGGGTGCAATTCACCCCTTTTTTTTTGGATGCGAGCATCATCATCAGACGATTAGTAGTTGAATGTTTTTTTTCAAGGATACATTAGTAGTTTAAGTAATTCGCTTTTGCTCTGTGCCCAAATCCAACTTTGATAACGAATGGGTTAGCTTATTCAGCGGGAATAGCTGGTCCAGTGCTTGCGTTAGCTGCTTGTTCCTTTCGCACAGATAGGGCCGGGTTTGCTTGTGGCGATCAAAATGTTCAATTCTGACCAAATGGTTTCTCTGCCAATGAAGTCTTGGTTGTTTCACATTTTGATATCTTTTTGCACCCGCCTTACTGGATCTGATCATAACCTAGTCACCTGGGATAGCGTGGCTAGATAGTTGAACAAAAAGGGTAGTTCGGCTTCAGCTTTCTGTTGTAAATTTAGATTCCAATAATTAAAGAAACACATACGAATGTTGTTCTCTAGTACCAGGAATTTTCCCCCTTATCTTCTTCGAGTCCAGCTTGTGTTTTAAAATCTGTTTCTTGCTGTTCACACAATAATTGACATTCGAGTCAGCAATCACTAAGTTACTAGGATATCTCTTTTCTGGGATCCATGTATTGTTTCAATGGAAGTATGTAATCTTAGCTGACAGCCTACTACAAATATGTCTTGCAGAAACTCGTTCCAGTTTGCTGTTAAACATGGATTGCTGCTTTATGTTTCGAAAGAGGTCTCAGCATCTTGTTGAAGGCAATGATGGTGAGCATCTTCTGCATATCTTATAGCATGGCACGCGCTCTTCGTGTTGAAACAATTCGCCGTTCTTATACAATTTCTTCTGTTGTTTCTTTCTCTCAGGTGTACATAGTGTGAAGGTCTTCTCTTACAACGAGTTGAGAAAGGCAACTCACGATTTTAGCGGGGCAAATAAGATTGGAGAGGGCGGTTTCGGTTCCGTATTCAGGGTAAATATGCATCATTGATAGCCCACTTCACCACTGTCTAAAACTCAACATTATCAGACATCTTTTGCTAACATTTCATCTTCCTTGTATCAGGGAATGCTCAAAGATGGCACATTAGTTGCAGTGAAGGTGCTGTCAACGACTTCGAGGCAAGGTGTCCGAGAGTTCTTAACTGAACTTACAGCAATTTCTGACATCAAACATGAAAACCTCGTCACGCTTATCGGTTGCTGTGCTGAAGGGTCCCATAGGATCCTTGTTTACAACTACCTTGAGAAAAACAGCCTTTCACAGACATTGCTAGGTAACACTTTGAACATGTCAGACGTTCATCTATCGATTCCTTCATTGGTAATCGAAAAAACTAACAATGTTCTGGATATGCTATTGCAGGGTCTAACTACAGCAGCATTCAGTTCAATTGGAAGGCTCGTGTCAAAATTGCCGTGGGTGTTGCCCGTGGACTTGCATTTCTTCATGAGGAGATCCGTCCTCACATTATCCACAGGGACATCAAAGCGAGCAACATTCTCCTCGACAAGGACCTAACCCCGAAAATTTCTGATTTTGGATTGGCAAGGCTACTCCCTCCCAATGCAACTCATGTGAGCACCCGAGTGGCCGGCACATTGTAAGCATAACCCCAAACACCTCATTTTACAGCCTTCTTTCACAGACCGAAATTCCTGTTCTTACTTGTAATTTCATTTTTGTTTAGGGGATACTTGGCTCCTGAATATGCTATCCGAGGTCAAGTGACGAAGAAGTCCGACATCTATAGTTATGGAGTTCTTCTCCTGGAAATTGTTTGTGGCAGGTGCAACACAAACACTAGATTGCCTAGTGAAGACCAATTTCTCCTCGAGAAGGTACTGGTCACAGATCACCGATAACCTGTAAATACAAATTGGTGTTAGTTTCATATTGCAGAAACAAAGTTCACCCACCAGATGTTTGACAAAATCTGCTGCATTTGTCTCTTTTGCAGACATGGGCTCTGTATGAGCAAGAACGTCTAGATGAGATCATAGATGCCGATATAGAGGACGACCTGGACGTCGAGGAGGCATGCCTGTTCTTGAAGATCGGCCTGCTATGCACGCAAGACGCGATGGCACGGCGCCCCCACATGAGCACCGTCGTCAGGATGCTCACGGGAAGCAAGAACGTCTCCATGGAGAAGATCACAAGGCCCGCCATGATCACCGACTTTGCGGAACTCAAGATCAGCAGCAAACCACAGGGCGCGAACCAGACAAGCTCCAGCACGTCGAGATCCTTCACCACCACGGAAGGGACGGAGCCACTGTTCTCAATGTCGGAGACGCCCACCCAGCTGTCTATGTGAAAACATTGGACAGAAATTAGCGTTTGTACATCGTGGTGTGAAGATAGTCTGGTAGATACTTGCAATTTTTTTTAGAAATTTTTCTTTGGTTTTCCGGGGGGAGAGGTTGGATTATAGGCATCCTGACGCCGCGTCGCTTGCTTGCGTTGTAGTACGATGTAAATATCTGGAAATTGAGATGATCAGGATAAGCTTTTGCGACCATTCATGTCCATCTCTGAGCCACTCTGCGCCGTCTGGCAATGCTGTAAATTCAGGCTTGAGTGTTGCACATGTGGGTCGGCCTGATGATGTCTGGTTAATTAAAGGAATTCTCCAGGTCATGATCAGACGAATCCATATCCCGATATCCGTTCTCTTAAATGAAAGGCACGTATAATCTGGACGCACATGACTAGATCAAATTCATCTCCAAAACGCTCGCTATCTCATCCAGAGCTGAGTTGCTCTGCCCGCCCGCCAGCGCCGCTGAGCTACGGCTGAGTGGCTGACGCTTGGAGCACGCCATGCCGATGTCGGCATAGAAGAGAAACAACTCCGTGCACGTCACGCGCGCGCGGATACGGTCAAGCAGCGCCATGGATGGTGACCGGCGTCGGCGTGCCGTCGAGACCAAGTGGAGAACGGGTAAAAAATCCCCAGCAGGAACGGCTCAAAGATTTCTCCGGCTGGACGCGTCGCCGTCGATCGCCGAACATGTCAAACTGCAGCATGGTCAAAATTCTAACATCGAGTTTCCATTTATGGTTATTTAAATATTTGGCAATTTCCCTTTTTGCTACTTTCTTCACGGGTAAAAAAGATACAGTAGCAGCATGTACCGCAAAGAGAAAGGAAAGAGAGAACTGGGAGATTAATGCTGCATGCGGTGGCCCCACACAGTGCCTCATTTGCATGTCCATTTGTCGGAGGAAAAGTAAGAAGTTTCGCTGGGTTGGATTTCACCGTTTGCACGGTTACCCGTAGAGGAGCAATCCTGCGATCACACGTCCACACTCTGTGGCTGTCTGGTGGGCCCGGTCGCCATCTAAGCAGGAGAAACGTTCTTACGGCCGGGACGTGCTCAAAGCAAAACCGTCTGCTTTCTCTTCCCTCTCGGGCCCGGTTACCATCCTTGGTGATTTTAACTTGACTCGATGCCCGGAAGACCGCTCCAACCTCAATTTCAACCACGCGGAAGCCGCTCAGTTCAATGACACCATCCACTCCCTTGGCCTTATTGAGCTTCCGCTTCTGTACCGCAACTACACGTGGTTCAACATGCAGCCCTCTCCTATCCTGGTCCGGCTTGATAGGGCGTTCATCAACCCCTGCTGGAGCTTGGCCCTCCCGGACTCCACACTTACCTCTGAAACGCGTGCAACCTCCGACCATGTCCCGATTACCATCAATGCCTTCTCTAAAGCCCCTCGAAGCACCATCTTCCGTTTCAACAACTCCTGGCTTTCTTCCTCCCGCTTCTCTCAGCTCGTTTTGACCAACTGGTCCAGCGTGCCTGACGGGCATAGGGGCCGCTCCACCGTCTCGTGTCTCTGCCTGAGACTGAAGCGGATTCGGGCGGCAGCTAAAAGCTTCGCCAAGGCCTACAAGATTCCCTCGGTTCTTGATTTTAACTGTCGTGGCACCATCCGGCTCCTGGACTGCCTTGAAGAGGCTCACCCTCTGTCTCCTATCGAGGATCGCCTTCGCTCGGCCGTTAAAACGCAGCTTGCCTCGTTAGTCGCCGCCAATGCCACCTACTGGCGGCAACGGGCAAAAATCAGGCACTGCACCTTGGGCGATGAGAATTCTAAATTCTTCCATCTCTGCGCCTCCGCCCGCCTCCAGAAAAACCAGATCAAGACCGTTTCCGCGCCGGATGGGTCCCTCCACTTCTCCCACCACGAGAAAGCAACTCTTCTTACTAGCTTCTATCGGGAACTCCTCGGCACTGCTATTCCCTCCTCCTTCTCCTTCGACTTCTTTGAGGCAGTTGTTTCCACCTCGCTGCTGCCTTCGCAAACCTCCCGCCTAGCTCAACCTTTCTCCCTGGATGATATTAGGAGCGCCGTTCTCTCTATGAGAGATGACTCCAGCCCGGGCCCTGATGGTTTCAGTCCTTTGTTCTTTAAAAAATTCTGGGACACCACCAAGGGTTGTCTCCTCTCCTTTCTTTCCGACTTCATGCTTCAGAAAGCGGACCTCCACCCCATAAACAAATCCTACATTGTTCTGCTTCCTAAAAAAGCCGGCGCCCATGCTCCCGAGAATTTTCGGCCTATCTCGTTACAAAACACTTCCATGAAAATTGCCACTAAATGCCTTACCACCAAACTCAAACCTCTCATGCCCTTCCTCGTCCACCAGGATCAGACGGGCTTTATCTCGGGGCGATCCATCGCTGAAAACTTCGTTTACGCCGCTGATCTCGTCCAAACGTGCCACAAACGTTCTGCCCCGGCTATGGTTTTCAAACTCGACTTTCGTAAAGCGTTTGATTCCATTAGTTGGGAGGCCCTCGACAAAATCTTGGCTGCCAAAGGCTTTCCGCCCTCTTGGCGGGCTTGCATTCAGGCTATTAACCTTTCCAGTCACACGGCGGTGCTCCTCAACGGTAAGCCAGGTAGCTGGATTCGATGTCGGCGGGGCTTGCGTCAAGGGGACCCCCTTTCCCCCTTTCTGTTCAACATGGTTGCCGATGTGCTTCAGCAGCTTATATTGCAAGCTTCCCGCGCTGGGTTTCTTCCACACCCCATCGTCGACGATCTCCCGTGCCCTGTCCTTCAGTACGCGGACGACACACTCATTATCCTCCGCGCTGGGGTGGAATATGTTTCGACGCTGAAATCCATCCTCAACTCCTTCTCCGAGGCCACGGGCCTCCACATCAACTTCCACAAAAGCACTTTCGTTCCTATCCATGTGCCGCACGCCGACGCCGTGGCTATGGCTTCCGAGTTTGGCTGCCCGGTGGCCTCCTTCCCGCAGGTTTACCTCGGTCTCCCCCTATCCACTCACAAATTTAGGGCCGGTGAACTTGCATCGATCGTCGCCCGGGCTGACAAATACCTTGCCGGCTGGCGTGGGCGATGTACTCCCATTGGCGGCCGCCTCATTCTTGTTAATTCGGTCCTCTCGGCCCTGCTTTCTCACGCAATGGCTGCAGGCGCTCTCCCTGCAGGCACCATTGAGGCTATCGATAAGCGGCGCCGCGCCTTCCTTTGGACCGGTGAGCAATCCTGCCACGGCGGCAACTGTAAGGTCGCCTGGTCCTCCGTCTGCACTCCTAAGTCTAAGGGGGGGACTTGGGGTTCTCTGCCTCTCTTCCCAAAACTCGACACTCTTGACCAAATTCCTCGTTAAACTTCACAGTACCTTTGATGCCCCCTGGGCGCGCTGGTTCCGTTCCCGCTATGGGTGGCATGGTACCCATGACTTGGGCGACTCCCGCTCTCTCGACACCCCTATCTGGAGAGATATCCTTTCCATGCTCCCCTCCTTCCGTGCAAACTCCGTCATCACCATCGGATCTGGCACCTCCACCTCTTTCTGGTTTGACCATTGGGTCGGACCCCTTACCCTCGCAGAGCGCTTTCCCGCCCTGGCCTCCCACGCATCTAGAGCAAATGCCTCTGTTCAGGTCGCCCTCACTGACCTCCTCTCTACTCTGGTCCCTCGCCTTTCCACCTCTGCTTCCGTTGAACTTGCTTCCCTCCACCAGTTATTAGCCAGTGTTGCGCTCGCCCCCAGTACGGATGATCTGCGCCTCAACAGCGTCTCTAACCGGCCCGGCACGACTCGGGATACCTATGCCAGTTTCTTTAAGCATTTGCCGAATGATGAGTTTGCAGGTGCAATCTGGCGCAACGCCGCCTCTAACAACTGCAGGATCTTCACCTGGCTTGCCCACCGGCGCCGCGTCTCCACCAACCTCCGCCGCTTCCGCCACCTCATCGCCACATCGCCTTCATGCCCCTCGTGCCCCGCCGACGAGGATGTCGATCACCTGCTTCTCGGGTGTCACCGCGCTAAGGAGGTTTGGGACGCTCTGCCAACCTGCGCCTCCTCTCCTATGCCCACCTCGATCGAAGAAGTCTGGATGGGCATGCCAACTGATACCGCTGCTCTCACTATCCTCTCCGCCATCTTCTGGAACATATGGAAACGCCGGAATTCCCTCGTCTTCGATGGGCTCGACCGGACGCCTCGGGCCACCGCTCTATGTTGTTTAGAAGACGTTACGCTCTGGTCTAACCGCTGTTCTAATGCGCTCACTAAGGAGCGTATCTTGGGTTGGTGTCGGATGTTTGACCCGCCATGACTGTAGTGCTCTCTACCTTTCCCTCACCACCTGTAATCCCCCCCCCCCCCCCCCCCTTGTAATTTGCTTGTGATTTCGTCAATAAAACGTTCAGGCTGGCTTGGGCCCGCCGTAGTTACAGTCGAAAAAAAAAAAGCTGAGATTAAGAATCAACAGAGGGGAGGCAGAACATTGAAGAAACTCACCACTTAGCACCACCGGGTCAGCTCTCAGGGTGTGATCTAGATGCAGCGACCAGCCTTTTCCGGCACCACCTGTAACTGTGTAGCCGTGCAATGAAATTTCCGAGACAGAAATTGCTGTACCAGTACGACGCAAGAAATGTAGAGCAGGGCAAGCTGAAGCAAGGACGGCAGAGCAGAACAGCAGAAATGCGTTTGGCGATGACAATTATTTGGTACCACCGACACTTCTGCACGCTGGAGACATGGACCAGGAAAGTGTGGCATGCAGACTGACCTCAGCACAATAGCAGGACACAAACACACACACACACACTCTTCAGCACAAGAAACTGAATTCAAAGTGATCTATACTACCGTATTGGAGAGAATAACAACAGCTCTTCAGCAAGCAAGGATGATGAATAAAGAATACCGCATAAGATTTCATACTCTGGACAGGACCAACGAATTCCGAAGAGTGTTAACAGAAGAAAAAAAAAAAGGGAAGTTCCAGGTAAACTGAACTGAATGCTCTCTATGCTCTCGACCAGACATTTTAATCGACAGCTCCACGAAAAGGGCGGGTGTCATTTTCTGAATTACAAGTCATTATAATGGGTACCTAAACAGGCAGCAAGGAATTCGGAGGGTTCGCTAAACAGCAAGCGGCATATACCGCCGATGAAGCAGATTCAGCACCCCATTATTGCACAGTTGTAGACGAACACGCCGGCGCGCTCCTTCACCGACAGCACCTCCCAGTCACCGCCGCCGTTCTCACCTTCAGGGCACCAAGAATGCAGCAATATGACTTCACCACGAGGCCCTCTATGGCCACCGATGACCAGCAACCTATCACCGCATGCCTTGAAAGCTAGGCCCCAGCCATTGGAAGAGTCCGCTCTGACAGGCAAAGGCTTCACTATGTTCCATGTGTTGTTTGTTTTGTCGTACTTCTTGACCACGTTTGTGGACTGGTCAGCCGCATAGAGCTGGTTATTTACAACGGCAATAAGAGGAGGTGACTGAGAGGCACTGGTTCCTCCAGGATACATATCATGTATCCTCCTCCATGTCCTCGTGTCGAGATCGAATTCCTCTCCACAAGTCAGAGAACCCCTCTCGTTTGTCACGCCTCCAATCACATAAAACTTCCCATCCATGAAGAAACCTGATGACAGCCTCCTGGGTAAGTTCATGTCTGGTAAACTCTCCCAATGCCCACTCTCTGAATTGTACAGCTCCGCCGATCTCAGCACCTTTCCATCCTTATCACACCCACCAGCAACCAAGGCGATCTCGCCACAGCTTCCTGAGGCAAAGAGGCAACGAGGAAGATTCATCGGTGTGCAACGAGACCAACCACGTGTCACTAAATTGTACATCCAAATAGCAAGACCTGTATACTCTCGGCCAAACACAAGCAGCTGTGTCCCAACGGCAAGTGATTCCTTGTCTGCACAGGAGAAGCACTCATCACATGGCAATCTAGGGAGCTTCATCCATCGATTTCGTGATGGATCGAATGCTTCCCAGGGCATCAAGCTACATGCCAGATATACCCAATGCTCCACCATGCCGCATTGCCTCCGCAGTTTGTACAGATATCCACTGTTAATCAACATATTAAATTTCTTGTTCAGACCAGAGAGTGAAGAGTAGTCTGATCTGCTTGCCCAAGCAAGGCAGTCTTGAGCCAGGTCATCATGAAGGCCCGGAAGGAGACAATCATTTGATCCATTGGCCTTAGAATCACCTCCTGATTGGGTCCTAACAGCAGCAGTCTGCTTCTTGAGCTCCACTTCTTTGCTGTCTAAACCTGAACTACCAGAGCAGAGAACCTGTTGCACATTCCCAGCTGAATGTTTCTTTGGCTCCCTCGAGAAGTACTCATTCCTGACCAAAAGAAAGTAAGCCAAGGCATACTTCTGCCAGGAGTTATCCTGCTGACCGAACAGCCTAAAAAGGTGCAGAACCAGGGAACCAGGAACAACAACAAGGCTTTTGGAGCTGCAATCTTGTAAATCTTCCATTGTTTTCTCTAACAGGTCACGCAAACCCCAGGACAGAAAAGTTCAAAGGTTCAGAGAGTACCCCTGGAAAAGATATTGAGAGAAAGATCAAAACATGCAAAATGCTATTGGAAATGTGACACAAATATTCTCGGAGAAAACTACGAGGTAAACACTAAACAATATACTAGTTAACCATAGTGATCAGTACGGAGTTAAACATCAGGATAATGCAGAACTTTTATGGTTGTCGCTGACTTTTTGCTCTCCAGGTTTTATTTCAATCCAAGTAAATTTTTTCAACTCTATTGTACCAGAATCAAGCAAGGAACTAAATGTCAGCACCAAATAACTGTGATGATACCACAACTGAAACAGGACAATGGCGATCATATTCTTCAGGAATAGAACAGCCAAAGAACCTAATGGAGCTCCACCACACAAGGTCAATGATAATTAGTTCCTGCTGCTAAACTATCTTTGGTGAGAGCATTTGCTCAACAAATAAATAAATAAATAAATACCCAACCATCATTCAATGCATATCGGCCAAAATAAAATAAAAAATCCCAACAGGATGCGCAACGTAATCATGATAAGACACAACTTACTAGTGGCACATCAGAAATACATGTAAGCTGTAGATCCAAGACATGAAGAAATCGTGCAGAAGTAGTGGGTCTAACAGATTCCTACGCACCACAGAAAGTAGCTCATAGCCACCCACTAACAAGAACATGGGAAAAAAAGTAGAAAACGATCTCAGATTTACATAATAAAACTCTGTGCTCTCCACGCAAACCAAACTCATTGGCGGAATGGCCGGTGGCTGGCTCTAAAAGTCACACATTCTATCGCCCCGAACCAACTCACATCACCATCAGAAAAGACGATAAAGACATTTTACCCAACGAATTCGCCAACCGACTGTCCCCGTCGGACAAAACGGAACTAAGCTTGTTGGGTATACTGTCACTCGGTGAAGTCTCCGGGAAAAGGAGATCACTCCCCTTCCCATGGACGCAACACACGTACTGCAGGGTACGGAGACGAGAGAACAGAGGCGAAAGTGTCCTCACCTGACGGAGACGCCCCGACGGCGAGATCCAGGCCACCGGCGCGCGCCGACCGCCTCCATCCCGGCGCCAGGCACGAGCGGCTCTTCAGAAACCTGCGAGCACGGGCCAGATGCGGAAAGCGGTTACGACACGGAAGCTAGCTATCCAGCGAGCGAGCCCGGCCAACTCCTCTCGGAGCAGACCTCGAGACCAGAGAGGACGAGCGGCGAGACAGCACTAGGGGAGAGTTAAGTGCTTACCGGATAGGTCCTGTTCTCTTGGCCGGAGATGTTGGTGGCCGGGCGGGGCGGGGCGGGGCGGGGAGCGCGGCCGGCCGGGGAGGGAGGCAGGGGAGGTGGGGCGGTGGGGACCACCGTCAGTGGGACGGGGAGGGCATGGGGGAGCGAGATTTGGAAGGCGGGGTGCTGGGGGGAAAGGCGGTATATATACTCCCATGTGCTGGAGGGAGGCTGGAAGTGCCAATGGTTGCGAGCTTTGTTTTTTCGGTGGCCATCTGTCACGCCACATTTTGTTTTCAACTTTTTACCCCCCGCCTAGATTTCCCCGCCGTAATCCCACTGTTATCTCGAAATTAGTACTAGCACGGATTAATTGAAATTACCCATCCTACTGGACGCATGCGAGATGCCGGCCCAGCAGCTCCACAGCTTTGTTTCCGTCCCGGGAAAAAGGATTTCATCATGTGCTTTTTTTTTCATCTCGCAAATTAGTAGATGTGGAGGGAGGTAACCTGGATGAAACAATAATGGCCGAAAATGTGGAGGAAGAGAATGTGGTGGACGCACGCATGGCGAGCTGCACAGCAAGTACTCTGGTGGCTGGCTGGTCTGATCTGGCCGGGGGGCGGCGTCTCTCCCTCTTTTCTGCCCCCCTCTCCTTTTTGCTATTATGGAATGTTTTTCTCACAGTGTACTTGCCTCTCTTGGGTTCAGAGCGAGGTGGATGGATAGAGCGATGGAACGGATGGATGGTGAAAAGAATCTCAGCGCTCGGCCATGGCCGAAAGCTACCCAGGCCAGGTAGGTAGGCCACGCATGCACGACTGGCCGGTTTTCGCGCACGTTGGAGCGAGCGCAGAGCGACAGGGTGAAAAGGACGGCGCAGCGTTATCCTTTACTTATTTTTACTCCACCACCCTATCATCATTTCTGTCAGCCCACTATGCCAAGAGGGAGAGGGAATAATATTTACTGTTTCTTGGAGAAAAATAGTAGTAGTATGACGCAAAAGAATTATAAAAAAATGCGATTTGTTTTGGGGTCCTAGCAGAAGTAGCGAAGCAAGCCCTCTGCTTTGGCAACTGGCATCCTATTTTCTTTAATCGGGCGCCAGGCTGTCCGGGGGCGTGGATAAGGATGGCTGTCCTTTCGCCCTCGCCAAAACAAGCACAAGCAGGGGAGGATAGAGAGGGTAAATAAAGTTCACCTCGCCGCACCGGTAAACGGGAAAGTTACGCGCCATGCTTTCTTCCGCAGGTCAAACAGTGGCTGGCCGTTGCGAGTGGCCAACTCTATCCTCTCCACTCGCGGGTCTCGGCACCGATCGAGGCAAAAACTTACTGCTGCTGCGTTTGACCTGGCCTGGCCACTCCCCGCCTTCCTTTCCGAAAGGCTGGTTGTATGCACAGTACGTTACTGCGTTCCACTGACGTCACCGCGTACAAAGATACTCCAGAAAGGGAAAAACGACAGAGAGAATACATACATACTGGTACTAGTACAGATACGGTTCCCGGATCGTTCATCGTCACCTATATTCCGCGTCAGTCAGGGCCGGGAGAATCAATTTCCGTGGCATTTCATTTCACAAGACAATCCGTACTTCTTCCTCTCAAAAAAGATTTGATGGATGCAACAACGACGGCCGTGCCAACCTCGGCCCGGAAACATCTCGTCGTTCGACACCGCGGCCGGAGGTCCTTTCTCCCCCCGGATCCGGGACAACGCAGGCAAGCACGGCGTCCACCCTGTAGAGCCACTGTTGCAAGGAAAGAAAGAAATGTGCATGCAGATCTGGCACACACAGAAGCGCGGGCCGGCTCCTCGCCGGCGTCGGCCCCAGCTATCTCCGGCCAGCCGCCGATCCGATCCAACGGGCACGTTGCTCCTGTTGCCCGCAACAGTCGCCAACTTTTCCTCCTCTTCCCCCATGGCTCCATCATGTCACAGTAAAGCCGGGCCATGGAAACGAGCTGGTAATACGTACAGTGTGGTGCATGCAGGCAGGCAGGCAGTGAGACTTGGGGGGTACGTATCCGTCCCGTGTACCACCCCTGTGCTCTGCTAGGCGGAGGAGGAAATGAATGGATGGAAATGGAGAATCATCTGGAAGGCAGGTGCCACAGTTAGTAGCACTGTGCCCCATGTGATGCGCCATAATGAAGGTTTAAAGCCTACTGCCATGCGTCCGACTAGTAGGCGCACTGTAACCACGGGAGCCCCGACTTGTACTAATTCTATTTTCAGGGGCTGCTACATTCACAATGCGCCTACCTACTCCACTCCACCCTCCGGATAAACTGGCTGGGGGTATTGTTAATCATACCTCATGTGCTCTCTTCGGTCTATAAATTGTGTTAATAAAGTTTATACCAACTTAATATAAAATAGACGACACTTTTAATAAATCGGATGGAGTAGTATATATTCGATCTTTTTTTTTTGCTATGTACCACTATGCCGGTGAGACGTAACCGGAACAGGCACAAGTGAAGTGTTGCTAGATTTCTAGCCGCAATATTTTTTTTTTACGCTGTATCATGTTTGCTTCTTATATCTTGTAATATCTCAGTGTTTGGGAGATATCAAAATATAATATATGTATTTGCAAAACATTCATCTAAAAATACGGGATGTATTTGCAAAACATTCATCTAAATATATGTATTTGCAACACTAACTTTCAAAAACTTTGCCACACGTCTATAGTGACTTGGGAGAATTCAACGAGGTGCATAGAGTCTAAAGAGGGGTGAGAATTCAAACTATATACTTTATGATCTTACTTCCACAAGCTAGTAATGCACAATTGAACCATCTCGTCACCAGTGATGTCATTCCCTTTAAAACAGGAAACCCTTAAGTTAACAATCCATTTACATAACATCTTCATAAATCATCTCATAACATCGAGTGCACCTTTAGAGGTACATGGTCAAAGTGCAATAGAACATAACTGATACAAACAAGCATCAACTCAAACCCCACAAGTGAGAAATAACATAATAATTGTTATTAACATACTTATGGAATATGTACATACCTCATCAAACACAAAGAAATTATTTAAGAGAAGAAACAAATCTTCTTAAACCAGTATTCAACCCTGATTATTACATATGATCATCGCAAATCTTTATGTCTGCATTCCTGCATGTCAAAGACTATAAAAGAAGAAATAAAGAAAGAAACCGAGATAAAAAAAACAAATAATATGTTAAAATCCAAGTGTTTGGTGTTATATAAACATAGTTTGGCTACAAGATCTGATCAACCTTTTGAACAAATTATTCCTGTAAAAAATAAACAATTTAGTTTCAGTAAGTTAATCTTAATCATAATGGAATACAACATGAGAATGAAATAGTTGCTGAACCAAGTGAATGCATTCCTCCTAAGATGCAAATTCCTATTCGAGCTAGTGTCTGAGAACCAGTCTAAATGTACTAAAGGCTCTAGCGGTGAATTTCTAAAGTCAAAAGACCAGCTGTCGAAGCTCTGGCTCCGCAAATCCCTCAGGTGACCCTATCGGGTTTCGACTAGGAGATGTCATAGGCGCTGGTGAAATCGTCGGCTTGACAGGGAGGCGAGATTTCACCAGGTTCGGGGCCCTCGAAGAGGTAAAACCCTTACTCCTGCCTTCTGCTGATCTGTATTGGATGATTAGATCGATTACAGGGTGCTCGAATCGAGAGTAGATCTCGAGTTTCAAGGCTTTTGTGGTCGTGCGGTAATACTTGGTCCTCTCCTTGGGGGCTCTCCTGGCTTTATATAGATAGCCAGGTCTCGAGTCCAACCCGGAGAGGATACAAACCCTAGCTTGAGTCGGTTACAATCCCTAACTTAATCCACAAGTTGACGCGGGTGGGCTTTTCATGGGCCTTCTAGAGTACTCCAAGGGCGCTTCCTGTCGAGCCTTGATCAGAAGGCTTGAGAGGGGGTGTCCTTACTCGCAGGGCCCAGGATCCATGCCTTCGTCAGTAGCCCCCGAGCGTGTGCTCGACTGGGATTTATTTCCAGTCGGGTAGACGGTCAAACCTTTTTTTTTTTCGATCTCCTCCTGGAAGTTCAGCTCGACAGTTGTTGTCTACGAAGGGTGTGTTCCCTGTTTCGCGAATTAAAATACTCGAGTATCGAGCAGCATAGGTGCCAGTTTTTGCGGCTATATTAGCAGAAGGATGTGGCGCAGTAGCTTGGCTCTCCCGAGAGATCAGGGCCAATTAATTGCGACTAGGGCAAAAACACTCCTGGCCTACACAGATTCGAGACCTCCGACTCGAACCCGATGAGGTGATCGTCACGACTGGGCCGTTGTGGACTTATCGAGTCGAACTTAACCTAAGAGGGTACCCGGCGCGTCCGCTAGGATTTTTCTTCGTGTTGTTGACACGGAACTATGCCGGAGGACGCAGCTTTCGAGTGCGATTCCAGGCCCAAAAGAAAGATCTTTTTGGGTCTTACCTTCATATTCGAAGAATATGGCATCCGGATGTGCCTAGTCGGCTGTACAATCCAGGTTCTTGTGATGTATAATTATCACGCATAAGGTAGGTTCCTTCTACCCGATTAGATTGGTATGAGTTCCGTACGAAAAAGTTTCGTGTAGGAAATGTTAGTTCCGTATGAAAGAGTTTTCATGTTTTGGAAAATTGTGCCCGTACGAAAGAGTTTTCGTGTATAAGGTATGTTTCTCTTGTTCGAAGAGGCTTTGATCCATGAATTTTTTCATGGGAAAATTGTGTTTTATCCGAAGGAATTGATATTCGTGCGAAGATAATTTCGCGTTTGAACTTCCATTCGCAAAAGGTTTCCCTTTTGAATGACGAACGCCATGACGTCAAGGCGTGCTCCTCTTCTCCCGATGGGACGTGACGGAGTGGCAGCAGAAGTTGGCCCACCTTGTCAGCTTTTTGACCGGGAAACGAGACGTCGCTCCCGTTTTCTACGCGAAACGCGCAGTAAATGCGCACGATCTTTTGTTAAGATCGTGGCACGAAACAGCGTATGCCGCCGCTTCGTTTCATCCTTACGCGTGGCAGCCGCGATAGGTGCCACGTCGCGTATCGTACGGCTGAGATTGCTTTACCCCGTGTATAAATAGGGGTGTTAGCGCCGCAGCGAAATTTTCCCCGCTCTCTGTCTTCGTCTTCTTTCTTGCGCCCATCTTCATCTTCCTTGCGCTCAAGCTCTCGCTGCGAACAATGGCTGGCGGAAGGAAACGCGGCGCTGGTACTCTGGCGTCTGGCGAGCCTTCTGCGCCAACCGCTCCTCGCGCCGGCGACTGGCGCTCCCCCAACACCACCGCAAAAAGCATCAAAGAGATGCAGCGGGAGGGACTGCTACCGGCGGAGGCGGAGAAGCGCGTCCGCCTCGGGAAAAGAGAAGAGGTACCCAACCCTCAGTCGAATGAGCGCGTGGTCTTCATGGACCACGTGACTCGAGGTCTTTCTTTCCCCCTTCACCCTTTCTTCATCGGGTTGCTGTGTGCCTACGGCATACAGCTCCACGACCTTCCTCCGAACGCGATGCAGCACATTTCGTGCTTCATCGTGCTTTGCGAGTGCTACCTCGGCATTCGCCCGCACTGGACGCTCTGGAAGGCGCTGTTCAAGATCCGGATCTTCCGCGAGAGGCCGCGGGTGGAGTCCGAGCCTGGCGAGCCACTCCGCACGGGTGGATTCGGGATCCAGGCGCGCCAGGAGAACGCGTACTTCAACATGCACTTCATCGACTCCGCCCAAGGCTGGCGGAAGAAGTGGTTCTACGTCGTCGACAATAGCTCGGGTGGGCTCGTAGAGTTTCACCCATTCGCAGTTCTGTCGAGGCGCAAATCTTGGAGCCACAAGATGTCAGCCGAGGAAGTCCAGACGGTCACGCCCTTACTCGCAAGAGTAGCCGCTCTTCGAGACCAAAGTTCGGGAGTCGTGCTCAACGGGCTCCATCTGGCGAGCCTCTTCTTGAAGCGCAGGATCCAGCCTCTTCAGCAGAGACCCTCCCCCATGTGGGAGTACCAGGGCTCAGAGGACCCCAGTCGAGTGAGCCGCGAAGAACTTTCGAATGTGGAATTCGAGAAGAAGATAGCTGCAATCACTCGACTGAAGGTAGGGGAGAATTTCTCGACTGCTCGGTTGCAGCTTTCTCCGCTTCGAGCCCTCCTCCAGCTGAGGTTAGTTTCTTGTCTTTGAGTTATCTTCGTCTTCTGAATTTTTAGTCGATAACATCTTTCTTGTCTTCTTGCCTTCGTAGAGTCTAGCCGTGGCGGATTGCTACCCGCCAGCTACGGGGGGAGCTGCTTCGGAGCAAGTGTCCAGCCATCAGGACGGCGCGGTTGACACCAGTGTCGCCAATGCTTCCTCGGGCTCGGAGGACGATTCCTCGGACGACGTCGAAGACTCGAATGGCGCCCTCCCGAAACGTCGTCGGGTAGATGAAGACGAAGCTACTTCAAAGGACAAATCCTTGGAAGCATCGCCTAGTCAAGCTCCTATCCATGTCACTCCACTCCAATCTCTTCCTCCTTCGGCTTCGTTTCCAGTGATAGCAACCGCCTGGAATGCGGATGCTCTGGATGATGATGAAGATGATGAGTAAGTGTTTTCTTCCTTGTTTTTGTAATGCCAGTCGATCAACTTCTAGATTTCGATATTGATGTTTTTCTGATTTTCACTGCAGTCTGCAGGCGATCAGCCCGCGTCAGTTTGCTGCTAACGTTCCTCCCGAAAAGAGGAACAAAGCAAAAGACGCGGGTGAAACCCCTACTGCAGGCACCGTCCAGAACTCTCCGAGGGCAGCGCCTGATGCTGCGACTGTGGAGATAGAAATCCCCAGCTCCGCCGCTAGGACTTCGGTCTCGAAGGAGGCGACAGACAGTTCTGCGGATCCTCTCTCGCGCGCTACCGGACAGGTAAAACTTCTATCTCCTGGCTTTCAAATCTTTTTTATCGGGTGCACGGCAGTGCTCCCGATGGGAGTAGCCCCCGAGGCTGTAGTCGATCGCGTGCGATCGGCTGCAGGCTCAAAGTTCTGTTTCATCCTTTCTTCATGATTTTGCTTTTCTCGGGTGCACGGCAGTGCTCCCGATGGGAGTAGCCCCCGAGGCTGTAGTCGATTGTAAATAATCGGGTACAGGCTCCAATTTGATATTTTTTAACTCTTCTGTCTTCGTGCTTTTGCAGTCACTCGTTGACTCTCTTGCGGCGATTGGTCGCCGCGTCATTCTCGCTGAATCGGATTGCAAGTCTCTTCGAGCAGACCGCAACCGACTGCAGACTGAAAACGATCTTCTCAAGGGTGAGCTCTATCGTTCCCCTGTCTTTCACACTTCATCCATTCTAGAGGTTTTGACAAGCGCCTCTTTGCAGCTCGACTTGAATTCGCGGAATCCGAAAAGGTCAAATTTTCGGAGCAGGTAACTGCTCGAGAAGCTAACTTGACGGCCATTCGACAAGAGCTGGAGACTTCCCGCATGCAGTCGGAGGACTTCAGTCGACAGCTTGCGGAAGCGCGGAAGTCCCTGAAGGAGTTAGAGAAAACCGGCAGTAAGGCTGACAGCGAGCTTGTCGGGTTCCTCCGTCCCCTTGCGGAGCGCTTCGCGGGTAAGCTTGATGAAATTTCGCGATTCTGATTCTTCACTTGGCTGTAGTTTGTTGAGTATTATTTTTTTTCTTCGCAGGTATCCTGGATGTTTCTCTAGAAATCCCTGGACTCCAGCGGGTGGATGTGGTAACCGATACGCTTGCCCAGCTTAAAAAGCACGCTGATGGAGTTTCTTCCATTGTCAGTGATGCTACCCAAGTGCTGGGGCAACTGTATGGTCGCCTCCTCGCCAAGGCCACTCCTGCACCTGCGCTCGACGATATGTTGAAGGTCTTCTCAGAAGGAAAGCTTCTGGATGCCTTTGCAGTCGCTCAATCGGAGGCTGGCGCGAAGACTGCGATTCAATTTGCTCTGGCGCACGGAGTCGAAGGGCTGGAGGAGGCTTACTCGTCCATTCCAGTCGATCCTTCCACGGGCAAAAAGGTACGGCTCTCTCGTTTTGGCGAGCAAGCCGCCATTCTTGCTCAGAAGCTTTCTGAGATTTTTGCTCGGAAGAAGGGAGGGTCGACTGCTGCTAGTGGGAGTACCAATGTAGCCTCGTAGCTTTTTTTCTCTCTTTCCTTCAATGTAATGAATCTTGGGATGTATTCCCGTACTTTTGTTGGTCTTAATCGAAGCATTGTGCCTTTGGAATTTAATCCTTTTGTTTGTACTTTTGCCTCCCGATGGGAGTAGCCCCTGAGCGATTAGTCAGATGTGCGACTAGAGACAACTCGAGTAGGGCGTCTCACTTCTTTCCTTGTACTTCTTCCAGGCGATTGCGTCTGCCGCTGAATCTTCGAGTGGACGTGGTAATCCAGTGAGTCCACTTGTGGCTGCCGTGGGCACTCTTGCTGGCCTTCGTGATAAGGTTCAGGAGGGTGAGCGTAGGCTGAAAGCGCTGCGCGGAGTAGCTGACGTGGCGATATCCAAGCAGAAATTGGCGGCTGAGCGCGAGCAATTTCTAATTGGTGAACTGTCTTCGATTGCAAGGGAGTTACTATGTGAGTAGTGTAGCCCCCATGCTATTTCCTCCTCTGTGTTTCTTAGCTTACTAAGTGCGTTTGCTTCTTAGTTGTGAAACCAGATGACAGGGAAGAAAAGCAGTGGGTGGAAAACCACATTCATCAAGAAGCTAACAGCACAAAGCCTCATGCGAGTAATTTCTGGTCTGATCGCAGTCGAGGTTTTGTGATGGCTACCTTGAAGTTTCGAGTCCGCCAGGCGAAAATTCTCGTGAGTTCTTTCCACGAGGTCCTGGTTGCGGTGAATGCTGCTTTTTATCCACTTGAGAGGGGCCCCGAAGACTGGAGTTATCTTCTCAGGTTATTCGGACGAGAAGGAGAGGTTCGCGCGTGCGTTCGCAATCAGATGACATGCGGCGCGGTTGTTGCTCTCTCGTTTGTCCGAATATGGCATCCTGAGATAGACTTGAACTCCGTAGCTCGGCGTCCGGATTATGCAATCGAAGATATTGCGCCGTACTATGATGTTGTTCGTCCTGCAGCCGAGAAGATTATCCGAATGACCTCTGAAGAGGTAGATAGGGTCTTAGCGGCTAAGAATGCTCAGCGTTTCGACTGACTTTATCGGATGTGAATATCCTGTAAGTTTATCTGTAGTTTGTAAAAACTGTAGTAAGGTGTGCAACCTTGTACTCGATAATTCTTTTCTGTGATGCTTAGTTTTAGGTGTAGACCCCGTGTATTTTATGGGGTGTGTACCTGTAACCTTTTAGCATGTAGTAAACTTGAAAGCTGTCGAGTAAATATGATGAGAGAATCATGTCTTTATTGCTATGACTGAGAAGTCATGTGTTCAAGCTACAAGATTGGCTAGTATAGCCTTATTGTTGCAAAATAAATAAACCTAGGGGTAGAATTTGCGCAGTTGCGCGATATTCCATGGATTGGAATAGATGCCTCCAGTCTCTGGATTCTTCAGTCGATAGGCTCCTCCTGGGATCACTTCGTGTACGATGAAGGGTCCTTCCCAAGGTGGTTCGAGCTTGTGTCCTTCTTTTTGCTTCAGCCGCAACACCAAGTCGCCAACCACGAATGATCTGTGGCGTATGCGGCGACTGTGATAATTGCGTAGTGATTGTTGGTAGACTGCAGATCTTGCGAGTGCAATGTCCCGAATTTCGTCGAGTGCGTCCATATCTTCTGCAAGTGCTTTGTTGGAGGTTTCTTCGCTGTAGGCTACAACTCGTGGGGCGCTGAATCGAACCTCTTCGGGAAGGACGGCTTCTGCCCCGTATACCATGAAAAATGGTGTGTATTGTGTTGATCGATTGGGGGTTGTGCGGAGGCTCCAAAGTACGGAGGGTAACTCCTCTGCCCAATGTCCTGCAGCGGGATGTAGCCGATCGAGCAATCTTTTTTTGATGCCAGCCGAAACTAAGCCGTTGGATCTTTCGACTTGGCCGTTTGTTTGCGGGTGGGCGACCGAAGCAAACTTCAGATTAATTCCTTTCTCCTCGCAGAACTGTTGTGTCTCCTTTGCAGTGAAGTTCGTACCATTATCTGTAATGATGTCGTGTGGTACCCCGAATCTGCATACTATGGAGTCGAGGAACTTGATTGCGCATTGGGCGCTACCCGAGGTCACTGGCATAGCTTCGATCCATTTGGTAAATTTGTCAACTGCAACCAGCAAATGTGTGTACCCTCCTGGAGTGGATTTGCGCAGTGGGCCAACCATGTCAAGCCCCCATTGTGCAAAGGGCCAGGCGATGGGTATCATGTGCAACTCTGTGGCGGGCGCGTGCGGCTTGGGTGAGAATCGCTGGCAAGCGGCGCATCTATCGACCAGGTTTTTTGCATCGTTGGCTGCTGTTAGCCA
The DNA here is from genome assembly GCA_028641055.1 of Alopecurus myosuroides. Classification (NCBI taxonomy): domain Eukaryota; kingdom Viridiplantae; phylum Streptophyta; class Magnoliopsida; order Poales; family Poaceae; genus Alopecurus; species Alopecurus myosuroides. Next base: position 115,011,840 of record CM054059.1, on the reverse strand, counting down.
GTAGAATCCTGCTCGAAAGGCTTTTCCCAGTATTGCTCTCCAGCTAGCATGATGTCCGCAATCACCCTGGTGTATATCCCGGAGTAACTCTTTGCCGTCTTCGGGTGCGATGCACCGCTGAAGGATGCCCGAGATGCTTTGCTTGTATAACTCTCCGTTGATTACCCGAAAGGATTTGCTACGCCTGATTAGCTGTCGAGCCTCGCGTGGATCGGCCGGGAGCTGTTTATTGAGCAGGTAGTCGAGATATTTCTGCGTCCAGACTGGCTCGACCAGAAAGACCTGTCGTGATATATTATGAATAAGCTCGATAAGCGCGACCTGCGGGCTGACCTCTGTTTCTGGCGCTGCCGGTGTTTCTGCAGCTTTCTTCAATTTGACCGATCGCTTGACCATCCGTTCGAAGTATATTCCTGGCGGTATGGGTGTATTCGTGGAACCCATGTTTGCCAGTCTATCCGCCTCTTCGTTGCTGGATCTTGCAATATGCTTCAACTCGCATCCTTTGAAGCTTCCTTCGAGTAGTTTATACATGTCGTGGTACGCGATCATGTTTTCAGCAATGGCATCGCATTCTTTCATTGTTTGTTGCACTATGAGGTTGGAATCGCCATAAATCATCAACCGGGTAGCTCCACAAGCAATCGCCATCTTCATCCCGTGCAATAGTGCTTCATATTCTGCGTCGTTGTTCGACGCTGGGTCATCTGGTGGAAAGTCTAGTCGCAGGACGTATTGCAGTTTGTCTCCACGAGGTGAGATAAGAACGATTCCAGCTCCTGCCCCTTCGTTTCTTTTGGACCCGTCAAAGTACATGATCCAATTGCTTGTATACTCGGGTGTCCCGGGTGTTTGTAGCTCTGTCCATTCGCTGATGAATTCCACGAGAACTTGGGATTTGACTGCATTGCGTCCTGCATAGGTGATATCCCAAGCGCCCAACTCGATGCTCCACTTCGCTATTCTTCCGGATGCCATAGGGTTGTTCATGATTGTCCCGAGTGACGCATCATTAACCACTGTAATGGCATGTTCCTGGAAGTAATGTTTGAGTTTTCGGGCTGTGAGGACAACTCCATATGCAAGCTTCTGGTAATGAGGATATCGCTGCTTGCATGGCGAGAGCACTTCGCTAATGTAATATATCGGGCGCTGGACTCCGTATGCCTTGCCATCTTCAGGTCGTTCGACTACGAGTGCAGTGCTGATGACCTGGTTTGTGGCGGCTAAATAGAGAAGAAGTGGCTCCCTTTCTTGTGGTGTTGCGAGAATGCGCCTGCTTTGCAGCGACCGTTTCAAGTCCGCGAATGCTTGTTTGGCTTCGGGTGTCCATTCGAATTTGTCCGTCTTCTTTAGTAGCTTGTAGAAGGGTAACGCCTGCTCTCCCAATCGTGCGATGAACCTGCTTAGGGCGGCCAATCGCCCTGCGAGCTGCTGGACTCCGCGTAGATTGGTAGGCTCCTTCATGGTGAGGATGGCTTGTATTTTCTCCGGATTGGCCTCAATGCCTCTGGCGGATACCATGTATCCTAGGAGTTTTCCTGCGGGGACGCCGAAGACGCATTTTGTCGGATTGAGCTTGATCCGATATGCATTAAGGGCGTCAAATGTTTCTTTAATATCTTCGAGGAGTGTGTCCTCTACTCGAGTTTTGATGACGATGTCGTCGACATATACTTGTACGTTCTTGCCAATGAGATTGGCAAGGCATCTCTGCATGCAACGTTGATATGTTGCGCCTGCGTTCTTCAGCCCGAAGGGCATTGTCGTGTAGCAGTATACACCGTGTGGTGTGATGAATGCCGTCTTCTCTTCGTCTTCCTTTTTCATTCGGATCTGGTTGTATCCCGAGTAGGCGTCCAGGAAGGAGAGACGTTGGCAACCTGCTGTGGAATCCACGATCTGGTCGATTCGTGGTAGAGGAAAGTTGTCCTTGGGGCAGTGCTTGTTCAGTGACGTGTAGTCGATGCACACCCGAAGGATATCCGTGTTCTTCTTGGGGACCAACACCGGATTTGCTAACCAGGTGGATATCTTGATCTCCCTAATGAAATTTGCGGCTAGCAGCCTATTTACTTCTTCTCCCAGCGCCTTTTGCTTGGGTTCTGAAAATCGTCGAGTCGTCTGTTTGATGGGCTTGGCGTTAGGAAAGACTTCGAGTGAGTGCTCGGCAAACTCCCTGGGTATACCTGGCATATCTGAGGGCTGCCAGGCGAAAATCTCCCAGTACTCACGGAGGAGTTTGACGAGCGCGCTTTCCTATGCTGGCGAGAGGGTTGTGGAAACCATCGCGGTTTTGGCGGAATCCGTCGGGTGCACTTGGTGCTTGCGAGTGTCGCTGTTGGCGCTGAATTCCAGTTCAGGCGCGTTTTTCTTCGTGAGGGGCATGACGGAGTGATCCGTGGTTTTTACCAGCTCTTGTAGTTCTTCTTGCATCCCGAAAGATTTCGCGATCTCATTAAATTCTATGTCACACTTATCCGATTTCTGGAAGTCCCCGTCAATGGTGATCACACCGTATTCGCCGGGTAGCTTGAGCTTCAAGTATGCGTAATGTGGTACGGCCATGAATCTGGCGAAGGCTGTTCGACCAAGAATGGCGTGGTACTGTGAGGGCCAGTCGACGACTTCGAAGTCCAGGAATTCCCTTCTATAGTTGCGTGGGGAGCCCAGTACAACTTCAAGGTTGATTGTTCCGAGTGGACGTATTGCCTTGCCCGGAACTATCCCGTGGAAGGATGTTTCTGATTCCGTTAGGCCGTCCAGGTTTTTGTTCATTCGTCGGAGTGTATCCGCGTAGATGATGTTGATGCCGCTGCCGCCGTCCATGAATACGCGGGCCAGGTCATAGTTGCCAATTTGAGCTTGAATGACAAGGGCGGCGTGTCCTGGTCGATAGACTCGTGGCGGGTGGTCTTCCTTCGAGAACGTGATTGGCTGCTCGGCCATCTTCAGGTACTCGGGCTTCGTTGGTGGCGTCTGCACTGCCATGCATATTTGTCTCGAGTTAGTTTTTTGAGCTCTGCGAGAGGGGCATACCTTCTGTATCATCCCGAGGAGTTGTCCGTGCGGAGTCGGGTATGTATTTGCTCCCGTGTTTTGTTGTTGTGGTGCTGGCAATGCGGCGAGTGCCATGTTTGGGTTGGCTGGTGGAGGTGGTGGCGGTGGTAGCTGGAATTGTTGTCCGCCTCCTGGTAGCGGTGGATAGTTTTGGGTGGAAGCGAATCTTTTCTTGGCGAGCGCGTCCGAGATTTCGATGAACTTTCGGCAATCCTTGAGAAGGTGTGTCGCCTTAGTCTTGCCCGTGCGCTTGTCTGTGAACAGATGTAGCGAGCAGTACGCATCGAGGTCTTCCTCGGGTGATTTTTCTTCTACCTTTGGTCTCCATTCGCGACTTCCACGACGACCGGAGTCGCGACTTCGCGTGAATTCTGCTGCCACTAGTTCTTCTCTATCCTCGTGGTCGTAATATTTTCTTCTCTTTCTTCGCCCATGACGGTCTTCGTCGTGTGTGGGCGATGATGTTCTTTCATTGCGTACCGCGTCTTCTCCATTGGCCCATTTTTCGGCTATGACCATGAGCTCCCCTATGGTTTTGGGTGCAGCTCTGCCGAGTTCTTCTCGAAACGCGGTTCTTCTTGCTCCTTTGGCGAAGGCCTCAATCGCCACTTCCTCAGAGATCGTCCCTGCGGTGTTCCTGAGCGTGTTCCACCGCTGGATGTATTCTCGCGTGGATTCGCCACTTTTCTGTTTGCAAGCTCGTAGTTCTTCGATTGTAGCTGGCCTTTTGTAGGTCGACTGGAAGTTTTTGCAGAAATCGCGATGCAGGTCGTCCCACGATGCGTAGCAAGATCGTGGTCTCCTCTCCAGCCAGCTGCGGGCCGCTCCGGCTAGATGCAAATTGAGGTATTGCATGGCCGTGTTCTTGTTACCACGTTGGCATTTTACTGCCGTGAGGTAGTCGCTTAACCACTGGGAGGGCTCGAGTGAGCCATCGTATTTTGTCACCTCCGAGCTGAGCTTGAATCTCTTGGGTAGAGGTGCTTCGCGAATACTGCGAGCAAAGCAAAGTGCTCCGCAGGTTTCATCGTCCGAAGACCCGGATGAGGAGCGTTCGCGATATCGTGAAGCCCTTGCTTTATCCACCTTCTTCTGGGCGAGATCGGATCGCGCGTCGTACCCGGACCGGTCGCGGTCGCTATCTTTTCTTGGTTCTTTACTTCGTTTTCTCGAGCGGCTGCTGTGGTGCCGCGAATCTTTGTCTCTCGGGCTGTCGTCGCTGCTGCTTCGACTGTCGCCGCGGCGTCGAGCCTCTTTTCCTCGGCCGCGACGCGGCGATTTATCCTTTCTCGGAGAGGAGCTCCTGTGCCTGCGGGGCGTGTCCTTGTCTTTGTCCTTCTCCTGTCGCGCCTTCTCCAGTTGTTCCTTGCGATCGTGGGAGGCGAGTTTCGCGGCTGCCAGCCCTAGACCCTTGCGGATATGCTTGTATTGTTCCACCCGAGGATCGCTGTTCGTCGGCTGGTTCATCTGCATGTAGGTTGCCGCGGCTAGAATTGCGGCGGCTGGAGTTTGCGGGTAGACGTTGCCATCGTCGTCAACCCTCATGAAAGAAGACGTGGTAGACCTGTTGGTCCCAGCCATAGATTCGTGGTCCCTCGTCGACGCTGCGGGTCCTTTTCCCCCGGGTCGGGTACCGACCGAAGGTGCAAGGGACAGCTCGGCTCGACGTAGGCTTGACTCATCCGCCGCTCTCCTGCGACGGGCTAGATCTGCTCGGGCGTCCTTGATGTTTGAGGCCGCTCTCACTAGGTGATAGTGGTAGGCGGTTAGGTCTTCCTGCGTGGCACCTGCTGCGGGTGGCTGACTCTTTCGCATGGATTCCTTGGCTCTTTTCCAGGCTTCCCGCGAGACGCCGATTAGATCGCGCTCGGTTGCGCTATATTCAGTTTCCGAGGGCTGTTCCGATCCTGCCATGCAGACTTGGGCCAGTCGTGGCCCGTGTGTCCTAGGCGCAGATCGGGAGGCTCTTCGCACCCGAGAGGGTTCCTCTGTCGAGAGTGCGTGGTAGTCGATCGTGTTGAAGCGGATGGACTCGCCGCTTTTCTCCATAGGGAAGCGCGAGTTGACGGCTCCAGATTCGGGTTCAGATTCATCCGAGAAGTGGAGGATTCCGTCTCTGTTTGCCATGAAGTTGAAGCTTCCGAACGTCAGGGTGACGCTCTTCTCCAGATCCTCGAATACCGGGCGTGATTCCGGCGAGTGAGGTGTGACTATGACGGATCCGATCCGTACAGGATTGTTCGGAGCCGTAGTCGATGGTTTCCAACGGGAGTTGGATGTCGATGAAGCCGAAGATGCCGGTGATCCAGCGCCCGCGTTCCCCACGGTCGGCGCCAATTGTCGAAGCTCTGGCTCCGCAAATCCCTCAGGTGACCCTATCGGGTTTCGACTAGGAGATGTCATAGGCGTTGGTGAAATCGTCGGCTTGACAGGGAGGCGAGATTTACCCAGGTTCGGGGCCCTCGAAGAGGTAAAACCCTTACTCCTGCCTTCTGCTGATCTGTATTGGATGATTAGATCGATTACAGGGTGCTCGAATCGAGAGTAGATCTCGAGTTTCAAGGCTTTTGTGGTCGTGCGGTAATACTTGGTCCTCTCCTTGGGGGCTCTCGTGGCTTTATATAGATAGCCAGGTCTCGAGTCCAACCCGGAGAGGATACAAACCCTAGCTTGAGTCGGTTACAATCCCTAACTTAATCCGCAAGTTGACGCGGGTGGGCTTTTCATGGGCCTTCTAGAGTACTCCATGGGCGCTTCCTGTCGAGCCTTGATCAGAAGGCTTGAGAGGGGGTGTCCTTACTCGCAGGGCCCAGGATCCATGCCTTCGTCACCAGCAAGGGAGAGAAAACACTTAGGCAATCTAAGAAGTGATCTTGCTTGCAAATGACAAAGGTGAGGAGCAACACTAACTTAGTAAGGAAGCCTAGCATAAGGAACTATCCAGAGTATCGTTAGTAACATCAGGTAGCTAGAACCTCTAATCCTTGACATGTTCATCAAAGATAAGAGTCACATAATAATATCTTTAATGTAATCAATTATTAAGTAGGAAAAAATAGCCAGTCATTGCATCCAAATGTCTTATGATCTATTGGGATAGATGGTAACAAGCTTATCTACCTTGTTTACCAGATCCTTCCCATACATAAAACAAAGGAATGAAAACTAAAATTCATCCCTAAATAACTAAGCAACTAATTACATATCTCTAATACCAACATAAAATAAAGGTCATACTTACAACCTAGAATGAAAAACAAAGGAATACGTCTCTGTTAGTATTGAGTATCAAAAAGAAATTAAGCCACTTAAGTTTGTCACTTGACCAAGTACCTGATATATCAAATATGCCTCCTTCACCTAATTAAAATGACATCTAGAATTATTAAGAGTTTTAATTATGAAAATGACATAGTCTCATAAAATAAAACAAGTCTATTTTCTAACCAAAGTCATTTGGTATGACCTCGAATAAAATCCACTAGTTGGTGATTTTGTCTATAATGCATAAAAAACAGTCGTAAGAAGTTTTTAAAATTATTTCCTAAAGACTTGTATCTAAAATTATCCAATTAAAACACACCACTTTGGTAACCACATGTTTGTTGTGTGTGCCCATGTTAATCATGCATAAAATAATTATAATCCATTTGAAAATTTAAATTGAGAGAAAATAACGAAAATGACTTAATTGCGCACCCCAAGTTTCAAATTCAAATCAACTTCAATTTAACCGATGCGTCGCTTAATTCTAAGAAGATCCGGCGGCAGGGTCTTCACTGCTTCGGTTGCCCAGTTTTCCTGGGAGTGGCGGCAGTGTTGGCGAAAGGTGGAATCCCCGTTGCCTTTCCAGGAAACGAGACGTATGGGTAATAGAAAAAGGAACCCGTCCAGAATTTGACTGATTCCGAGGTTTTTATCTTGGGGAACCAATCTTTCCTGAATCTATGCAGGGTAAAAGATATGGTCCCGCAAGTCGGGCGTGCACCCTCAGAGGGGTTTCGCTTAACCCCGAAGCAGTACATCCAGAAATCTAACCTAGGGGCTAAACCTAGATACCCTTCGAAGAGGGCCTGGAACCCGGCTAAGTATAGAATAGAGTTAGGTGGCAAGTTGTGAGGCTGGATGTTGTAGTGATTGAGTACCTGGAGAAAGAAGGCGGATGGCGGAAATCCCATACCTCGTGAGATATGAGAAGTGAGGAGAACCCGCTCTCCGGCCTTAGGTGAAGGCTCAGACTCTTCTTCCTCGTACCGCCACTTTCCCTTCACAATCAACCTCACCTTCTCCATTGTCGGAAGAAGGGAGGGGGGAATGTTGCACCGGCTCCAATTGCCGGAAGTCTCGCCCTCGTCCTCGGCTCCGGCGGCGGCGGCCGCAGCGGCGAGCTCCTCTCCGACGAGGATGACTTTTTCTTCCGTCGTTTCGGGGGCGAGAGGCGGAGGCGGCGCAGAGGAAGATGCGGCCAGGTTTTCGGCCGCGAGATGTAGATCCTCGCGGGCCTGGCCACCGGAAACGTTCTCCGGCGCGTCGACGGTGGCGCGGCTCGGCGATTCGAGCTGCGGATCCATCGTGTTGATGATGTCGTCGATCTCCGCGGCGACGGAGTACTCCTGGGAAGCGCGTGGAGAGTCCATGATTTGACGGTGCGGTGAGGACCTCGAGCTCCCGACGAGAAGTCCGGGAACGGTGCTTGGATCAGTACGGGCTCTGCTCTGCTCTCGCTGGGACTGTGGCTCGGGGGCTATGGCGCTTGAGCTAGAAAGTGAGAGGAGAGTAGAAGCATTGCCGAAGGGCATGAAGAGGGATATTTATAGCCGGAAATCCTTTACGATGCGCGCTAACGGCTCTTTAGACCGTTGGATTCTCAATGTGTGTCACTCGCCGGCAAATCCGGGAAATGAATCGACAGATGATTATTGCTATCTCCTTGCTTCCTGCGAGAATCTGTCAGAGATACGTTTCAGAGTTTCACACTCGAAACCCAAACCTCCCCGACGTCAGCATGATTTCATCGCTGACGTAGAAAGTTCCTTCTCCACGAAGGCTCGTGGAAGAAAAAGGCGGATTTCCCGAAATCCGAGTTTCGCGTTAAAGCATGATTTGAAGGAAAAAAAGAATCAAGACAAAGAGCCGACATTTCTCGGAAAGAATGCGAATTTGACGAAAGACGGCGAATTGAAGTCTCAATCCTTCTTGGGGGCTACTATCGGTTATATACCAATTAGGGGTATATCAGATGGTGTCCTAAAGTGCCGAATTACCAGGGTGATCTGAATGGTAATGGATTACGATCCATTAGGCGGCCCAGTAAGCTGACGCGCAGAAACCGGATTCTAGAAGAACCCGGACCACGGCCCACGTGGTATGGCTTGGAGTAGAAGGCGGATTCTTGCCTTTCAAGTTAGAACTTACCGTAGTCTTCTAGGTTTCCTTTTCTATAAGCCATAACCCGGCTATTATATAAAGCCGGACGGGAGATAAGAAAGGGAGGGACAATAAGCTAGAAGCTAACTCGCCGAGGGGTTGATCCTTGTCGAGTAGCTAAACCTAACTCACATTGTACTTTGTATACTTCAGGCTTCGGCCCTGATTTAGTGAGATTGCAGGAGTAGGAACGCAGCCTAGTTGCGACGTACCGAACCTGGGTAAAACCTTGGTGTCATTGTTCGTCATACTACCACGTCCCCCACGTCTCTATCAGTAGTCTCATGGCACCCCCGTCTATGAATTCTACTACGATATCTCGACAATCTTAATCTCAAAAGAATGCATGATCCTTATAATAATATGACTAATTGAATGACTACCCGAGCCGAGTGGTAGTATTCTGTTGTGGTGGGCGGATGAAACCATGGTAAAAAGAATCGGTCATTGGAAGGTTCCATCGGCATGAGAAAGTATTACCTAGGATATAACAACAAATGTCGTCAGAATTCTTGAGCCGTAAATACCGCGTTGACCATATGTCTTGTATGGGGCAACTAAGCCGGCTGTGATCTTTTCCTGTTAACATGTCAACGGGCAGGCATAGCCGTACGCTGTAGGTCTTGCGGGACTACATGCAGAGGGGTGGGATCTTTTAATTCCCACGGACTCTGGTGCCTATGATGGTCTGCCCGGGTAGCTTATATATCTATCGTGAGGGGTAGAAACAGGGGTAAACCTGTGTGGCATGAAATGGGTGGACATGTGTTATGCGGAGGAGCACGGTTTGGTTTGGATCAACAACCGGGCCCAACACCTCAGTAGGCGTGGACATGAACTTAAATCTTGTTGTGCAACATGGTTTTGATCGCCTATGGGTAAAGTAATGGATCTTTACACGGTGTAAAAAGTGTTAAAAAGATGTGACATGCTACTCCTGTTCCGGAAAGTAGCTGCGAACGTTGCAGGAAACGAACTCGATGAATTTTTAGCTCCTATGAAGATTTTTGGCGGGCATAGTTTTCGATATTAAAAACAATCTCTTGAAGAAAGATTTGCTAAAACATTACATTATGTGTATGACTCTTTCGAGTCTAAAGATGCAATTAATGCACAGTATATAATGAAATTGTTGGATAACGCTCGTTACTCATTCGTTCCCGTTTGACCCCTGCTTAGAGTCGAAGCCATTGCGGAAGATGTCGGATAGCCATCACGATGATTATGATGTCCTCATCGTGAAGTCAGAGCTATCTAATGAAGGCAGGGGAGAGTCATATACTACTTAAAATATACTACTTAACCGATGAAGCAACATCATCAACAATACCGGTGGAGAAGAAGCTACCAAGTTGAAGGAGGAGTCCGCTCCTGGACTTAGTTGCTCTGAAGCCATAGACTAGGGCTGGGATCAGCCGTAGTGGATTAGGTTTCGAACTACAGCTATTCTCCCGCTTAGAGCACGAATTGTTTCTTCTGATGTTTCATTTACACGAGATCTTCTTTCATACATTAAAGGGAGGATCATCAAGATTCTGTAATGAATATGTTTGCATCATTTAGTTTTGCTTGGACCCGCTATGTTTTCGTTTTACCACTTTGAGGGATGTAATATTCATGGATAAATCCTTCTGTGAGTATCATGTGAACGACTTGTGCATTACACATATATAGTGGTGTCCTGCATCACCATATATATACACGAAGCGTTTGTCTTGTTTTTTTTAAAAAATAGCTAGGTGCATCAATTATATTATGGTCGATCTTTTTTTCTTCTTCCGTGGACATGAAGGATGGTGTTGCAAGTTAAACACCCCACCGGCCTGATGTGTGGTTCGCAAGGACAAAGAAGGGCGTGTTGATTACTACCAGCACTAGTGCGATAGGTAGCTTTACGGGACGTACTAGTAGTGGTACAAGGGCGGGCAGTGGTGGCACTGTGGTGTAACCTACCGCAAGTGGAAAAAGGCACGCGAGACCCCCGGGGTGGGAATGGAAATGTGGCGCTCACATGACCCTCACATGCGTGCATGCATGCCATGCGCTAACCAACACCCCTCTACTACGAGTAGTACTAGTACTCTCTCGCTCGTTCCGGCACTCACTCTCGCACCGGATCGGCAGAGAGAGAGAGAGAGTCGCTTGTCTTGATGGGTGGCGGTGACAGCGGTGGTGGTGGGCCCGCACCGCGTCCTTGTGTTGGTTCGTGATGGATGGATGGTTGGTTGGATAGATCCACCAACCGGGCTGCCTGGCTCCCTTTTCTTCTCCTCCCCGCAACGCCTATCTTTTTGGCCCGCTTCCTTGTGTATCCCTCGGCTCTTCAGGGGAGAGAAAGCTGGTGCGGTACACCACCAGTGGCCCTAAACTACTCTCCCTCTCGCATACACATACACTAAAAGTAAGTAAAGAAGACAATGCAGAAACGCAAGCTTTATAATACTTGTCCCCCTCTGGAAAAACGCACATGCGCATAGTCGAGCTTCTGCGTTCGTGGTAACACACTTGCTCATTTGATATCTTGCTGTGTAGTGCAATTATAACGACGCAAAGCCGGTAAGTAATCTGCAACAGTGTCCGCACGTGAAACGGACAAAGCGGCGGGGGTGAATTGAAGCGGGGCAGGCAAATCGGGGCGGGGGTGGCGTGGCCTTAACTCGGAGCGCGGGTGCGAGTGGTGGTGGTGGTTCCGTGTTAATCCCCGCCCCCATGTGAGCGGCAGCTCGCCCTTAATTATTCGCGGCCCCATCCTTCCCTCTTTCGTCTCCTCCTCGGGGACTTTGCGATTCCGCGGCCACAACAAAACCCAACACCCCTCAACGCTGCGCCCGCCCCGGCTCGGCTTCGAATAAATGGTGGTGGTATGCCACACACTTGACGCGGACCTCATATCCTATTACGTTATCTCCGATTCCGTTACCACGCCATTTCCTTTTTCTCTCTCTCCCACTCTGTCTATCTAGAATGGAATAATGGGGCGCCTTTTCTGCTGGCGTGTGTGCGTCTACGAGAGCTTTTATAAATCCAGGAGGGCGTTCAGCAGCTTTTAGGTTAGGTTACTTGGACGGACGGACGGACGAATAGATAGATCTGCGCCCGCGCGATAGATTTCCAACGACCGACCCGAGATATTATAATAGGAGTACTTTGCATCAAGTGCACTGTACTACATGGAGATCGAAGAGGAAGGAGAAGGAGGTTGGATCTCGCTTAGCAGCGCCCGAGATTCGGCGTTCGGTCAGGGCCATTATTAAGCCCAACCGATCTAACCCGACACACTGTTTGTTACGGTTTTTGTTTTTCTACGTTGTGTGTCTGTGTGTGTGTGTGTTGCTCTGCTGTACTGTACCGTGCCACCATACCGTAGCGCCACCAATAACTGCTAGCTGCGCGGTGTGTGTGTAGGGCCAGAGCGCGCGGCCGTTGCTACGTTTGTGCTACGCGAAATAATGCTCCCAGATACCACAGGTTTCCTCAAGAGTGTCGCTTTTGCATATCATACAGTACCTTCGTAATGTAAAGAGCTGCACAGGGCCAAACGGACAGCTGTCATGATCTCCACAGACCTACCGGTCTCGAGCTATGCACACTTGCTAAGCTTCCGCTTTAAGTTGAGTGCTTATTACCAGAACCACCTAAGTTTGTCGACCTTAATATACTCCAGCTTAAACGCAACCAATATGGCAGGGAAACAGCGAACGGCATATAGATATCTCTACAATTGATATAGAATGGACAGACAAGTGCCGTTGGATTGCGAAACAAATTACTGCATCACCCGTGTAACCGTAAATTCAGTTTAACTAGGATGCAGATTTACAGGCTCTTGCAGCATCCGAGGATCCTCCATGTGGCGCCGGGTATCTGCTGGCGCTGTCGTCCATTGTCGGTGACCCTCGTCAAAATCTGATGCACAGCACAAGATTCCATAGAAAGCTACTCCTGGTTCCTACCATCCTACTCACAGTCAAGTCCACTGCAACTTCAGTTCTTCGCCTTCTTTGGAGGCATCCTTCCAGCCTGGGCGCTTCCTTTGATGCACAGGAAAGCGCTCTCCCTCAGAAAAAGAATACAAGTCAGTACTAGCACGTATCCGGATTTGGCAAATATTATGTGTACCAGGGATTACCAGCGGTACATACAATAAAGTTAATACAGAAAGAACTGAACAGGGAAGAATATCACGGTCGCCCAGCCTTTTTGTCTCCGGGCATGGCCGTCAGATTCCCAGAATGCGGGTTCTCTAGTATAGAAAACAGATTCATGAGCGAACATTTGCACACGGTTGTTGTCTCCACCGGGAGGCCTGAAAACCGGGGGTCGTCCGGCCCAATAGGAGACTGCTGTTGGAAATATAAATTTTCATCCGGCCCATGTAAGACTTAATTCAGCCATTCCTAGTTGAAGTCCTAAATGTAGCCCATTTGTACATTTTTCTTTGCGAGATGGGAGTAATGCCGTACTCTCTGCATGGAAAGCGATGCACACCGAAGTATTTTTTCTTTATTAAGTTTAAAGAGTATCAGTCATATTACAATTACAATTCACGGATCATTTAAAGTGGACATAAAAATTGACCCCTCGAAAATAACAACTCTAAACATTTAATCTCTTAGCATTGAACCAGTCACCCCGAACGACCGCCATCACACGAGCAAATCCAATATTTATAAGTCCTTGCTGGTCCAAAGAAAGGAGGAAAGACCACATGTGAATCCATTAGACCGTCTTCTTGATAACATGCAAACAATTAACAACTTTCTTCTTGTCGAAAACCATATGATTGCAACAATTCCAAATTATCACCAAAAAATACGACACACCTACATACATACACGTTTTTTTTTCCTATCAATCCCATTCAACCAATTACCAAACATATTGGTAATACTAGTTGGGTATAGGTATTAAAAGTAAAATGAATTAGTCTCCATATATTTTGGAAAATGAAAAAAGATATAAACAAATATTCAACGGGCTCATCCGTACCGCAAAATACACATTTTTTATACCCTGCCCATCTTTTTTTAACTAGATTATCCTTTGTTATTAAAACTTTACCATGAAGAAACCAAGAAAGATTTTGATCTTCAAAGGAATCTTACAGTTTCCATGCATATTTTTGCAAAATGTTGTGTGACCGGTGAGTAAATCGCATAGAAGGAACGAACCAAAATAATTCCATTAGGTTTCAAACTCCATTTAAAGGTATGGGGATTGTCGGGGGGTTACCCCCGAGTAGGGTAAAGGCAAGTGGTAAAGGCAACAATCAGAAGAGAAGTTTGGTCGAGTAGCCGCCTACCCGGTACCTGCTACCCGGTCGACTGCTGCTCGGTCTTACGAAAAGATGACCAGAAGAAGATATCAAGCAAGTTATATCTGTTCGAGTAGAAGAGTTGGCCCGAGTAAAACTGGCGGGAACCTACTCGGGCCAGAAGTCAAAGGAGCCGTTCTGACACAGGATCCCGCGTATCCCGGGTCCGTACTTGGCACTGTTCACAGCACTGTTCATCTGGGGACGGCGTGCCTGACAGCGACAGTGTGTCAGCAGGGCGTCGCAGGATAGGGGGGACCTACTCTGTGTTCGCACAGTGATAACAGACTGGTTACTTGGTTTTGCCCAACGACTTTCTGCATCAGGACAAGCTTAGAAGCCAAACCTGTCAGCGGGAACTCGGAAGAAGGACGGTGTGCACACAATATCGACACTTTTTTGTATTTGGCTGTATCCGGCTGGGCACCGGGTATATAAGGTGCCCAGCCGCCTCCTGCGCGAGGCACGATCACACACAAGACTTGGGCTGGATCACGACGCACACCACAGAGCATTACTAGAACACCCGTAGAGATTCTTGACCTAATCCTACCCGGAGACAAAAGAGTGGCTACTCGGTAGCAAGAACATTTGTACTGTGGCTACTCGGTGAGACACCAGAATACAGAGAGAAAGGCAGGAGTAGGGGTTTTACCTCCTCACGAGGGCCCTGAACCTGGATAGATCGTGTTGTTTGCAGTATTTGTTCTTCACCTCACGCGTCTACTCGTCGCGTGATCCCTCCCCGAGCGCCTCCAGCGTCCTTCGTCCCCACATCTTTAGCCATCCTATGGCATCTGCCGTGACACCACCACGACAGTTGGCGCCCACCGTGGGGCAACCAGCGGCGCTGGCTGGAGTTTCCGTTCGGACGGGATCGATTTCTGCTACTGGAGGGCGCGTGGTCTGTGGCCTTGTGCACAGATTCGGCTCCTTCGACTTCGTCACCGACAACGCCGGCGATTTCGGCGGCAGGGCCATGTCGGAGGGCGGCTCGGTGATCTCTTTCGGCGCGCACCTCGTCTACGTCGCCACCGTCGTCGACTGCGAGTACCCCGAGCTGGTGCATGACGCGGAGGATCCGCCTGCCGTTATCGCCGCACGCGGGAGGCCGCTGGGCAGCTCCGCGGACGTCGCGGAGGTGATGGTAGCTGGCTTGGCTGCGGACGCCGGCGCGGGTGCTGCTGGCGCTGCAGTCGTTGCTGAGGACCATGCTGGCCCGAGCGTTGGTGGCAGGACTCACAGGCCTTACGAGAAGGAGTGCAACCTCCCGCTCTCCACGACTCCGACGATCCCTGCGTCTGCTGCGCGCCCGGGCATGCCGCCTCCCACCGACCTCGAGCTCCTGAGAATGAAGGAGCAGCTCGAGCGGCAACGCCAGGAGCTGCTCGCAGAGCAGGCAGAGTTGGACAAGATCAGGCTAGAGCTTAGCCTAGATCAGCTTGAGTACAACAAGGCTCACGGCTTCACGCCAGTCACTAGGAGAGCTAGCAGAGCAGGCGCCACGCGGCGTAACCTAGGTGCCGAGATGGCAACGGTTGTAGAGGCTCCCGCTCAGTCCGCCACCGCAAACACTTTCACTAGGCCTAGGTATAGCACACCCGCCAAGACGCTTAGAGCTGCAGAGGCCGTGGCCGCCGAGTTACCTCATCTCGACGGCGACGCGCGCGTTAGGCAGCAGGAGAGGTTCAATGAGTTGGTGTTGGAGGCCGCCAGGCAGAACGAGGAGTTCCGAAAAGCCAACCCGGGTGCCGGAGCTTCTCAGGTGGTGCACTCGCACGCGGCTAGATCTAACGATCAGGCCTCATCTCCGCACCCCAGCCGCGAGAAGAGCCGCAGCGGACGCTCTGGCGGAGACAGGCAAATGCAGGTGTACGACCCGACTGCTGCCGCGAAACAGCTCGCTGTGCCGCAGCAGCCCGGTCAGAAACACAACGCTACAGGAGCAGGCTCTCAAGCCCATAAAACTCAAAGCCAGGTCCGAGCTGGAGAGCGCCCAGGACCTTCTCGGCGTCCCGCCGCTTAGCCTACTCGGCAGAGGCAGCAGCCGCGCGCAGTGGCGCCAGTCGCCAACCCGGTGGAGCAGCCTGCAGCCGTGCAGGTGGATAGGTATGATGACGGCTACTCGGCCATGGAGATGGCTGGCTATGATATTCTGGATCGTGTTGGCGAGCGCGTGTTGGCGCCTGGAGATGCAAGGCACCAGCTGGACCGGATCAGCTTGTCTGCGCGGCTTGAGAACACGGGTCCCCTGGCCCCGAGTGCTTTGGCCCGCGCATCATGAACGAGCCGTCGGTGAAGGGCTTCCAGCTCGCAAGGGGCACCAAGAGCTACAATGGTAGTACCAAGCCAGAAGACTGGCTCAATGACTATGTCACCGCGGTCCATATCGCGGGCGGCAACCGGAGATGGGCGGTGCGGTACGTCCCGCAGATGCTAGAGGGTCCAGCTCGCACTTGGCTCAACAACTTGCCCAAGAACAGCATCAATTGCTGGCTGGACTTCTCAGATGCCTTCGTCAGCAACTTCACCAGCACATACAAGAGGCCGAATAGGCCACAACAGCTGTCCGCTTGCAGGCAGCGAGAAGACGAGACGGACCGCGAGTATCTTACTCGGTGGAGCACATTGAGGAACACCTGTGAAGGTGTGAATGAAGCCCAGGCCATCACTTGGTTTGCGCAAGGTTGCAGACATGGCAGTATGCTGTGGCAAAGGTTGCAGAGGGAGATGCCAAACACTCTGGCGGAAACCATCAAGATTGCGGATCAGTACGCACTCGTTGATTCTACTCAGCCTCTGATGGATTCATCTGAGCCGAGAAGAAACTTCAGCAACAGTAAGCGCAACGAGTTCCGCAACAAGCGCAGGGGTGACCGAATAGATATTCGGTACGACCCCGAAGAGGTGAATGCAGTAACTGTTGGAGCTGGGGGTAGCCAAAGGCAGAAACCTGCTGGAGCCTACGGGCAGAACCAGAACCAGGGCCAAGGCAACAAGAAACCATTCCGTGCTCCTCAGTCGGGTAGCGGTAACTCCGAGCAGCCGAGGAAGTTCGTCTTTGACAATATGAAGGATGGCCCATGCAGCTTTCACACTCAGCACCCTTCAAGGCCAGCCAATCATACTACCCGGCAGTGCGAGTGGTGGGATCTGATCAAGAATGATGGCTTGCCTCCTCCTCCTCCTCTGCCAGCGGCCAATGCTAATGTGCAGCCTGCTCGCGCACCCGCAGCTCGGCCGCCAGTGTTTCCGAGAAGGGAAAATGTGAACCAAGTGGGTTTAGGAGCCAACCGTCACTTCAATAATGAGAGCTACCGCAACAACAACAACTACTACAACCGCAACAACAACAGAGGCAACAACAACTACCAGGGCAACAACAACAACGGCAACAATGGGGGCGGAGGCTCCAACCAGTACCAAGAGCACCACGAGAGCTACATGATCTTCACCTCTGAGCCAGTCGACAAGCAATCACAGCACAGGCGTGCTATGGAGGTCAATGCAGTGATTCCTGCTGTCCCTCACTACATGTATTGGTGCGACCAAGAGATCAGGTGGTCCCTAGTAGATCATCCCAAGGTAATGCCCAACCCGGGTAGCTACGCCTTGGTGTTGGATCCTACCTTCCTGGGCCCCGAGAAGAATGTGAGGTTCAGCAAGGTGCTAATCGACAACGGCAGCAGCATCAACATCGTGTACAGAGACACACTCGAGAAGCTTGGCCTGGCCGAGAACATGCTGCTACCTAGCAAGACCACCTTCCATGGCATCGTGCCAGGAGTCTCGTGCAACCCGATTGGCCGAGTGTGGATAGATGTGCTATTCGGCACAAGGGAGAACTGCCGCACAGAGCGCCTGCAGTTCGAGGTGGTCGATCATAAGAGCCCTTACCATGCTCTACTCGGCAGGCCGGCTCTGAGCAAGTTCATGGCTTCTACCCACACGGCATATCTGAAGATGAAGATCCCTGGTCCCAATGGTGTGATTACCATTGCTGGTGATTACAAGAAGTCCATGGAGTGTGCCTCTGCTGGTTCCCAGTTGGCGGAGTCGATGGTGATTGCTGCCGAGAAGAAGAAGATGTATGAGGTGGTGGCTATGGCGCAATCCGCGCAAGCTGGCGCGCAGGGCGTACCGAGTACCCAACACGGGACCGCGTTCCAGGCATCTCAGGAAACCAAGAAGGTCCAGGTCGACCCCGAGTTCCCCGACCGCGTAGCCATCATTGGCTCCGGGTTGGCGGAGAAATAGGAAAGCGAGCTCATCCACTTCCTCCGTGAGAATCGGGATGTATTCGCCTGGTCCAATGAAGATTTACCAGGAGTCCCGAGGGAGTTGGTTGAGCACTCATTACATGTGCGTCCTGACGCCAAGCCAGTGAAGCAGGCTATGCGCCGCTTCGGAGATGAGAGAAGGAAAGCCATTGGCGACCAGATCACCAAGCTGCTGATAAGCAACTTCATCATGGACGTGCTGCATCCGGATTGGCTAGCCAACCCGGTCATGGTCGAGAAGAAAAAAGAGGATCCCAAGGCTGCCACTGCATGGCGCATGTGTGTCGACTACACCGACTTGAACAAGGAATGCCCCAAGGATCCCTTCCCGCTACCTCGCATCGATCAGGTGATCGATTCTACTGCTGGTTGCGAACTGCTGTCTTTCATAGATGCCTACTCTGGTTTCCACCAGATTGCACTCAATCCTGCTGATCAAATAAAGACTGCATTCATTACCCCGTATGGGGCTTATTGCTATCGTGTCATGTGTTTTGGCTTGAGGAATGCGGGTGCAACCTATCAGAGATGCATGCAGAAATGCTTGCACGACCAGCTCGGCAAGAATGTGCAGGTGTACGTAGATGACATTGTCATCAAAACGAATAAAACACATACTCTGCTTGCCGACCTGGAGGAAACCTTTGCTAACCTACGCAAGTATAAAATGAAGCTGAATCCGAGTAAATGCACCTTTGGTGTCCCGGCTGGCAAGCTACTCGGCTTCTTGGTGTCTAGTCGGGGCATTGAAGCCAATCCTTCAAAGATAAAAGCTATTGAGATCATGTCTTTGCCGAGATCCCTGAAGGATGTACAGAAGTTCACTGGTTGCTTGGCATCTCTGAGCCGTTTTCTGGGCCGAATGGGCGAGAAGGCCCTGCCTCTATACCAGCTGATGAAGAAAAGTGACAAGTTTGTTTGGACTCCACAAGCGGATGTGGCATTCAACGAGCTGAAAGCAATGCTGGCTAGCGCTCCCATCTTGGCTAGTCCGCTACCCAAGGAGCCAATGCTGTTGTACATTGCTGCCACTAACCGAGTAGTCAGCGTGGTGATTGTGGTGGAGCGAGAAGAAGAAGGCAAGAGTGTGCAGCGCCCAGTGTACTATCTCAGTGAAGTGCTGTCTAGCTCCAAGCAAAACTACCCGCACTACCAGAAGATGACCTATGGTGTGTACCTGGGCGCCAAGAAGTTAAAGCATTACTTCCAAGAGCATCCTATCACGGTTGTGAGCTCTGCGCCCATCTCGGATATCATGGGAAACAAGGAGGCGAGTGGCAGAGTAGCCAAGTGGGCAATCGAGCTGGCCGCGTATGCACCCGCGTATGCGAGAAGAGAAGCTATCAAATCTCAGATTCTGGCGGAATTTCTGGTGGATTGGGCCGAGGTGCAGTATGAACCTCCTGCTCCAGTTTCTAATTACTGGAAGATGCACTTTGATGGCTCGAAGGTGAAGGAAGGCCTTGGTGCTGGCGTAGTGCTTACGTCACCCAAGCGAGATCAACTCAAGTATGTGCTGCAGATTCATTTCAAGGCGTCCAACAACGTAGCAGAGTACGAGGCAGTGGTGCGTGGCTTGCGAGTAGCCAAGGAGGTTGGCGTGCAGCGCATCGTATGCTATGGAGATTCAGATCTGGTGGTGCAGCAAGTCTCTGGCACTTGGGATGCTCTAGATGCCAACATGGCATCATATCGCTTCCTGGTACAGTCCATGACTGGATTCTTCGAAGGCTGCGAGTTCCAGCACATTCACCGAGCAGAGAACGAAGCGGCAGACGAGCTGTTCAAGTTGGGGTCTTCTCGGCAATCCATCCCGGCGGGGGTTTCCTTGGAGCACTTGAGGAAGCCATCCATCAAGCCTTCTCCCAACTCGGAATCCATATTTGTTCCTTCTCTGCCAGCTGAGAAATCTGATCCCATGGAGATTGACTGGGAGAATGCTACAGGAAACCCGGGGACTGCCACTCCCAACTCGGGGACTGCCGTTCTCTACTCGGGGACTGCTACTCCTTACTCGGGGACTGCCACTCCTTACTCGGGGACTGCCACTCCCTACTCGGGGACTGCCACTCTATACTCGGGGACTGCTGTCCTTAACCCGGGGACTGTCGCATTCATTGAGGAAGTCCTTGCCAATCGATCAGGGCTCCAGAGAGGTGCTCCCAACCCTAAAGAGCAACCAGAGGTGCCTGTCCCAATGGAAGTGGACGAACCAGTGTTTCCCACACGGGAGACACCGAGTTGGGCCATGCCCATATTATCCTTTCTAAGGGACGGTACTCTGCCAGAAGATGAGGTGGCCGCAAGACAGATTCAGAGAAGATCCAAGGGCTATACTATATTCCGAGATGTGCTGCACAAAAGAAGTTCCACTGGCGTGCTGCAACGTTGTGTGGACCCAGAAGAAGGAGGAGAGATACTGCTGGAAATACACCAAGGAGAATGCGGGCACCACGCCTCTTCTCGGGCATTGGTCAAGAAAGCTTTTCGGCATGGTTTCTACTGGCTCACAGCTCTGCAGCAAGCTGAAGATATCGTGCGGAAGTGCAATGGCTGCCAGATGTTCGCGAGTAAGATTCACATGCCTACTTCCGAGCTGAAGACAATTCCTATCACATGGCCGTTTGCTGTATGGTGCCTGGATATGGTTGGCCCCTTCAAGCCGGCTAAAGGTAACATGACACACATCTTGGTCATGGTGGACAAGTTCACCAAGTGGATCGAAGTGAAGCCTATTCGGAAGTGCGATGGGGCCACAGCTGTGAAATTCTTGAAGGATGTGATCCTGAGATACGGCTACCTGCACAGCATCATCAACGACAACGGCACAAACTTCGCAGAGGGAGCAATGGTGCGGTTCTGCAGAGATAAGCACATCCGACTAGATGTTGCGTCCGTTGCGCATCCCGCCTCCAATGGGCAAGTTGAAAGAGCAAATTGCATGGTGCTAGCTGGCATAAAGCCAAGGCTGATTGAGCCACTGCTGAAAACACCTGGGTGTTGGCTAGACGAGTTGCCAGCGGTGTTGTGGAGTCTAAGGACTACCCCTAACCGGTCAACCGGCTACACGCCATTCTTCTTGGTATACTGGGCTGAGGCCGTGTTGCCAATAGACCTAGAGCATGACTCCCCCCGAGTAACCCTCTACACTGAGGTAAAGGCGAGAGAAGCTCGAGAAGACGACGTTGACCTGCTCGAAGAAGCAAGAGAGCTTACTCTGTCACGTTCGGCTATCTACCAGCAAAACCTGCGGCGTTATCATAGCCGAAAGGTGAACCCAAGGGTTTTCCGAGAAGGAGACATGGTCCTTAGGCTTGTGCAGCGCACAGCCGGGATGCACAAGTTGTCTCCTCCATGGGAAGGGCCCTTCATTTTGAGCAAAGCGCTGCACAACGATGCATACTATCTTGTAGATGCGCGCCCACCACAGGCGAACAGGGCAGAAAAGCTGGAGAGGAATCTAAGCATCCCTGGAATGTAGCTCTACTCCGTCGTTTTCATTCGTGAGCAAAGATGTGTATGTACCCTCTTATCCGAGTTGAAATTATATTCTGCAATCTGAAATTGAACTCGGGGACTGCCCTCGTCCTAAATTGCCCTAAGTGTTTCTACACGGCTTTACCTTTTGCCTATTCGGTTGCTCTACTTCAAAATTCAAAAGTACATTGAGTACTGTGTTTAAACCTACATGCCAACTCTTTGACTCTGCTGCTGTCTGAAACCCGGCTTCATGGCAAGCAAGAGAACAAGCAAAAGGTCAATGAGCACAAGAAAAATTGCTAAGGAAGAAAAGAGTGCAGGAACCGAGTAGGGTGCATTTACTTTTGTTCTTTGTCTTTTCTTTTCGGTTAAGTGGTGGGATGCGTTACTATGATTGTTTCTAAGCGGCTAAGTATTTGCAGCTCTACTCTTTGACTCTTGTGACTCGAATACCAAAAAAGCAACAAGTTGCGGGTAGAGCTGAGACTAAAAGAGAGAGTGAATAAGAAATGCAACTCGGGGACTCGCATGATAACGCAACCCGGCATCGAGCCAAGGCTGAACAAAATGATTAAGTTGAAAACAACAAGTGTGAATAAAAGTGAGTAGCAACGGCATAAGTAGTCTGATACATTTGCACCCGGCATCCCGGGGATCTCATAAGTGTTTGAGGAATGAGCTGCAGGACAGATTCAGGTCGAGGCGGCGTTCTCGGTGCTGGCCTTAGTTGCCTCATCTTCAGTAGTGGCCTTGGTCGCGTCTGCCTCCGAGCTGGCGTCAACAGTCTTCGCAGCTTTGTCCTCGGCCCTGGCCTTGGTCGCATCCGCTTCCAGGTTGACGGGGACGGTCTTCGCTAGCTCGGCGTCGGGCTCGGCGGCTTGGGCGCGAAGGCTGACGGTGTCGTCGAGGGCAGCTCCTGACGAGGTGCCGAACTCGAGCGCGGAGGTGTCAATCGACATCTTCTCGTTCTCGTCCTCTTCATCGCTATCCGCGACGACCGTGGCCTTCCCCTTCCCGGTCTTGCCACCAGGAGACTCGAAGCAGCTCAGGTCCAGCTCCTCTGTGTCCGTCTCTTCGTCTTCGTCCTCCTCCTCGCCTTCGTCCACCTCGGTGTTGGGCTCGGTGAGGCCGTCGATGAAGGTCGCGGAATCAGCATACTGAGCGACCTCGTGAGCGACCAGCTGGCGGATAGCCACGCAGTCGGGATTCTTCTCCCACTTGGAGTCCTGGCGCATCTCGCGGACAATCTGCAGGTTAAGGTTTTCATACCAGCTGGTGATAAATAGAAGCATCATGTCTGCGCCGGCCCGAGCTCCCGATGCGCGCCACTTCTTCAGCTCGGCTTTCACGCGCTGCAACTTCAAGGCAAGTCCGGAGATTGTTGTTGGCGCGGAATCCTGAGGCCAGAAGAGCTCGTGGAGCTTGAAGGCGATGCGCACCAGCTCGGTGCCCACGCCTTCCAGACGTGGAAGCTGACCTTGCATGACGAGGAGGCACTCTTCAATTTCCGCCTTGGTGTCCGTGGGCTCGTCCTTCTCGGCGCGAGCTGCCCGGGCCTTTGCCAAAGCAGGCTTGCACGAAGATTCAAGGCCGGGGAAGACTCCTGAAAGAGCTATTGAGAAACTCAGAGACAGAAGCAGAGTAGAAAGTGAACCGAGTAACAGAGACGCAGGAAAGAGGGCACTTACTGTTCAGATCGTAGAGTAGCCCCTGAAGCTTGTTCTTCCACAATTCCTCGTCGGCTAGGTGCCTTTCTTCGATCAAGCGGAGCCCATTCAGCTGAGCGAAGAGATCAGCGTTGCTTTTCTTCAGCACCTCGCACTCCTGTTCGAGGGCTTTCTCCTTGGCTTTGGCTGCCGCTTCGTTCTTCTTCTTCTCGGCAAGCAACTCCTCCTTCTCGGTTGCTAAGTTGAGGGCGTCCTTGAGCGCAGTCTGTAGCTGGAGTTGGAGAGCTTCCATCTCGGTGGTGTGCTCTTTTATCAGCTCGACTGCCTGGCTGGATAACTGCTGCTGCACCTCAGCAGGTTTGAGGCAATCTTGATGTTCCTCAGCAAACTTCTTATGATCTTCTGAGAAGAGCAAAACACGGTCAGCAGAGTAGCGAAGAAAGAAACACAAAGACAAGCCGAGAAGACGGCAACGTACCTTCTAGTCTTTTAATCGTGGCTTGGCCACTCTCGACGAAGGCGCGGCAGGTTGAGTGCTCCTCCGCCAGGGCCTTTAACTTCCCTGCAGAGTAGAAGTGGTTAGCGCAAAAAGCAGAATCCGGCGTAAACACCAAACGCAAGAACCGCGTAGCTAAAAGCGTACCTTCAACTTCAGAAAGTTTCAATGTGCTGTTCATCACATCCTTCTCGGCTGCCTTGCTGTCTGCGCGTTCTCGTTCCAGGGCCTCAATGCGTCTCTTGGCAATGGCATGGTTCCAGAGTAGCTGACGGTGCAGGCCGGTCCGCTTCAGTAAGCTATTCTGAGAAGCGAAAGGAAGAAGAATCAGGCAAAGTAATAAAGATTCAACCCGAGAAGGCGGCTACTCGGGAGCGTATCCGCCTACTCGGCCAGAATCTCGGGGACTGGGTGATGGATAAGGAAAGGAAGATGAGTAGAAGAAAAGCGAAACGCAATTCGGGGAGGATGAGTAGAAGCTTACCGCGTAAGATTGCTCGAGGTCCTCAGCGTTCTTGCGGTGGATGAACATCTTGGCAGCAAGCGTGGCGGAGTTGGATGAGATAGTCATGGGTTTGTAACCCAAGTCCGCCTTGTTCCAATCGACACGCATATGGTCCAAGTCGCCCAAATCCGTGCCGTCCCAGTTCGAGTTGCCCAGCACCTTGCTGTCCCACTTGGCATCAATGAAGCCAACCAAATCGAGCACCTGCTCAAGGCCCTGAGATGTCACCGCCTGGTTCTGAACCTCGCGCGAAGAAATGGAGAGGGATTTGTCCTGATTTTGAGCCGGGGTCTGGAGTCCACTGCCACGGTTTTCTTCCCTTTCCGAAGAGCAAGTTTCCTCTCCGCGGAGGTTAAGCCAATCTGGTGCTGCTGGCTGACCTTCACCATATAAGGTGGGAAGCTGGGCGGATCTATGACACCGGATGCGTCAGCAGCCGCGCCAGGCTCGCGGATAGCCAGCTGAGTGGACTTGGCGGTTGCTGCTGGCGGCGGCATCACGGCTGCATCTTGACCGGCGCCACGCGCCGGGTTCCTGCGAGTGGTGCCTTCTGCTGGCTTCTCGGAAGCCCGTTTC
This sequence comes from Alopecurus myosuroides, assembly GCA_028641055.1. Taxonomy (NCBI): domain Eukaryota; kingdom Viridiplantae; phylum Streptophyta; class Magnoliopsida; order Poales; family Poaceae; genus Alopecurus; species Alopecurus myosuroides. The sequence goes on along the minus strand of CM054059.1, from coordinate 114,987,035 downwards.
TTTGAAATCTCCTTCTCGGTGGTCTTCTTGGCCTTCTCCCCGGCGGCCTTCTTCTCGGCAGCTTCCTGAGCGTTCTTCCTTGTAACTGGCTTGGCCGGAGGGCTGGCTGCAGTCTTGGCTTTCTGCACCAAGGAGGAGTCTGGTGCAGTGGGCGGCGCCAGGGGCGCGCTACTCGGCGCGGCGTCTGGCTGAGTGCTACCCTGCGCGGCGCCTGGTCGCGCGTCGCTCAGAGGGTATTGTTCCGCCTCGTCGACTACTTCTACCTGCTGCTCGGCAGCGGGATCTAGCTGTGAGGCATCTGTCACTTCTGTCCGCGCCTGGGTCGCGGGGTCTTCCTGTTCAGCAGCCCCTGTGGCTGACTGCTCTTGTTCTTCTCCCTGCCGCTCAGGGGCGGCGTCGTTGTGCGTCTCTTGATCTTGATCTTGGTTCTCCTCGGCTGTGTTGGCCGGAGGAGAAGGAGGCCTATCTTGGTGAGCAGCATCCTGCGCTTCTTGATCCGCGCGGGACTGCTGCTCCAGCTCGACATTCTGGGCATCGGTGTCCATGTGTCCATGTGCGTTGGCGGCTTCGTTCTCGTCGCCGTCGAGGTCGATAATCTTATCAGCGTCGATGGCGGCCTGCTTCTTGGTCTCAGTGGGCGCACGAGCGGCATCCGCATCCAGGGGGGCTCTGAAGAGAAAATTGCGTTCAGAAGATAAGAAGAAGGCAAAGGAAAACTGAGAGGAAACAGCGAAGTAAAAGGATTGGGAAGCAACCGAAAAGAACGAAGTGAACCAAAGTGTGCAATCGAGAAGGAACTTACCCCTTGCGGGTAGGGATCGCTGGTCGTTTCTTCTTCACGACCTTCTTGGTCGTCTTCTCGGTCGGCTTCTTCTTCTTGGCGGGGGGCTCTTGGGCACCGCTACCCGCGCGCTTGCGGGTAACAGGAGCAGCAACTGCAAGAGGATCGACAACCAGGGTTGCCTCGTCCTCATCCTCATCCTCGTCGTCATCCTCAGCATCAGCACCATCTGAGAAATTGAAAGGAAGAAGAGCAATTCAGAAGCAGGAAGCAATTAGTTGGTGCTGCTCGCGATCAGACGGGATAAAATCAGTTACCTTCATCTTCGTCCTCGGACCAGTCACGAAGAGACGCGTCCACATGATGCTTACTCGTCTGGGCGGCTTCAGGAGGATCAAGCTTGTCCGCGGTCTCGAAGGAGACCTCATCGTCTTCCTCTCGGTCGTCTGACCAGTTGCCCTCGAAGCGCTCGCTGCTCTCAGCGAGCTGGCGATCAAGGACCTGAAGAATAGAGAAATATCGCAAGTGAGCCGAGTAGCATGAAGGCACTCTACCCGACTAGGCGTGCAAACACCAAGCACATTAAGCCTAAGCGATTCGCCTAAGTATCCTACTCGGCAAGGCGTGCAAACATCAAGCACATTAAGCCTAAATGTCTCTCCTAAGTGTCCTACTCGGCAAGGCGTGCAAACATCAAGCACATTAAGCCTAAGTGTTTCTCCTAAGTGTGCTACCCGACAAGGCGTGCAAACAACAAGCATACTAAGCCTGAGCAGTTCCGCTAAACGCCCTACTCGGCGCAGAGTGCGAATGATAGTCGCAGCAAGGAGAGGAAGCTATCTACTCGGATTGCATATACAAGAAGCAGATTAAGAAGGACGTACCCGCAGAATCGGCTTTGTGCGGCTGTAGGGGATGAAGCCATACTGCCAGTTGTCGCGAAGGCCGGTGGTCAGGATGGACCGAGCGTAGGCGGCGACATCCGCGTTGCTGAGCTCGAAGGTAGTCGTCCGAGTACAGTCGCGGGGGCCGCCCATGTAGCACATGGGGTGGGAACAGCGTTGCAGAGGCAGCACGCGGTTGCGAATCCAGCAGGCGACTGGATCGTCGCTCTTGAGCCCCTCTCCAATCAGATGGGCGAGCCGATCCTCCATCTGTACCAGATTCCTGCTGTTGGATGGCTTGCTCTTCCAATTCTGCCCGGTAGGAGCTCGGTTGCTCCACGGGGGCAGATTGATGCGGTCTTCGATCTTGGCCTCCTTCGTGGCGGGGATGTTCTTCACATACAAGAAGGACTTCTGCCATTTGCGGACAGAATCCAGGCCCTTGATGCGAGGATGATTGGTGCCCGGGCGCTGCACCATCATGGCGCTGCCGGTCTCGGTTACTCGGCTGCTGGTGTCCGCGCCATCCTTCTTGCCCTGGCTCTGTTGGCGGAAGAAGAAGTACTTCGACCACGACTCCGTCGTGGGGCGAACGCTGAGGAAAGCTTCGCACACCACAGCATGGTAGGAGAGGAAGACAACCGCGTTGGGAGGAAGATGGTGCATCTGGAGACCGTAATGGTCCAGGAAGGAACGGAGGAAATTGGATGCGGGAAGGCCGAATCCTCGCGCGAAGTGCGCGAGGAAGACGACATGCTCCCCGTCCTCTGGAGCTGGAACGATCTCGCCGTTAGACGGACGGCAGCGAACATCGGGAGGAACCCTTTGGGTGTTCACGAGCCACTGGCAGTCCTCCGCGGTGACGTCGGAGCCCGCCCAGCCGGCGCGAGCACTGTCACCGCGAGCCATGGCGGCAAGCAGGAAGTTGGGAAAGGATTGGAAGGAACTGGTGGAGTGGACGAGCCCGCGGCGGCGCAAAGAGTTGCGCGGCGGCGGAGAGCTCTGAGACGGCGGAGGATCGAGGAGACAGAAGGGGAAATGAAGCGGAAGGAGAAGAGGAAGTTACCGTGGGGGTATTTGTACCGCACCACGGATTACCGTTACGAATTGGAGTAGTGGGATCGATCGTGGCAATAAATCGAGCGGCGTGGGGTCTGTGGCCGGTTGGAAACGCACACAGCGCGGAACACGCGCGTAACGGCCGCATTAGATCCCACGACGAGATCGTGGGCGATTACTGCGCATGATGGGACATTATGAGGTCGTGGGCCCGCTCCGTGAAAACTGGGCGCGTGGCCTGTCAGGTCCTGGGCAGCGAGGCGTCGCGGTCCTGGATGCGTGACACGTGCCCAGTTGCAGCACGGAAAGCCGGATTGTGCTCTGCGCTGCAGAGATTCGATTGAAGAAATTCCCTAAGTCTTTTTACTCGGTTACAGAGAAGGAGGCTAGCTCTATTCGGAAGAGAGGAAACTCAAGGTACTCTTCAAAGTGCTACTCGGAGGTTTTACTCGGCATATTGAGATTCAAGGGCAAGGTTGCCAAGCATGGTTTTAAGCTGGCAGGGCCCAGTGAACGAGTTCGCAGGGCTCTACCAGCTTCGGGGACTGCTGTCGGGGGGTTACCCCCGAGTAGGGTAAAGGCAAGTGGTAAAGGAAACAATCAGAAGAGAAGTTTGGTCGAGTAGCCGCCTACCCGGTACCTGCTACCCGGTCGACTGCTGCTCGGTCTTACAAAAAGATGACCAGAAGGAGATATCAAGCATGTTATATCTGTTCGAGTAGAAGAGTTGGCCCGAGTAAAACTGGCGGGAACCTACTCGGGCCAGAAGTCAAAGGAGCCGTTCTGACACAGGATCCCGCGTATCCCGTGTCCGTACTTGGCACTGTTCACAGCACTGTTCATCTGGGGACGGCGTGCCTGACAGCGACAGTGTGTCAGCAGGGCGTCGCAGGATAGGGGGGACCTACTCTGTGTTCGCACAGTGATAACAGACTGGTTACTTGGTTTTGCCCAACGACTTTCTGCATCAGGACAAGCTTAGAAGCCAAAGCTGTCAGCAGGAACTCGGAAGAAGGACGGTGTGCACACAATATCGACACTTGTTTGTATTTGGCTGTATCCGGCTGGGCACCGGGTATATAAGGTGCCCAGCCGCCTCCTGCGCGAGGCACGATCACACACAAGACTTGGGCTGGATCACGACGCACACCACAGAGCATTACTAGAACACCCGTAGAGATTCTTGACCTAATCCTACCCGGAGACAAAAGAGTGGCTACTCGGTAGCAAGAACATTTGTACTGTGGCTACTCGGTGAGACACCAGAATACAGAGAGAAAGGCAGGAGTAGGGGTTTTACCTCCTCACGAGGGCCCTGAACCTGGATAGATCGTGTTGTTTGCAGTATTTGTTCTTCACCTCACGCGTCTACTCGTCGCGTGATCCCTCCCCGAGCGCCTCCAGCGTCCTTCGTCCCCACATCTTTAGCCATCCTATGGCATCTGCCGTGACACCACCACGACAGTTGGCGCCCACCGTGGGGCAACCAGCGGCGCTGGCTGGAGTTTCCGTTCGGACGGGATCGATTTCTGCTACTGGAGGGCGCGTGGTCTGTGGCCTTGTGCACAGATTCGGCTCCTTCGACTTCGTCACCGACAACGCCGGCGATTTCGGCGGCAGGGCCATGTCGGAGGGCGGCTCGGTGATCTCTTTCGGCGCGCACCTCGTCTACGTCGCCACCGTCGTCGACTGCGAGTACCCCGAGCTGGTGCATGACGCGGAGGATCCGCCTGCCGTTATCGCCGCACGCGGGAGGCCGCTGGGCAGCTCCGCGGACGTCGCGGAGGTGATGGTAGCTGGCTTGGCTGCGGACGCCGGCGCGGGTGCTGCTGGCGCTGCAGTCGTTGCTGAGGACCATGCTGGCCCGAGCGTTGGTGGCAGGACTCACAGGCCTTACGAGAAGGAGTGCAACCTCCCGCTCTCCACGACTCCGACGATCCCTGCGTCTGCTGCGCGCCCGGGCATGCCGCCTCCCACCGACCTCGAGCTCCTGAGAATGAAGGAGCAGCTCGAGCGGCAACGCCAGGAGCTGCTCGCAGAGCAGGCAGAGTTGGACAAGATCAGGCTAGAGCTTAGCCTAGATCAGCTTGAGTACAACAAGGCTCACGGCTTCACGCCAGTCACTAGGAGAGCTAGCAGAGCAGGCGCCACGCGGCGTAACCTAGGTGCCGAGATGGCAACGGTTGTAGAGGCTCCCGCTCAGTCCGCCACCGCAAACACTTTCACTAGGCCTAGGTATAGCACACCCGCCAAGACGCTTAGAGCTGCAGAGGCCGTGGCCGCCGAGTTACCTCATCTCGACGGCGACGCGCGCGTTAGGCAGCAGGAGAGGTTCAATGAGTTGGTGTTGGAGGCCGCCAGGCAGAACGAGGAGTTCCGAAAAGCCAACCCGGGTGCCGGAGCTTCTCAGGTGGTGCACTCGCACGCGGCTAGATCTAACGATCAGGCCTCATCTCCGCACCCCAGCCGCGAGAAGAGCCGCAGCGGACGCTCTGGCGGAGACAGGCAAATGCAGGTGTACGACCCGACTGCTGCCGCGAAACAGCTCGCTGTGCCGCAGCAGCCCGGTCAGAAACACAACGCTACAGGAGCAGGCTCTCAAGCCCATAAAACTCAAAGCCAGGTCCGAGCTGGAGAGCGCCCAGGACCTTCTCGGCGTCCCGCCGCTTAGCCTACTCGGCAGAGGCAGCAGCCGCGCGCAGTGGCGCCAGTCGCCAACCCGGTGGAGCAGCCTGCAGCCGTGCAGGTGGATAGGTATGATGACGGCTACTCGGCCATGGAGATGGCTGGCTATGATATTCTGGATCGTGTTGGCGAGCGCGTGTTGGCGCCTGGAGATGCAAGGCACCAGCTGGACCGGATCAGCTTGTCTGCGCGGCTTGAGAACACGGGTCCCCTGGCCCCGAGTGCTTTGGCCCGCGCATCATGAACGAGCCGTCGGTGAAGGGCTTCCAGCTCGCAAGGGGCACCAAGAGCTACAATGGTAGTACCAAGCCAGAAGACTGGCTCAATGACTATGTCACCGCGGTCCATATCGCGGGCGGCAACCGGAGATGGGCGGTGCGGTACGTCCCGCAGATGCTAGAGGGTCCAGCTCGCACTTGGCTCAACAACTTGCCCAAGAACAGCATCAATTGCTGGCTGGACTTCTCAGATGCCTTCGTCAGCAACTTCACCAGCACATACAAGAGGCCGAATAGGCCACAACAGCTGTCCGCTTGCAGGCAGCGAGAAGACGAGACGGACCGCGAGTATCTTACTCGGTGGAGCACATTGAGGAACACCTGTGAAGGTGTGAATGAAGCCCAGGCCATCACTTGGTTTGCGCAAGGTTGCAGACATGGCAGTATGCTGTGGCAAAGGTTGCAGAGGGAGATGCCAAACACTCTGGCGGAAACCATCAAGATTGCGGATCAGTACGCACTCGTTGATTCTACTCAGCCTCTGATGGATTCATCTGAGCCGAGAAGAAACTTCAGCAACAGTAAGCGCAACGAGTTCCGCAACAAGCGCAGGGGTGACCGAATAGATATTCGGTACGACCCCGAAGAGGTGAATGCAGTAACTGTTGGAGCTGGGGGTAGCCAAAGGCAGAAACCTGCTGGAGCCTACGGGCAGAACCAGAACCAGGGCCAAGGCAACAAGAAACCATTCCGTGCTCCTCAGTCGGGTAGCGGTAACTCCGAGCAGCCGAGGAAGTTCGTCTTTGACAATATGAAGGATGGCCCATGCAGCTTTCACACTCAGCACCCTTCAAGGCCAGCCAATCATACTACCCGGCAGTGCGAGTGGTGGGATCTGATCAAGAATGATGGCTTGCCTCCTCCTCCTCCTCTGCCAGCGGCCAATGCTAATGTGCAGCCTGCTCGCGCACCCGCAGCTCGGCCGCCAGTGTTTCCGAGAAGGGAAAATGTGAACCAAGTGGGTTTAGGAGCCAACCGTCACTTCAATAATGAGAGCTACCGCAACAACAACAACTACTACAACCGCAACAACAACAGAGGCAACAACAACTACCAGGGCAACAACAACAACGGCAACAATGGGGGCGGAGGCTCCAACCAGTACCAAGAGCACCACGAGAGCTACATGATCTTCACCTCTGAGCCAGTCGACAAGCAATCACAGCACAGGCGTGCTATGGAGGTCAATGCAGTGATTCCTGCTGTCCCTCACTACATGTATTGGTGCGACCAAGAGATCAGGTGGTCCCTAGTAGATCATCCCAAGGTAATGCCCAACCCGGGTAGCTACGCCTTGGTGTTGGATCCTACCTTCCTGGGCCCCGAGAAGAATGTGAGGTTCAGCAAGGTGCTAATCGACAACGGCAGCAGCATCAACATCGTGTACAGAGACACACTCGAGAAGCTTGGCCTGGCCGAGAACATGCTGCTACCTAGCAAGACCACCTTCCATGGCATCGTGCCAGGAGTCTCGTGCAACCCGATTGGCCGAGTGTGGATAGATGTGCTATTCGGCACAAGGGAGAACTGCCGCACAGAGCGCCTGCAGTTCGAGGTGGTCGATCATAAGAGCCCTTACCATGCTCTACTCGGCAGGCCGGCTCTGAGCAAGTTCATGGCTTCTACCCACACGGCATATCTGAAGATGAAGATCCCTGGTCCCAATGGTGTGATTACCATTGCTGGTGATTACAAGAAGTCCATGGAGTGTGCCTCTGCTGGTTCCCAGTTGGCGGAGTCGATGGTGATTGCTGCCGAGAAGAAGAAGATGTATGAGGTGGTGGCTATGGCGCAATCCGCGCAAGCTGGCGCGCAGGGCGTACCGAGTACCCAACACGGGACCGCGTTCCAGGCATCTCAGGAAACCAAGAAGGTCCAGGTCGACCCCGAGTTCCCCGACCGCGTAGCCATCATTGGCTCCGGGTTGGCGGAGAAATAGGAAAGCGAGCTCATCCACTTCCTCCGTGAGAATCGGGATGTATTCGCCTGGTCCAATGAAGATTTACCAGGAGTCCCGAGGGAGTTGGTTGAGCACTCATTACATGTGCGTCCTGACGCCAAGCCAGTGAAGCAGGCTATGCGCCGCTTCGGAGATGAGAGAAGGAAAGCCATTGGCGACCAGATCACCAAGCTGCTGATAAGCAACTTCATCATGGACGTGCTGCATCCGGATTGGCTAGCCAACCCGGTCATGGTCGAGAAGAAAAAAGAGGATCCCAAGGCTGCCACTGCATGGCGCATGTGTGTCGACTACACCGACTTGAACAAGGAATGCCCCAAGGATCCCTTCCCGCTACCTCGCATCGATCAGGTGATCGATTCTACTGCTGGTTGCGAACTGCTGTCTTTCATAGATGCCTACTCTGGTTTCCACCAGATTGCACTCAATCCTGCTGATCAAATAAAGACTGCATTCATTACCCCGTATGGGGCTTATTGCTATCGTGTCATGTGTTTTGGCTTGAGGAATGCGGGTGCAACCTATCAGAGATGCATGCAGAAATGCTTGCACGACCAGCTCGGCAAGAATGTGCAGGTGTACGTAGATGACATTGTCATCAAAACGAATAAAACACATACTCTGCTTGCCGACCTGGAGGAAACCTTTGCTAACCTACGCAAGTATAAAATGAAGCTGAATCCGAGTAAATGCACCTTTGGTGTCCCGGCTGGCAAGCTACTCGGCTTCTTGGTGTCTAGTCGGGGCATTGAAGCCAATCCTTCAAAGATAAAAGCTATTGAGATCATGTCTTTGCCGAGATCCCTGAAGGATGTACAGAAGTTCACTGGTTGCTTGGCATCTCTGAGCCGTTTTCTGGGCCGAATGGGCGAGAAGGCCCTGCCTCTATACCAGCTGATGAAGAAAAGTGACAAGTTTGTTTGGACTCCACAAGCGGATGTGGCATTCAACGAGCTGAAAGCAATGCTGGCTAGCGCTCCCATCTTGGCTAGTCCGCTACCCAAGGAGCCAATGCTGTTGTACATTGCTGCCACTAACCGAGTAGTCAGCGTGGTGATTGTGGTGGAGCGAGAAGAAGAAGGCAAGAGTGTGCAGCGCCCAGTGTACTATCTCAGTGAAGTGCTGTCTAGCTCCAAGCAAAACTACCCGCACTACCAGAAGATGACCTATGGTGTGTACCTGGGCGCCAAGAAGTTAAAGCATTACTTCCAAGAGCATCCTATCACGGTTGTGAGCTCTGCGCCCATCTCGGATATCATGGGAAACAAGGAGGCGAGTGGCAGAGTAGCCAAGTGGGCAATCGAGCTGGCCGCGTATGCACCCGCGTATGCGAGAAGAGAAGCTATCAAATCTCAGATTCTGGCGGAATTTCTGGTGGATTGGGCCGAGGTGCAGTATGAACCTCCTGCTCCAGTTTCTAATTACTGGAAGATGCACTTTGATGGCTCGAAGGTGAAGGAAGGCCTTGGTGCTGGCGTAGTGCTTACGTCACCCAAGCGAGATCAACTCAAGTATGTGCTGCAGATTCATTTCAAGGCGTCCAACAACGTAGCAGAGTACGAGGCAGTGGTGCGTGGCTTGCGAGTAGCCAAGGAGGTTGGCGTGCAGCGCATCGTATGCTATGGAGATTCAGATCTGGTGGTGCAGCAAGTCTCTGGCACTTGGGATGCTCTAGATGCCAACATGGCATCATATCGCTTCCTGGTACAGTCCATGACTGGATTCTTCGAAGGCTGCGAGTTCCAGCACATTCACCGAGCAGAGAACGAAGCGGCAGACGAGCTGTTCAAGTTGGGGTCTTCTCGGCAATCCATCCCGGCGGGGGTTTCCTTGGAGCACTTGAGGAAGCCATCCATCAAGCCTTCTCCCAACTCGGAATCCATATTTGTTCCTTCTCTGCCAGCTGAGAAATCTGATCCCATGGAGATTGACTGGGAGAATGCTACAGGAAACCCGGGGACTGCCACTCCCAACTCGGGGACTGCCGTTCTCTACTCGGGGACTGCTACTCCTTACTCGGGGACTGCCACTCCTTACTCGGGGACTGCCACTCCCTACTCGGGGACTGCCACTCTATACTCGGGGACTGCTGTCCTTAACCCGGGGACTGTCGCATTCATTGAGGAAGTCCTTGCCAATCGATCAGGGCTCCAGAGAGGTGCTCCCAACCCTAAAGAGCAACCAGAGGTGCCTGTCCCAATGGAAGTGGACGAACCAGTGTTTCCCACACGGGAGACACCGAGTTGGGCCATGCCCATATTATCCTTTCTAAGGGACGGTACTCTGCCAGAAGATGAGGTGGCCGCAAGACAGATTCAGAGAAGATCCAAGGGCTATACTATATTCCGAGATGTGCTGCACAAAAGAAGTTCCACTGGCGTGCTGCAACGTTGTGTGGACCCAGAAGAAGGAGGAGAGATACTGCTGGAAATACACCAAGGAGAATGCGGGCACCACGCCTCTTCTCGGGCATTGGTCAAGAAAGCTTTTCGGCATGGTTTCTACTGGCTCACAGCTCTGCAGCAAGCTGAAGATATCGTGCGGAAGTGCAATGGCTGCCAGATGTTCGCGAGTAAGATTCACATGCCTACTTCCGAGCTGAAGACAATTCCTATCACATGGCCGTTTGCTGTATGGTGCCTGGATATGGTTGGCCCCTTCAAGCCGGCTAAAGGTAACATGACACACATCTTGGTCATGGTGGACAAGTTCACCAAGTGGATCGAAGTGAAGCCTATTCGGAAGTGCGATGGGGCCACAGCTGTGAAATTCTTGAAGGATGTGATCCTGAGATACGGCTACCTGCACAGCATCATCAACGACAACGGCACAAACTTCGCAGAGGGAGCAATGGTGCGGTTCTGCAGAGATAAGCACATCCGACTAGATGTTGCGTCCGTTGCGCATCCCGCCTCCAATGGGCAAGTTGAAAGAGCAAATTGCATGGTGCTAGCTGGCATAAAGCCAAGGCTGATTGAGCCACTGCTGAAAACACCTGGGTGTTGGCTAGACGAGTTGCCAGCGGTGTTGTGGAGTCTAAGGACTACCCCTAACCGGTCAACCGGCTACACGCCATTCTTCTTGGTATACTGGGCTGAGGCCGTGTTGCCAATAGACCTAGAGCATGACTCCCCCCGAGTAACCCTCTACACTGAGGTAAAGGCGAGAGAAGCTCGAGAAGACGACGTTGACCTGCTCGAAGAAGCAAGAGAGCTTACTCTGTCACGTTCGGCTATCTACCAGCAAAACCTGCGGCGTTATCATAGCCGAAAGGTGAACCCAAGGGTTTTCCGAGAAGGAGACATGGTCCTTAGGCTTGTGCAGCGCACAGCCGGGATGCACAAGTTGTCTCCTCCATGGGAAGGGCCCTTCATTTTGAGCAAAGCGCTGCACAACGATGCATACTATCTTGTAGATGCGCGCCCACCACAGGCGAACAGGGCAGAAAAGCTGGAGAGGAATCTAAGCATCCCTGGAATGTAGCTCTACTCCGTCGTTTTCATTCGTGAGCAAAGATGTGTATGTACCCTCTTATCCGAGTTGAAATTATATTCTGCAATCTGAAATTGAACTCGGGGACTGCCCTCGTCCTAAATTGCCCTAAGTGTTTCTACACGGCTTTACCTTTTGCCTATTCGGTTGCTCTACTTCAAAATTCAAAAGTACATTGAGTACTGTGTTTAAACCTACATGCCAACTCTTTGACTCTGCTGCTGTCTGAAACCCGGCTTCATGGCAAGCAAGAGAACAAGCAAAAGGTCAATGAGCACAAGAAAAATTGCTAAGGAAGAAAAGAGTGCAGGAACCGAGTAGGGTGCATTTACTTTTGTTCTTTGTCTTTTCTTTTCGGTTAAGTGGTGGGATGCGTTACTATGATTGTTTCTAAGCGGCTAAGTATTTGCAGCTCTACTCTTTGACTCTTGTGACTCGAATACCAAAAAAGCAACAAGTTGCGGGTAGAGCTGAGACTAAAAGAGAGAGTGAATAAGAAATGCAACTCGGGGACTCGCATGATAACGCAACCCGGCATCGAGCCAAGGCTGAACAAAATGATTAAGTTGAAAACAACAAGTGTGAATAAAAGTGAGTAGCAACGGCATAAGTAGTCTGATACATTTGCACCCGGCATCCCGGGGATCTCATAAGTGTTTGAGGAATGAGCTGCAGGACAGATTCAGGTCGAGGCGGCGTTCTCGGTGCTGGCCTTAGTTGCCTCATCTTCAGTAGTGGCCTTGGTCGCGTCTGCCTCCGAGCTGGCGTCAACAGTCTTCGCAGCTTTGTCCTCGGCCCTGGCCTTGGTCGCATCCGCTTCCAGGTTGACGGGGACGGTCTTCGCTAGCTCGGCGTCGGGCTCGGCGGCTTGGGCGCGAAGGCTGACGGTGTCGTCGAGGGCAGCTCCTGACGAGGTGCCGAACTCGAGCGCGGAGGTGTCAATCGACATCTTCTCGTTCTCGTCCTCTTCATCGCTATCCGCGACGACCGTGGCCTTCCCCTTCCCGGTCTTGCCACCAGGAGACTCGAAGCAGCTCAGGTCCAGCTCCTCTGTGTCCGTCTCTTCGTCTTCGTCCTCCTCCTCGCCTTCGTCCACCTCGGTGTTGGGCTCGGTGAGGCCGTCGATGAAGGTCGCGGAATCAGCATACTGAGCGACCTCGTGAGCGACCAGCTGGCGGATAGCCACGCAGTCGGGATTCTTCTCCCACTTGGAGTCCTGGCGCATCTCGCGGACAATCTGCAGGTTAAGGTTTTCATACCAGCTGGTGATAAATAGAAGCATCATGTCTGCGCCGGCCCGAGCTCCCGATGCGCGCCACTTCTTCAGCTCGGCTTTCACGCGCTGCAACTTCAAGGCAAGTCCGGAGATTGTTGTTGGCGCGGAATCCTGAGGCCAGAAGAGCTCGTGGAGCTTGAAGGCGATGCGCACCAGCTCGGTGCCCACGCCTTCCAGACGTGGAAGCTGACCTTGCATGACGAGGAGGCACTCTTCAATTTCCGCCTTGGTGTCCGTGGGCTCGTCCTTCTCGGCGCGAGCTGCCCGGGCCTTTGCCAAAGCAGGCTTGCACGAAGATTCAAGGCCGGGGAAGACTCCTGAAAGAGCTATTGAGAAACTCAGAGACAGAAGCAGAGTAGAAAGTGAACCGAGTAACAGAGACGCAGGAAAGAGGGCACTTACTGTTCAGATCGTAGAGTAGCCCCTGAAGCTTGTTCTTCCACAATTCCTCGTCGGCTAGGTGCCTTTCTTCGATCAAGCGGAGCCCATTCAGCTGAGCGAAGAGATCAGCGTTGCTTTTCTTCAGCACCTCGCACTCCTGTTCGAGGGCTTTCTCCTTGGCTTTGGCTGCCGCTTCGTTCTTCTTCTTCTCGGCAAGCAACTCCTCCTTCTCGGTTGCTAAGTTGAGGGCGTCCTTGAGCGCAGTCTGTAGCTGGAGTTGGAGAGCTTCCATCTCGGTGGTGTGCTCTTTTATCAGCTCGACTGCCTGGCTGGATAACTGCTGCTGCACCTCAGCAGGTTTGAGGCAATCTTGATGTTCCTCAGCAAACTTCTTATGATCTTCTGAGAAGAGCAAAACACGGTCAGCAGAGTAGCGAAGAAAGAAACACAAAGACAAGCCGAGAAGACGGCAACGTACCTTCTAGTCTTTTAATCGTGGCTTGGCCACTCTCGACGAAGGCGCGGCAGGTTGAGTGCTCCTCCGCCAGGGCCTTTAACTTCCCTGCAGAGTAGAAGTGGTTAGCGCAAAAAGCAGAATCCGGCGTAAACACCAAACGCAAGAACCGCGTAGCTAAAAGCGTACCTTCAACTTCAGAAAGTTTCAATGTGCTGTTCATCACATCCTTCTCGGCTGCCTTGCTGTCTGCGCGTTCTCGTTCCAGGGCCTCAATGCGTCTCTTGGCAATGGCATGGTTCCAGAGTAGCTGACGGTGCAGGCCGGTCCGCTTCAGTAAGCTATTCTGAGAAGCGAAAGGAAGAAGAATCAGGCAAAGTAATAAAGATTCAACCCGAGAAGGCGGCTACTCGGGAGCGTATCCGCCTACTCGGCCAGAATCTCGGGGACTGGGTGATGGATAAGGAAAGGAAGATGAGTAGAAGAAAAGCGAAACGCAATTCGGGGAGGATGAGTAGAAGCTTACCGCGTAAGATTGCTCGAGGTCCTCAGCGTTCTTGCGGTGGATGAACATCTTGGCAGCAAGCGTGGCGGAGTTGGATGAGATAGTCATGGGTTTGTAACCCAAGTCCGCCTTGTTCCAATCGACACGCATATGGTCCAAGTCGCCCAAATCCGTGCCGTCCCAGTTCGAGTTGCCCAGCACCTTGCTGTCCCACTTGGCATCAATGAAGCCAACCAAATCGAGCACCTGCTCAAGGCCCTGAGATGTCACCGCCTGGTTCTGAACCTCGCGCGAAGAAATGGAGAGGGATTTGTCCTGATTTTGAGCCGGGGTCTGGAGTCCACTGCCACGGTTTTCTTCCCTTTCCGAAGAGCAAGTTTCCTCTCCGCGGAGGTTAAGCCAATCTGGTGCTGCTGGCTGACCTTCACCATATAAGGTGGGAAGCTGGGCGGATCTATGACACCGGATGCGTCAGCAGCCGCGCCAGGCTCGCGGATAGCCAGCTGAGTGGACTTGGCGGTTGCTGCTGGCGGCGGCATCACGGCTGCATCTTGACCGGCGCCACGCGCCGGGTTCCTGCGAGTGGTGCCTTCTGCTGGCTTCTCGGAAGCCCGTTTCTTTGAAATCTCCTTCTCGGTGGTCTTCTTGGCCTTCTCCCCGGCGGCCTTCTTCTCGGCAGCTTCCTGAGCGTTCTTCCTTGTAACTGGCTTGGCCGGAGGGCTGGCTGCAGTCTTGGCTTTCTGCACCAAGGAGGAGTCTGGTGCAGTGGGCGGCGCCAGGGGCGCGCTACTCGGCGCGGCGTCTGGCTGAGTGCTACCCTGCGCGGCGCCTGGTCGCGCGTCGCTCAGAGGGTATTGTTCCGCCTCGTCGACTACTTCTACCTGCTGCTCGGCAGCGGGATCTAGCTGTGAGGCATCTGTCACTTCTGTCCGCGCCTGGGTCGCGGGGTCTTCCTGTTCAGCAGCCCCTGTGGCTGACTGCTCTTGTTCTTCTCCCTGCCGCTCAGGGGCGGCGTCGTTGTGCGTCTCTTGATCTTGATCTTGGTTCTCCTCGGCTGTGTTGGCCGGAGGAGAAGGAGGCCTATCTTGGTGAGCAGCATCCTGCGCTTCTTGATCCGCGCGGGACTGCTGCTCCAGCTCGACATTCTGGGCATCGGTGTCCATGTGTCCATGTGCGTTGGCGGCTTCGTTCTCGTCGCCGTCGAGGTCGATAATCTTATCAGCGTCGATGGCGGCCTGCTTCTTGGTCTCAGTGGGCGCACGAGCGGCATCCGCATCCAGGGGGGCTCTGAAGAGAAAATTGCGTTCAGAAGATAAGAAGAAGGCAAAGGAAAACTGAGAGGAAACAGCGAAGTAAAAGGATTGGGAAGCAACCGAAAAGAACGAAGTGAACCAAAGTGTGCAATCGAGAAGGAACTTACCCCTTGCGGGTAGGGATCGCTGGTCGTTTCTTCTTCACGACCTTCTTGGTCGTCTTCTCGGTCGGCTTCTTCTTCTTGGCGGGGGGCTCTTGGGCACCGCTACCCGCGCGCTTGCGGGTAACAGGAGCAGCAACTGCAAGAGGATCGACAACCAGGGTTGCCTCGTCCTCATCCTCATCCTCGTCGTCATCCTCAGCATCAGCACCATCTGAGAAATTGAAAGGAAGAAGAGCAATTCAGAAGCAGGAAGCAATTAGTTGGTGCTGCTCGCGATCAGACGGGATAAAATCAGTTACCTTCATCTTCGTCCTCGGACCAGTCACGAAGAGACGCGTCCACATGATGCTTACTCGTCTGGGCGGCTTCAGGAGGATCAAGCTTGTCCGCGGTCTCGAAGGAGACCTCATCGTCTTCCTCTCGGTCGTCTGACCAGTTGCCCTCGAAGCGCTCGCTGCTCTCAGCGAGCTGGCGATCAAGGACCTGAAGAATAGAGAAATATCGCAAGTGAGCCGAGTAGCATGAAGGCACTCTACCCGACTAGGCGTGCAAACACCAAGCACATTAAGCCTAAGCGATTCGCCTAAGTATCCTACTCGGCAAGGCGTGCAAACATCAAGCACATTAAGCCTAAATGTCTCTCCTAAGTGTCCTACTCGGCAAGGCGTGCAAACATCAAGCACATTAAGCCTAAGTGTTTCTCCTAAGTGTGCTACCCGACAAGGCGTGCAAACAACAAGCATACTAAGCCTGAGCAGTTCCGCTAAACGCCCTACTCGGCGCAGAGTGCGAATGATAGTCGCAGCAAGGAGAGGAAGCTATCTACTCGGATTGCATATACAAGAAGCAGATTAAGAAGGACGTACCCGCAGAATCGGCTTTGTGCGGCTGTAGGGGATGAAGCCATACTGCCAGTTGTCGCGAAGGCCGGTGGTCAGGATGGACCGAGCGTAGGCGGCGACATCCGCGTTGCTGAGCTCGAAGGTAGTCGTCCGAGTACAGTCGCGGGGGCCGCCCATGTAGCACATGGGGTGGGAACAGCGTTGCAGAGGCAGCACGCGGTTGCGAATCCAGCAGGCGACTGGATCGTCGCTCTTGAGCCCCTCTCCAATCAGATGGGCGAGCCGATCCTCCATCTGTACCAGATTCCTGCTGTTGGATGGCTTGCTCTTCCAATTCTGCCCGGTAGGAGCTCGGTTGCTCCACGGGGGCAGATTGATGCGGTCTTCGATCTTGGCCTCCTTCGTGGCGGGGATGTTCTTCACATACAAGAAGGACTTCTGCCATTTGCGGACAGAATCCAGGCCCTTGATGCGAGGATGATTGGTGCCCGGGCGCTGCACCATCATGGCGCTGCCGGTCTCGGTTACTCGGCTGCTGGTGTCCGCGCCATCCTTCTTGCCCTGGCTCTGTTGGCGGAAGAAGAAGTACTTCGACCACGACTCCGTCGTGGGGCGAACGCTGAGGAAAGCTTCGCACACCACAGCATGGTAGGAGAGGAAGACAACCGCGTTGGGAGGAAGATGGTGCATCTGGAGACCGTAATGGTCCAGGAAGGAACGGAGGAAATTGGATGCGGGAAGGCCGAATCCTCGCGCGAAGTGCGCGAGGAAGACGACATGCTCCCCGTCCTCTGGAGCTGGAACGATCTCGCCGTTAGACGGACGGCAGCGAACATCGGGAGGAACCCTTTGGGTGTTCACGAGCCACTGGCAGTCCTCCGCGGTGACGTCGGAGCCCGCCCAGCCGGCGCGAGCACTGTCACCGCGAGCCATGGCGGCAAGCAGGAAGTTGGGAAAGGATTGGAAGGAACTGGTGGAGTGGACGAGCCCGCGGCGGCGCAAAGAGTTGCGCGGCGGCGGAGAGCTCTGAGACGGCGGAGGATCGAGGAGACAGAAGGGGAAATGAAGCGGAAGGAGAAGAGGAAGTTACCGTGGGGGTATTTGTACCGCACCACGGATTACCGTTACGAATTGGAGTAGTGGGATCGATCGTGGCAATAAATCGAGCGGCGTGGGGTCTGTGGCCGGTTGGAAACGCACACAGCGCGGAACACGCGCGTAACGGCCGCATTAGATCCCACGACGAGATCGTGGGCGATTACTGCGCATGATGGGACATTATGAGGTCGTGGGCCCGCTCCGTGAAAACTGGGCGCGTGGCCTGTCAGGTCCTGGGCAGCGAGGCGTCGCGGTCCTGGATGCGTGACACGTGCCCAGTTGCAGCACGGAAAGCCGGATTGTGCTCTGCGCTGCAGAGATTCGATTGAAGAAATTCCCTAAGTCTTTTTACTCGGTTACAGAGAAGGAGGCTAGCTCTATTCGGAAGAGAGGAAACTCAAGGTACTCTTCAAAGTGCTACTCGGAGGTTTTACTCGGCATATTGAGATTCAAGGGCAAGGTTGCCAAGCATGGTTTTAAGCTGGCAGGGCCCAGTGAACGAGTTCGCAGGGCTCTACCAGCTTCGGGGACTGCTGTCGGGGGGTTACCCCCGAGTAGGGTAAAGGCAAGTGGTAAAGGAAACAATCAGAAGAGAAGTTTGGTCGAGTAGCCGCCTACCCGGTACCTGCTACCCGGTCGACTGCTGCTCGGTCTTACAAAAAGATGACCAGAAGGAGATATCAAGCATGTTATATCTGTTCGAGTAGAAGAGTTGGCCCGAGTAAAACTGGCGGGAACCTACTCGGGCCAGAAGTCAAAGGAGCCGTTCTGACACAGGATCCCGCGTATCCCGTGTCCGTACTTGGCACTGTTCACAGCACTGTTCATCTGGGGACGGCGTGCCTGACAGCGACAGTGTGTCAGCAGGGCGTCGCAGGATAGGGGGGACCTACTCTGTGTTCGCACAGTGATAACAGACTGGTTACTTGGTTTTGCCCAACGACTTTCTGCATCAGGACAAGCTTAGAAGCCAAAGCTGTCAGCAGGAACTCGGAAGAAGGACGGTGTGCACACAATATCGACACTTGTTTGTATTTGGCTGTATCCGGCTGGGCACCGGGTATATAAGGTGCCCAGCCGCCTCCTGCGCGAGGCACGATCACACACAAGACTTGGGCTGGATCACGACGCACACCACAGAGCATTACTAGAACACCCGTAGAGATTCTTGACCTAATCCTACCCGGAGAGAGAAGAGTGGCTACTCGGTAGCAAGAACATTTGTACTGTGGCTACTCGGTGAGACACCAGAATACAGAGAGAAAGGCAGGAGTAGGGGTTTTACCTCCTCACGAGGGCCCTGAACCTGGGTAGATCGTGTTGTTTGCAGTATTTGTTCTTCACCTCACGCGTCTACTCGTCGCGTGATCCCTCCCCGAGCGCCTCCAGCGTCCTTCGTCCCCACATCTTTAGCCATCCTATGGCATCTGCCGTGACACCACCACGACAGGGATCATGTGGCAGGGAAACTCACATTAATATAATCTCTCGGCCATACGAAGGCAACATGTCTCTGTATTACCTATGATAGGTCTTTTAAACTGAATATTAAGAGGATTATTTGAAACAACATCCGCCACTGTAACTGTTTGTGGAAATAAATGCTATATAAAGGGGATATGTGTGTGATAATGCTTCATCACCTAACCACACATCATCCCAAAATTGAATCCGGTGGCCATTGCCGAGAACAAAAAACAAGACATAAAGAATTCCTGCTTAACCCCTATGATACCCTTTCAGAATGGAGAGTCTATCAGTTTTTCTTATATTCGCGAAAACATTTTGTCACCTAAATACTTGTTAGAAGCAAGATCCTGACACACCCCTTCTTCATGCAATAACTTGAACAACCACTTACTTAATAAACACTTATTTTTATATCGATGACTTTGATACCCAACCTCCTTGATCTTTGGGGCCAAATACAATATTCCACTTGGTGAGGCGATATTTTTTCTTATTATCACTTTTCCAGAAAAAATGTGAGCGGTAGAAATCCAATATTTTCCTATTCCCTTTAGGTATTTCAAATAAGGACATGAGGAACATTGGCAAACTTGTTAGCACGAAATATATCAAAACTAGACGATCACCATACGGGAGCATCTTACTGAAAGGACATGTTCCTTAATCCTAATTTTGATGTTTGATTACAACACTTGGAAGTATTTGACCACTGTGCTTAAGTGTTCTAGGAAACGAATGGTGAATATGCAAAGCAATAATAGCACAAAAATGGAGAAAGGAAAACAGGTCAAAACACTTGTTTGTCGAAGAAAATAATCAAAGGAAGAAGAAGGAGGAAACAGAAATCAAGGAGGGGATGATGAAGGCAAAAACCGCCTGGCCGACCAGGCCGGGCCAGAGGCCGGGCAGGTCTGTTAGGTGGCCAGCCTAATGGCCATCCCAAGCTTGGATCCCCCTGTGCAGTCCGGGCGCTGCCTAGCCGGCCTGATGGCCAGCCCAGGCCGGGCTAGAGGTCGGGCGCCTCTGTATGGTGGCCTGCCTAGCCGCCGGCCCAGGCCGGGCACTCTGCGCTCAGGCCGGGCTCTCTGGCTAGCCGGCCTAGGCCGGGCCAGAGGCCGGGTTCCCTGCACCTCAGGCCGGGTCTCCCGGGTAGCAGGCCGGCCTCCCAGCCTGCCAGGCCGGGCTCCAGGACGGGTTTCCTGGCTGCACAAGAAAACGCCTACAACGGTCGTTTCTTTCCCCTCACTATAAATAGGACTTGTCTCCTACCTTTTGGAGGTGTCAAAAAAAGCTCTCTCTTTCCACCATTGTTGACCACCTCCAAGCTTCAAGATTCTCCCCAAATACCCAACCAAAGCCATTGATCTCTTGGGATTTGGAGGAGAAGATCTAGATCTACATCTTCACCAAGACGATTCGTCATCAACCCACTCATCCCCTAGGGATCTTGTTGTTCTTAGTTCTTTGGAGCCAAGAACCTTGTTGCTCCTAGCTCATCGGAGCTTGGAACCTTGTTGTTGTCCCCGAAGCTCTTGTGCTCGTGGATCTTGCTTCCCGGTGTCTTGGTGGCTCCCGGGATTTGGTGAGAACTCTCCAAAGTTGTGGAGTGTGCCTTATCCTTGTAAAGGTTCTAGTTGTCAACCTCAACAGCAACATAGTGATTCGGGCCTCTCCACATCGGTGGAAGGACTCGAAGGAGATACGGTGTGCCATTTGAGGGCTACTCGGTGTTCCACTTTGGCCGCACCGCACCACTCCAACGGAGATTAGCTTCCATTGGAAAGTGAACTTGGGATACATCTCTGCGTCATTGTGTTCGTTTATCCCTCAACTTACCTTTACTTGTTGCTACTAGCTTAGTTATATATACCTTGTGCTAGTCGTATTTGCTCAACATATAGGATTGTTCACCTAGTTGCATAATCTAGACAATCTATATTTGAGCACTATCTTGTTAAATAAAAAAGAAGCTAAAATTTGTAGTTAACCTATTCACCCCCCTCTAGTTAACCTCTCGATCTTTCAATTGGTATCAGAGCCTCGTCTCTTTATTAAGGGTTTTGCCACCTAAAGAGGAGGAAAGGATGGCTAATGATCCCATCACCATGGAGGGTATTCAAAAGCTAATCGAAGCTATGATTGATAGCTCCGAGAAAAAGATGGAGGGACTAATAAAGGAATCGACATCTTCATCTAATCAATCTAGAGAGAATGTTGTCTTAGATGAACATGGAAATCCCATTGCGTCTAAGGAAGAATCCTCAACATCGACACCTGGAAATGGTAGTAATGGAAACTCCTTTGGCTTTGCTTATAACAATGCTCATAATGTTCAACATCCACATGTTAATCATCTTGGTCCACCTCCTATGGTAGATAGGAATCGTTTTACTGATTGGAAAGATTCCATGAAGTCTTACATGTGCAGCTCTTCAATGCAAATATGGAGAATTGTTGATAAGGGGTATGAGCCAAAGTACCCCAAGAACTTAAGCTCAAGTGACATCATAGATGAGCAACTCAACGATCATGCCATACACATGTTGGAGAAGGCAATGGAAAAAGAAGGATTCGAGCATATCCGATCCTTCTGAAGTGGAAAGAAAGCTTGGGATTGCCTCGTTGATATGTATGATGGCAACATCAACCTTCAGCGATCCAAGAAGTCAATCATCCAAAGACAAGTTGAACACTTTCATTTGAATGATGGAGATAACATGGAAGACATGTTTAGAAGACTCAAGGCTCTCGTAAATGACATGAGAGATTGTGGATTCAAGGATTGTACGGAGGATTGGGTCAAGGATAAATTTCTACTCACCTTGATTCCATACAATGAACACATGGTGATGAATGTGCAATTAAGGGCCGATTACTTGGATCTACCCCCCAATGATGTTTTGGGTCTCTTCATCACTCTTAAGGTCATGAAACAAACCTCCGATGATGTAATGGCCCACGTAAATGGAATGAAGAGAACCTCTCTTGCCTTGAAGGCCAAGGCCACTCCCCATGAAGAGAATGACTCAAGTGATGATGGTGGATCCACACATGAGGTCTCCGAGAAAGAGATGAAGACATCACATGAAGAATGCTTGGCCCTTGCTCAACACAAGTGGTGGAAGAAGGGAGATTTTAGATCAAATGCCACCAAGAAAAAGGGAAAGTAAGTCTCAAGCATGAAGAAGGCAAGGACATTCTTCAATTGTGGAGATACCGAGCATTTTTTTGCCGAGTGCCCCTTCAAGAGTAGAAATGAAAATGGTGGAAGACTTATCAAGAAATCCACCTTCACTCCCAAGTCCAAGAACGGCTTATGAAAATGCAGCGGCCGTACGGCTAGGGTTATCGTTTTGGTTCCGTTTACACACACACACACACACACACACACACACACAGAGAGAGAGAGAGAGAGAGAGAGAGAGAGCGAGAGAGTGAGAGTGAGCGAGTGGAGCACGAGCTCCTCCAGCTCTTATCCACACAGGGGCGACAAGCAGGAGGTGGCCCTGAGGTGGCTGCTGCTCGACACCGAGGCATCCTCCTCTGCCTTCTGGCAAAAGGTTGAAGAACAGGAAATAAAATTACCTATAAAACCCCCTACAAGTTTTGGATATTTACCATTAGGTCCTTCTGGTAAAGAAACCGAGAAGAAAACATTTTTTTCAGGGCTTTTCTGTAAAGATAAAAATTATTAAAAATCAGTTTTGAATTCCTTATCAAATTTCCAAGCTCACCATGTTTTCTTTTTCAATTTTAAGCAAGATTTAAATTTTATACTTAGGGTGCTAGATAGTGATTTTTATTTATTTCTCACCATTAATTTATTAAATGTATTTATGATTATTTATAGAAATGATTAACATGAGAACATAACAAACATGTGGTTAACAAAGTGATGGTTTTAATGGGACAATTTTATATCTAAATATTTTTAGAATAGAATTTGGTAAATCTACTTGGTAATGTTTCTATGTACTGTACTCTAACGAAAATCATCCAATAGGGAATTTCATTGCATGCCATACTAAATGTTGTTGGTTGATAAATGGACTTGTTTTCTCTTTATGAGGCTTTGCTCTTTTCATATTTAATGCTCTTACCAAGTTTGGTGGACATTTCTTTATATTTTGTAAAAACCATGTTTGTTATTTTAAGCACTTGATCCACTGGAAAACATGAGGGGTTTTGAAATCTTATTTGCTTGTTTTCCACATAGGTTCCAATATGGATATTTTCCCATGTTTGTTTTAGAATATGTAATCATTTACATGGTTGTGTGTAGATGAATTTTTGTTGTTATCTGTTAGTCTTATGTATGAAAAAGATGCAGAAAACAAGGTAGTTAAGCTTGTTACCATCTGCCTCCACATAGCACAAGACGTTTGAATGTAATGGCTTATTATTATTTCTTAGTGGATAATTGTTTCCACTTAAGATATTATTATGTGTTCCTCATATCTGAAGAGCTTGACAGGGAATAGAGACTATAGGTTCTCGAATATTACCTAATGATTCTTTCTTATGCTCCCTTACTGAGGCAGTGTTGCTCCTTGTTGACTTATGTTGCCTGCAATATCCTGGTCTCTAGTTGCCACTTGTTTTTAGGTACTGCCTTTTTCACTTGCAAGTAATATCAGCTCTTGGATTCCATCTTCAACTGTCTCACCCTTGTGGTGAAAACAACTAAATACTCAAAGCAAAGATTTTACTTAGATGATTATAAAAGAATGTAGCTTTATTTTATGACACCAAGTTGCCATATGCATATAAGAAGAATTTATTAACAAGTGGGCCAGACTTGCCTCCAAATTACTAATCATATACAATAGGCTGAGATGTACTAGGTTATTCAACCTTTTGTTTGTTTGTGTATGACACTCAATTGTTTGAGTATACAAAAGTGATTTATTAACAAGGTAATTAGTCTTGTTACCAAACTACTTCTATATAACACTAACATTGGAATAGCACACTATTTCAAGGGAGTTAATAAGATTAGATCAACATATTAGAGTTTCCAAGTACTCTTATGATAGATTGGAATAGCACTTCTAGAACAATCTGAAGAATCCTTCTGCAGATCTTCCTGTGGTAGTTCCTCTTTTCTTGTGGTTTGCTTCTCTTGCAGAATGTCTTAGAGAAGATTGAGAAACAAGATAGAATGGTCTTGACAACACAACAAGATCTAGATTAAGACTTAATTAAGCTTTTATTTTCTTTCCATATACTTCTTATTTTATTTCCCAAAAGATATGTATTTATATAATATAGGATTTGTTTTACTTAGTTATCAGTTCAATTCCTCTAATAGAGGTTATAACTTGTTGTTATTTATTAGTTGTATCCATAGATATTTTAGTTGTTGAATGTTAATTTGAATAGA